>OZ038489.1:119634638-119929638 GCA_964036315.1 Acanthosepion esculentum | reverse complement strand
TTAACGACTGATTCAGGTGAAAATGAAATTGATGCATTTCCTGTTCTTTGCTTTACTAGGATTTCTCTTATCTGTTCTTGATATTTCATCCACTTGTATTGTTATAATAGTAGCTGAATAATTACCTTCAATTATTCCATATTGTAGCCCTTAACTAGGAAGCAAGTCATTTTGTTTCTTGTCCTAAAAGCAATATATCATACGGCCTGAATGTTTATCGACTTCCGCGTCAGACATGAAATCCACAAAATTATTTTCCGTGAATTTTGAATTTTCTTCGACATCTAAAGGATGTTCTACTTGGACCGACTTTAAATGTGAATTAAGTTTAAGCTTCTAATGATTTTTTCTCTTACTTTCAGATTTAACAACATAAGTCTTTGGCAATTTCAACCATGGATAGATTAACAATCAAACAGCGTGTTAAAGTTATCAAAGCCTATTACAAAAATGGACATTCAAACAGAAATGCAATGAGAAGATCCCAGGTTGCATCATCTCTCGAAACAGCGAATTCAATTGGCCACAACGATCGTTCGATTTGAGGGCTTTAAATTTCTTCCTTTGGGGTCATCTCAAAAGTAAGGTCTATGCCAACAAGCCAACAAAAATTCAACAGCTGAAGGATGAGATAATAAGGCATATTTGTTAGATCGAGGAGCAACGATGCAGGGATGTCACCAAAGATTTTGACCATCGAGTGGCGACGTGCCACTGAACCCTTGGCAGTCATTTGGGCGATACTATCTTCACACATAATTGCCATGAATTAATTAAATAACATGATAATATAGAGGAATAAATAAATTTTCACCAATAACATTCATTTATTTACTGCTGACTTTCATCTGTCTTAATGAAACACCTTTTATTTATGCTTAGCGAGAGATTTTTTCGTGTGAATTCAAATCCTCGTCGCCAATTTTGTCTTCATTCAGTTGAATGAAGATAACACAATCAAGAAATATAATGTCGCTTGTAGTCGACGTAGACTTGCTTAAATCTGTACTAAGCAGATAATGGTGATATATATGATTCTTGCCGTCAGTATATTTGGGTGAGTTCACGTTATATTCTGGAGATGTGTTTTCATCTCTACAAAATTTTGCATCCGTATATCTCACTGGAATATTCATTAGAAGTTACCTACCATACTGTGGTTCCAATTGCCTTGTTAGTTTCATTCAATCTTTGTAATATCTTGGAGGAAACTTCCTCCACGCTCATCACCCACTGCTCTGGGGTTCAGAGGGAAGATTTTAAGATGTGGGAGAGGAAAAAATTAATTTTGAGTAACAATCGTCATTTTATCAACTTCCTGTGTTTTTCCTTTCCTTTTTAATTTTTTACTCTCCATCGTTTTTGTGATTCAAGTTTCCATCTTTCTCCAAGCGCGTAGCATCGTTTATATATCTGGAATGAGAATATACACATTAACAACTATGGCACAATACATAAATATTTTTAATATGCTTAATACTGTTCGAATTGTATAATAAAATATCACGCCAACAAATGTTCACTTTCAGTTTTTCTAATAAAAAAGATAATTTGAAATTCCTATTTTGTTACATTTTCTATTTCTATATTAGCGTTAAATAAAACGTTTTTATGTTGCTTCAATAATGTTTTCATTCTCCTACAAATCACATTTAAATTGGGTATTACAGATTTTCTATTGGTTTAATATCTGGAGAGGCTGAAATACTTCAATTAATTTGTAATCTTTCCTTTTTCTTTTTAAATCGGTTCATAAATTTGAATGGAATAACTTTCGATTTAATACCAGTCCGGTTATGATGGCCAAGGAAAAGCCTGGTCTTTTTTTAAATTTTTAATTCCGTTGATCTTAACTTAAAACATATATAAAACAAACACTTTTCACCTGAATAATCTGCATTCATTTCAATTAGTTATGCTGAAAGATTTGTTTACACCCACCAAAAATCGGTGATCTTGCAAAATGATGAGATGACGTTTGTAATGGATAGGATTGATTAATGCTAAAATAGAAAATAGAAATGCTGTAAGCAAATGTCAGTTACAAATAACTATGGTTATATGCAATTTGCATGCCTACACAAATTTGCATATGTATATTATATCAGATTATATTTGGCTGGAAGAGAAGCTTTAAAGCGTTTTTACAAAAGGAGGAGTTTCACCGTGTGACTTCATTACACATGTAACTGAAATTTATGACATATATAAATATTCTGAAAGGTGACATTTTTACAAGTCTTTCCATAATATTCGTATATGTTGCGAATTATATGTGCTTTCAAGTTGAAAGTAAAAATGGAGAAAAACGAAATATATTTCTGACATTTGATGCTATTTTATTTACAGCAAGGAAACATACAGACATCAATCAGCAAACAGATATATACCGCCTATGGAAATGTTGTAATATCTGAGAGTAATGTTCGTTAGTCGTCCGGTAAGTTCAGAAAAGCAATAGATGACAGACAGCGTTCCGGCAACCCGGTAGTTTGGTGTAAAGTGGATAAATTTCCTCGGAACAGATCCCTTGCCTGGAAAGGATCGAAATGAGAAACAAGTGTCACTTGACCGTCATCGAGTGATAATTCTCACTAAACAAAAATAACTTTTGGGACATGGAATGTTAGAAAGTTAAACAACTGTGGACAGGTAGAAAATGTAAAGCAAGAGATGAGTAAGTTAAATGTCACCATTTCAGATGCATAAGAAACGATGAATGACCAGATACCTGATTCCAATAACATCCAAGACACGATTATGGACATGGGAGAGGAGGAGAAACTATAAAATAAATCGACTATATAACTATCAACAAGATATTCAGGAATGTAGTTCTTTACTGCAAAACCTATCCAAGTGTCAACTGCAGAAGCACCCTCCCCCCCAGTTATATGTAAACTATTTAGGAAACTACGAAAACTAATGCAGCACCCAAATTGCAATACAACAGACTCCCGAAGGAAAAATATATGGACAGTGCGAAAAGAAGATACGAGGGACAAAAAGGAAATGGAAACTTAATGTGGGACACACAGAAAAAAGCTTTAGTAACATCAGCAAACAACATCATAGCAAAGGAAAATTGATGAAGAAAAAAGCGAATGGATCACAAATGAGATTCTCGGCTTGATGTAAAGGAAAGACAAAACAATGTCAAGACAATGGACAGGAATACAAAAAAATACACAAAGAAATAAGGGACAAGTGCAGACAGGCTAAAGGAAAGTGGCTAAAAGAAAAATTGTGCAGAAATAGTGAGAACGAGTGTCACGGGTAAAGGAGATATGCAGAAAATTAAAAGAACCAATAGGACAAAAGACATGTACTTCAACAGGTTGCATAAAATCCGAGGACGGAACGCTGATATTAGAGAAAGAGAATACTTCAGCGCTGGAACGAATATATCGAAGATCTCTTCCACGACGCAAGAGAACAACCGGAAATACACAAAAATACCAACGGACCGGAAATACGTAAAACCGAAGTGGAAGTTGCACTGGCGAAATTGAACAGAAAGAAAGCGGTAGGGCCAAACGGAATTGTAATAGAAATGCTGGCAGTGTTAGATGATTTCGGCATAGACATATTCACAGAAATAATAACTAAAATCTATAACACTGCTTATATACCGGAAGACCTATGCAAATCTATTTTTATAGCACTGCATAAGAAACCAGGTGCAAACGAATGTGAATTACACCGCACAATCAGCTTAATGAAACATAAAAAATTTATCATCCGTATTCTGTTGAATAGAACGCGTAGCAGAATCAGGTCAGAGACAGGAGAAGAACAGGGTGAGTTCATCAAGGACACCGGAACAAGAGGAGAGATATTTGTGCTCAGAATGTTATGAGAAAGAGTAAATACAAATGCAGAAGAAAGACGTGTACCTGTGGTGTTTATAGACTATGCAAAAGCATTCGCATCAAGGTACACCACACAAAGCGGCTGAAAATGGATTAAAATGATTTCAGCAGAGACACAAAAACAGAAAGGGGTTTAAGGCAATGATTTGCCTTCCCACCAGATTTATTCAACCTATACAGCGAAGCAATTATGACTAAAACCTCTACCAGGATTCATCATTGACAGACACAACATTAACAATATATGAAGAAGACACAGTGTTGACCGCAGACACGGAAAGGAATCTACGAAACATTCTACAGAAGGTAGCGAAGGAGAGCGAGAAGAAGGGACTAAGCATAAACTACAAGAAGACACAAAGCATGGTCCACAGCAAAATGATGAGCCTAAAATGTACATTAAAGGTTGGGGACACTACAATCACGCAGGTACAGAAATTTAAATATCTGGCAAGTGTTCTAACAGAGGACGGAATGTGCGATGCAGAGATCTGAAGACGTATTGGGATGGCCAAAAACACATTCCAAAAGCTAAGCAGAGTATTACAAGACAGGAAAATTACGTTGGAAACAAATAAAAGAGTAGTAAAGTGTTACGTGATATTTGTCCTCCTGTATAATAACGAATACTCGACAATCTCCTCACAGATGAAGAAGATACTCAAAGGAACAGAAATGTGGTTCTACAAAAGGATGCTGAGGATGCTATAGGCCGAATATGTGAGCAACGAGGAAGCATTTGAGGGAATGGAAACAAAGAAGAAACTTATACTTACCATCAAAAAGAGGCAGTTGAAATTTCTGGTACACGTAATGAGGAAGAGGGACTTGGAAAATCTGATACTCTTAAGACGGATAGAGGGGTAGATAGAGGGGAAATCATCGTGTAACATACTTAATTGGCATGCGCAAGTGGATGTCAGAACAGGGTTTGAGAGAAATAGCAAAAAGACAAACCTTATTAAGAGCTACAAGCGACAGGAAGATGTGGAGGGCATGATAGCCTAACTTCTGACGGGACACAGCACATAAAAGAAGAAGAAGAAGAATTAAAAATAACCTAGTCAAAATTGCGGGATTTTGTTTAGTTCTTTTTTTCGTAACAGATTTAATGTTTAGTATAGAGCTTAGAAAAATTCTCACTGTGAGATAGGCAAGAGGTAAAGCATGTAGCAACATCAGCACGGCAAAGGGCACTCCTTTAAATGCATGGAAGGGCAAAAATATTTTAAGTCAAGTGATAGCGATTGTTGTATGAGTCGTAGGACTTTTGAATCAAGCAACGCCGGACCATGCTGCTAGTACATTAATAATTAAAAAGTAATTTAACCGATTTAAAATCATCTTCAATTATGCACGAAAAAATAACTAAAGGGGTTTTTGTACTACATTTTCACTTTTTGTCATACTTTACACTGGTTTTGTGTAGGAAATGGATAATGCAGTAAATAATTCAAACAACTGAAGTTTAATTTTATATAAGAATATGAATCAGAGTTAAAAGTTTTCGAAGATGCTTTGAATATTTTGAAAATTATTTTTAGATGAAAGGAATTTTTAAAAAGTTCGTGAGAGTTCTTAAAAAGGTGAAAAGCTTTTCCATTACACTCCACCACGATTATGATTAAAATAATACATAATATATATACAAAACAAAATTAATTGAACATTGCATACAATCAGTGCTAGAACAAAAATTTGTGGTTAGAGGATTTCAAGTGGTTTAAAGAAAATGTTTCTTGGTTTCACCTTCCTTCTATTTAAACAATCGCCATGATGGATTGTCGTGAAAATGGCTTCCCTGATTTTAAAGAAATAAACATGAAATTCTATTCTGTCCAGGATTATGCACAGATAGCTAGAGAAAAGTACCTAAAATAAAAAAAAAACATAATATATACAGTGGCTGATCGACATTATAACCATACAATTAAAAGATAATTTGGAGAATTACCAACAGCGAATTTTGTAACATATGTTACGATGGAAAAAAGATTTTACATGCTCTGTGAGAAAGTTCTTACTCGGAATGAAAGTGTTCTGTTTCTTAACGAGCGGCAATTTAGAAATAATTGTCACAAGAGTTAAATTATTGTGAGGAAGTTATATGTAATGAAGCTTGTTGATGGTCCTTTTGCGTTGCGTTGGGAAACTAAAAAAATATTCTGTTATCTGTATTCCTTATTTCAGAAGTGACGCAACAGAGTTATTTTATTTTTTACATTGATGAAAATACGCATGGTTTTGAGGTTTGGATGAAATTGAAGGTACGACACTAATTTTTTTTTTAAATAATAATTTTTGTATTTTATTTTAGCACCACAGACAAATTAACTGAACTTAAATAACACTTAGCAAATAATTAATATAAACAGATAAACGGTTTATATTATTTTAATAGATAATTGTCGCTGTGTAGGTTTTCATTTGCGAAGGTCTCAAAAAAAGGTTCTCCTAGGACGCGGGATTCTGCAGTAGTTTGGTTTGGTTTGGTTTGTGTACGGCATATCAACCTCAATCGGTCACTTATTACCGACAACTTTTTTTTTCCTGGTAATATTTTTGTTTCGTCAAAAATCTATTTCTGTTAATATTTTTCCCCAAAAATGTATAGCTGGTAATATTATTTGTTTTTCAAAAACGTATAGCTGGTAATATTTTCTTCAAAAACGTACAGCTGGCAACGTTATTCTTTCAAAAACGTATTATCAGATGCCTTGCTGTTGGACGTAGTTTATTGTCATGCCCAGGACTCAGATGTAGTTTATCATCATACCCAAGACGCTCTGGAGTAGTAATCACAACCCTGACTTTTACTGTTTCACTTGTGACAATGGTTATATATATAAAATAGGCCCAATGATTTATCAGCAAATTTATACGTATTTTCAGATGAGTTTTATGTACTTCATCGTGTGACACTAATACTTCAAAGTGATTTACATATTGTTTACAAGGACGTAATAGATATAAGATGTGTACAGTATATCTGCGAAATCCCGCATTTTTGACGAGGTTATTTTTAATTCTTCTTCTTCGTCTTCTTTTGTGTGTTGTGTCCCGTCAGAAGTTAGGCTATCATGCCCTCCACATCTTCCTGTCCCTTGTAGCTCTTAATAAGGTTTGTCTTTTTGATATTTCTCTCAAACCCTGTTCTGCCATCCACTTGCGCATGCCCATTAAGTATGTTACACGATGATTTCCCCTCTATCTACCCCTCTATCCGTCTTAAGAGTATCAAAGGCGAAGCTGGAGTGTCCTCTCCAGGTGCAGTGCAGGGTATTTTGGTGCAGTGTGGTCGGTTGCAAGTCTGCGCTATGTGATATGATGGACAGGCTGTTGCCCATGTAGCACGTCCCCCTCCCCACGTCACCGGTGAAGCCAAAGGAACGACAGGGGCACTACAGTTTGGGACCGGTACCGTCGCAGGTGCTGCCAGAACGGGTTGGGTACAACGGCGAACTGACTTAGGGACTCTGTCTCGGGATCTTTCCTCGAGGTTTACTCCTGAAACCTTTTCTATGGCTGGATATAGCCGCAAGGCCGCGGAGGTTTGAAATAAGGGTTTTCCTTCCCCTAGGTGAACTACCTTCCTAGGCTGTTGAGCTCCACCTATCCGATGCCGGATGTAGTTTATCGTCATACCCAGGGTCACCAGATCCCCAGTTCTGGGGTTAACTATTTACCCATGGGCACTTTCGTCATGTTCTCACACTAGACGTACTTAGGAATTTCATAGTCGATTGACATCACGTGTCCGTATGCTTCTCAGGACCCTTGCACGCATTTCACAGTTCGGTGATAGACATTCTTTCACTTGTCTATATCAATTACTAGTTTCAGTTTCCATTATGAGAGGGACAACTGCTTTTTTATGGCGACTGGAATTGAGATTCGACTGGGTAATAATTACCGTAATTGTCATTTAGCTTTTGACTATTATGCGACTACAATTACTTCGTGATAACTTGCTGTAGATATTTCCTCGAAATCGAACAAATTTTTAATTATCACTCATTTTCCTTCGGAGAATGAACTTTTTCTTTCTTTTTTCTAATAAACACTATATTTATATCCTGTTCTTTTGCCAGCATTGGGGCTAAGAATCCATTGCACGCCCCTGTGTCTATGATACGGGGCAATCACTCTACTACATGTCAATCTTAAAGCAGAATTCATAGCAAATTCTAATTCGATTGAAATTATTTATGTATAATAGTAATAACTATTTTAGCAAAATGTCATGGACGATTTCTAACGCGAATAAGCCAATTGGAGTAAAGTGCCATACAGATTTAAATTTTCCCCACTTGTGACGAATGCAGCTAAAGATTTTTTTGCATGCTAGTTAACATTCATTTCAGTCAGCTGTTGCCTCTCACGCTGGCCAATAGAATCTTCCTGCCTATTCGTGTTGTAGCCAGCTATAGGCTCTCACTCTGGCCAGTAGAAAATAGCCGCAAACTACATGAAAACTGCTGTAGAAGCATGAAAAAATCGATTATTTCCACTATCGATGTGAGTTGGGAAACGCAATGTCGGTCTTGGCTTTTTAGCTAACTTGGAGCATGTGCATGTAAAATTTGGTGCAAATCCGTCAAAAATTGCGACTGTGCATTCGTTACACACACACACACAAACACACACACACACACACACACACATCCTGCCTTTTATAAATAGATATATTAATAACCCACCTTTTAACATTCAATGAGCAAATTATTCAAAGTGATCTTTAACCGAAATGTTTTAAAAATGTGTTCAGTCATGATTACTTGAAATAAATGAAAAGTCTTTATTTTTTGCGTCTAATATAAATCATGTTTTGTCGTATAGCGCGTAGTCATCGGTGGTTACTGCTACATTCTTTAGTGTAGCTAATCATTTATATACATTATTTTCTTGGACAATACTATTAGAGAATGTGACTATGTCTGTGAAAGTACCGTGTCATGTATGACGGGAATCAGGTATCAATTATACCAAAAACTCTCCTGTTACTTAAAACAATATACATATCTCTGATCATCATTCGAGAAGTTGGTTGATAAGAGATTTGTGTAGCCATTGACTAAAGCAAAATCACTGCCAACCTGGAATCCCACCTGACAATCGGTTCTTATTGTCACCGTTTTGGACAATGTTCTTATTTCAGGTGAGCAAAATGAGTGAATTGCGGCAGTTTTCCGATGTTACAATTAACATTATGACTGCAGATATTAATTCAACTTGTAGTTCTCTTTAGGACTATCACTAAAGATTCTATGCCTTTGCTGTGATGACTATGAAATTGCAGACTTAAATGACAGTGAGAAAAGCTTTGTGATACAAACTTTTACTTGGTGACAAGTCTGATGAAGTTGAGGCCCTTGAAGAACGTTCATCTGAACTTGCGAATTGCAAATAATAAATTATTTAATAATGAGAAAAATACTTAAACCCTATGATTATAGTCTTAGCAATGATTTCTATTTTAAAGGAAAAATTCTCGATCACCTAACTTTGACAAAATAATCAATGCATTTACTCTTGCTAACCCCCCAAAATGTCTGTAAAACCCTTCTATATATATTTGGCCATTTTGGGACCATAATGTTGAACGAGTTAGAAATGTACTCACTCAAGGGCCCTGGGCTATACTAGATGTTCAGCACTTATGCCCTCTTCTACTATACTTGTAGTAATGTTTTCTTATGAAAGTCGTCAACATACCTCTTGAGATTGTAGATAGTCATGCCAAGTTCTCTGACCTCGCTGGTCATCATATACAGAATTTTGGAAAGGAAGAATTGTGTTTTATGAGTAATGATATTCGAATGTCACCTGTCGTCGCTGGAAAAACTGCCCTTGTATGTATCTGTGAGGAAAACATAAGAGTTGTTCCGTGCCACTGGAAACACCCGAAAATAGTTATAACTGGTGTCAGGAGAACAAGGAAAGCTAGATTTGACTTATATGAGTAAAAAGAATTTGGGTTATTTCTTTTTATTCTGTGCCATACGTAAAGTTCATTTTTATTTTAGCTGCGTTAGAAATCGCCCATGACATTTTCCTAAAATAGTTATTACTATTATACATAAATAATTTCAATCGAATTAGAATTTGCTATGAATTCTGCTTTAAGATTGACGTGTAGTAGAGTGATTGCCCCGTATCATAGACACAGGGGCGTGCAATGGATTCTTAGCCCCAAGGCTGGCAAAGGGACAGGATATAAATATAGTGTTTATTAGAAAAAAGAGAGAAAAAGTTCATTCTCCGAAGGAAAATGAGTGATAATTAAAAATTTGTTCGATTTCGAGGAAATATCTACAGCAAGTTATCACGAAGTAATTGTAGTCGCATAATAGTCAAAAGCTAAATGACAATTACGGTAATTATTACCCAGTCGAATCTCAATTCCAGCCGCCATAAAAAAGCAGTTGTCCCTCTCATAATGGAAACTGAAACTAGTAATTGATATAGACAAGTGAAAGAATGTCTATCACCGAACTGTGAAATGCGTGCAAGGGTCCTGAGAAGCATACGGACACGTGATGTCAATCGACTATGAAATTCCTAAGTACGTCTAGTGTGAGAACATGACGAAAGTGCCCATGGGTAAATAGTTAACCCCAGAACTGGGGATCTGGTGACCCTGGGTATGACGATAAACTACATCCGGCATCGGATAGGTGGAGCTCAACAGCCTAGGAAGGTAGTTCACCTAGGGGAAGGAAAACCCTTATTTCAAACCTCCGCTGCCTTGCGGCTATATCCAGCCATAGAAAAGGTTTCAGGAGTAAACCCTCGAGGAAACATCCCGAGACAGAGTCCCTAAGAACGTTCGCCGTTGTACCCAACCCGTTCTGGCAGCACCTGCGACGGTACCGGTCCCAAACTGTAGTGCCCCTGTCGTTCTTTGGCTTCACCGGTGTCGTGGGGAGGGGGACGTGCTACATGGCCAACAACCTGTCCATCATATCACATCGCGCAGGCTTGCAACCGACCACACTGCACCAAAACACCCTGCACTGCACCTGGAGAGGACACTCTAGCTTCGCCTTTGGCATCGAGACAACACGGGGAACGGCACTTACCGCTTACAAGCTACCACTCGATTGGCGTAGGGAGCAGCGTCAGGGGTCGTTCTCGTCCGTGGGAGAGATTTTCGGATTTCATTTGACAGTTACCTCCCACCTCAAGCTGGGCATCCCCCAGCCAGTAAGGTGTTGTTTCGCCACGGTCTGCCTACTTCATTGAGTGCATGGGGATTAGGAGACATTCGAGAAGCAGAATGCAACCTTCGCATCAGGCAACAACAAGAATTTACAAAAGAAATAAGCTCTAAAAAATGGTCTGTTGGACCCTCCGGACAATGTTGATCGGCTTCTCTGAAGGCCTTAAGACATCAGCGACTCGAGGAAAACTGCCGTCGTCAACGGCGAGCTCAAGAGCCTTCACGTGGACATCGCCACTCTACAGGAAACACGTTTGGCTTACTCTGGATCGCTGAATAATGACTACAAATTCTTCTGGCAGGGGAAGAGCTCCGACGAACCACGCCAACACGGACTGGGCTTCGTAGTGAGGAACAGCCTGCTGAATACGGTAGAACCAGGCAGCAACAGCTCCGAGAGATTCCTTACTCTCCGCCTCAACACCACTGCAGGCTCTGTCACCCTCGTCAGTGTTTATGTCACACCGGACACCAAGGACGAGTTTTATGACAAGCTGGCAACAACTATCAGAGGTATCCCCAGAAAGGAAAACCTTGGACAGTTTGGCGTCGGCAAGATGAACGACAACGGCCAGAGACTGCTCGAGCTATGCACTTACCACAACTTATGCATAGAACCACAACTTATGCATAGAACCACAACTTCTTCAGAACCAACCCCCACTGCAAGGTATCCTGGAGACATCTACGCTCAAAGCACTGGCACCAACTTGTTCTCATACTGGTCAGACCAGCCGCCATTAAGAACGTCCTTCATACACGTTCTTCCCACAGCACGGACTGCGATACAGACCACACCTTGGTGTGCTGTAAGATCAAACCAACACAAGAGGTTCCACTTCGGCAAGCAGCAGCGGAATCCTCGCATTGATCTCAGCAAGATGAGCCAGCCATACCATGTGCAACAGTTTGCCAATAGGTTTGAAAACGAGCGTGCAATTTCGCGGACCGGAGACTCTGCCGCGGAGAAGTGGGCGACCTTGCGGGACAACATACACTGCACTGCCTTGGCCACTTTTGGGAGAAAGACCTGAAAGTCATATGACTGGTTTGAGGCAAAGTCTGCCTAGATTACTCCTATCATTGTGGCCAAGCTCGTCGCTCTTGCAGAATACAAGAGGTCACCCAGCAA
Source organism: Acanthosepion esculentum (assembly GCA_964036315.1). Taxonomy (NCBI): domain Eukaryota; kingdom Metazoa; phylum Mollusca; class Cephalopoda; order Sepiida; family Sepiidae; genus Acanthosepion; species Acanthosepion esculentum. The sequence continues at coordinate 119,917,412 of OZ038489.1, read as the reverse complement.
GAGAAACTTGCAGATCCTCCGATCTGACAGGAGCAAAGCTCATCAAACTGCCAGACGCTGGCAGATCTTAGCGAAACCATCCAGACAGCAGCAATTACAGGGAACATAAGAGGTATTTACGATGGCATCAAGACGGTAATGGGACCAGTGTAGGACAAGGCATCTCCCCTCAATTCCACCACTGAGGAAGTCATCGCAGACGAGGTGCAACATATGGGGAGATAGGTGGAACACTATTCCGACCTCTACTCCAGACAGAATGTTATGAAGACCGCAGACCTTGATGCCATTGAGTGCCTGACCGTCAAGGAGGACCTCGATACCGAACCGACCATAGAGGACCTTAGCAAGGCCACTGACAGCTTGAATTCAGGGAAGGCCACTGGCAATGACGGGATCCCCCCTGACCCGATCGGGCACTGCAAGTCTGCCCTACTGGTCCCATTGCACGAGGTCGTCTACCAGTGCTGGGAAGATGGGGACCGTACCTCAGGACAGGATGGCGAGAGATGCCAAGATCGTCACCATGTACAAGAACAAGGGTGAGCGAATCGACTGCAACAACTACAGAGGCATCTCGCTACTCAGTGTTGTGGGAAAAGTCTTCGCTCGGGTCATCTTGGTCCGCCTTCAGAAACTAGCCAAACGTGTCTAGCAGTGTGGTTTCCTAGCTGAAAGAACAATGGTAGACATGTTCTTCTCCCTCCGCCAGCTCCAGAAGAAGTGAAGAGCACGACAGATGCCCCTGTACGTCGTTTTAATTGATCTCACCAAGGAGTTTGATCTCGTCAGAAGAGAAGGCGCCTTCAGAATCCTGTCCAAGATTGGCTCCCCACCCAAGCTTCAAAGCTCAATGAGTCATTCCACAGTAACATGTGTGGGTCAAACAGGGCTGCTTCCTTGCCCCCACTCTCTTCGGGATTTTCTTCCCTCTGCTTTTGAAGCAGGAATTCGACACATAAAAAGAAGTGATTTATCTTCATACGATATCAGATGGCGGCCTGTTCAATCTCGCCCGCATTTGAGCCAGGACCAAAATATGTGAAGCCCTTGTCACAGACATGCTTTTTTGTCGAGGATGCGGCGGTAGCGACTCAACCCAGTGTCAACTTCAGTGACTGATGAACCGTTTCTCCCAGGCCTGCAGAGATTTCGGGTTGACCATCAACCTGAAAAAGATAAACGTACAGGCTGTTCATGCTAGACGCAATCGTCAGGTGGCCTGATGATTGCGTCTAGCATGAAACAGTCTGACGCCTCTGAGAGTTGAATTCAATGTTTACTTTTATTTATATATATATATATATATATATATATATATATATATATATATATATATATTTACATAAGCTCTATCTCAGATATTGAGCATTTTATCCCTTAAATATAACACACCCTAAAACTATATTTATTCATACATATATACATATATATATATATATATATATATATATATATATATATATATATATATATATATATATATATATATGGATATTTCTAATTAAACTATCTGTATTATAAGCAGATAAATACACACTATGTTTATAATGGACCTACATCCTAAACAATTTACTAGAATTGTTCGCTTAATACTAATTGTCCAGTGAAGATATTGGTTTGTGTAATGAAATGCTATATTGTATTTATATACGTGGTGTTCAAGAAAGTGAGACTTTAGAATCGATCTGTAAGTGAATGACCAAAACGCCTTCAGCTGTTTATTCTATATATTCATCTTGTTCCTCGTTTTCTTTATCCATTCAAAAGAATCGCGTTGTTTATTTATTGCAATAATTCTCTGATAGTGTTACCTTGGAATGCTACCAACATTTCCTGTTTTTATGTTTGGTTAACAGGAAATAGTGGTACAATTGTCTGGTGACTAGAATGGGTGGTCGTTGCAATCGAATCCCAAATCCTTCAAACCATTCATGATCTTGCCAACCTCATTAGCAGAACCATTTTCATGCCACACGCAAACAACATTTTGCATCTTCTCAAGACGTTTTCATTAAACGGCACAGAATAAAATCACATTCTGCATACTGTCCTGCGTACTGTTCTGCATACTGTGCTTATTCCAAATTGCCGTTCTTATCATCTTTGTTCCTAATTTGTGTTCTGAATTTTTTCGGCTACGAAGAATCTGATTATCTGTCACTCCATGGAATTATGTCCACCGCAACACTCTTTTAACAGCAGTGACATTTCATTCTGGAATTATGACTAGATCGCTAAAATCCATGTAAAATCAACCTAAAGGTGTTTACACGATCTCGTTTCTGATCGGTTTTCTAGACTCATAAATATAACTCCTCATGAAGTATAAACAATGTGTTTCTTCGCTATGTCTACTGTCTCACCAATTATATTATGTGAGATTTACATTATTTACATTATTCGGATTATTGTCCTCATCTTTGTCGCCATGTTTATTACAACGTTTCGGCCGTTGTACGCTCCGGCCTTCTTCAGGAGGTTGGAATGTCGAACTGAACCATTTATTTCGCTCACTGGGGTAGAAGGCCGGAGCGTACAACGGCCGAAACGTTGTAATAAACATGGCGACAAAGATGAGGACAATAGTCCGAATAATGTAAATAATGTACATAATACCTCATCTCAGAAATATAGACAGATATATGTGAGATTTGTCGATTGTCCAGAATTATGGGTTTAAAAAGATCAATGAATTCGCTGGTTGATACTGCTGAAAATCTACCAAACACCGTGTCAAGGTGGGTCTCAATATTAACAATGGAATTTAACTCGACACTTTTCTACCGATGGGAATGACGAGCACTTGTCATTCAATGGTGTCATCCTGCATTCATGGACATCACAATGGCCGACAAGAGAACACTTCTCAGGTTCACTTGATAGGATTTCATTATTGATGTAAAACAAAATAACATCGAGAATCCTGCAAATTGGCATTTTACAAGATAAAAGGACAATCATTCCAGCTTCAGTGTCAAATTACTCCTGAGACTTAGATCGAAACGAAACCTTTTCATACTCTCACTCTCTCTCTCACACACAAACACACACAAAGGCACATACATATATATATATATATATATATATATATATATATATATATATATATATATATATATATATATATATATATATATATTCATTACGCAGTTTTGAGATACTTGTTAATGGTGGGATGACGTGATAGGAAAAATTAATACGAAAACTATTTCTATTATCGTGAAAAGTTTCGTGGTAATGGAAAAAGGGATTCAATCTTACGAAAGCAAATTGTAATTTACAGGTAAATCGTCTTTTTTATGCTTCCATACTTATATATCTATGAATACAGACGCGCAACCAAACACCCTCACACATCATATATATACATCTATATATACAGTCTGTTTCATGCAAGAGCAATCGTCAGGCCTGAGGATTGCGTCTAGCATGAAACAGACTGTCGCCTCTAAGTGTTGACTTCAATGTTCACTTTTACATATATATATATATATATATATATATATATATATATATATATATATATATATATATATATACATATATATATATATATATATATATATATATATATATATATATATATATATATATATACATATATATTGCCGCTCTTCTAGCAAGTGCTGCTCCGGATAAAATATAGAAAATGACGAGAGACACAATGTTGGCACATAGATTCTGTTGTATCGATTGACAGTTTACAATGTGGTGCTTGAAACCATTTTATCAAATCTGTAAAGTTCTTAATTTAGTTACGTTCACACCTGAGAGAGATGTTCAATAAGACTGAACATAAGAGGATAATATGGAAAGAGTATTTGAGAAACGTGGAAATTTTAAGGAGAATACGAATTATAAAAGTCAGCTGATAATTGTTTGAAATGAATAATGATAAAAGATACTTTGAGAATTAAACAGTCGAAGACAATATTCAAGGCCCGAATAGCAGGTAAAAATATGGAGTAAACCTATTGACTAGTCTGGGTAAATGGTTTGCAGAGAAAGTGTCACAATTATCAATAATGTCCTTAAAGAAACATCAAATGAGAAATGGTGAATAGACTTCATCAACGGCAGCCTGAATAGATAAGTGAATTATAAGCGAGCAGGCGATATGTAAATATAAATATATAGATAGATATGATAAAATATTGTTTTAAGGTATGTTATATCAAGCTGGATGATTGCGTTTAGCATGAAATAGACTGTCGCCTCTGGGTTTTGACTTCAATGTCTACTTAAATGTAGTGTACTTATTAGTGATCGGGTATTGGTTGAATCGTTTCAACAGTGTTAAGTATTATGGGACAAGATTTTAATCGAAGAAATTGTACCATGGAGAGGTTAGAAAGAAGTACAATGGAGATTTGAAAAATGAGTATAATTACACAAAACTCCCGTTTAAAACATTTCAGGAAGACTAGAGAATCCATTTGTGTAACGTAAAGGACTGACAAAAATGGAAAACGAAGCTACGAATTAATATGTATCCGATTTCGCAAGTTCGCTCATAACATAATCCCAAAACAAGCGTATAACTTATACGAAAATGCTTAATATTGGCAACGATGGAGAATCTTGTTAATGAAGATTGAAGAAGCATCTAGCGGTAAGAATTGACTTACCCTTCTAAGGTTCTCTAACGCAGAGGCTGAATAAAGTAAAATCAACTAGCCTCATACAAGATTCATTTATTTATCTAGAAAACAGAAAATGGAAGTATTAACAGTGAATTTACCACTGAGATTTTGGATAGAATTTTCTGATACATGTCAAAGTGCAATGCACAGCTGTTGTTATGGAAGAGTAAACATGCTACAAGTCATTGATAATCCGACTTTGCAAGGTACGGTGAATATAGCGGGTGTACTAGGACATTCCAAATAGCCTGTATGAATTTTCGCAGGATCTGAATTGGCAATTTACGGAGCTTTTCATTTCTTTAATCAGGACGATTCGGAACAATACTTTGTCTGAATTCAAAATCTGATTTTGCGAAAAGAGTGCCTTTTTCCATATTCTTGACAACAATCCATTTTTATCAGCTGCGATCAACTTTACTTTCAATGCATTGTTTTTATTGTATTTGAGTGGCTAATCGTAAATCTCAGTGCCCTACATGAAACCTTTTTCCATAAGTGATGTGACATCCAAATATCTCTGGTATTCGAGTACCAAAGACCAAAGTTTTTTAATGCCTTACTACGTTCGTATGTGGAGTAACTCTGCGATATCCAGTGACATTTTTGTTTTTACTCAGCGTTTTGATTTAAACACCTTGGAAGACTGTAGGCCAGCCGGAAAATTCCCGGTCTCTTAGATGAAACTTTCCACTTCCGAAACTATCGAACTACTTACGAAGAGTATTCGAATTATCAGAAGAAAATAATTCGAATTATCCAGAGGGATTCCTGGCTCAGGAACATGTGAAATCCACAAAGAATTTAGTTGTATATATATATATATATATATATATATATATATATATATATATATATATATATATATATATATATACATATATATATATACAGAGAGAAAGAGAGAGAGTTTCTACTCCTATCAGCGGACGGCATAGGGAAATCTCTCTCTCTCTCTCTCTCTCTCTCTCTCTCTATATATATATATATATATATATATATATATATATATACATAGAATAGACCTTCGAGTTTAAAATAGACGGGCCGAGTCGTGGTGATTATTGGTGAGAAAATCTACCCGGCAAATACTTCCAACAACCCCTTTCATTTAATAAACATGAGTTCCTACATGGCCGAAATGTTAAGGCACATCAGATCTATTGACTGTTTCTCCTAAACATATATATATATATATATATATATATATATATATATATATGTGTGTGTGTGTGTGTGTGTGTGTGTGTGTGTGTGTGTGTATTGTTCTCACAATAACGAAATATAAAGCGATTAAAAACAAAGAGTTAAAAAAAGAAATTAACCTGCATTACTAGTCCTTTATCATCAGAGCAAAGAATAATGGACAAAAAAACAATACTAGGTTAATTACCAATGATTTCTCCTCCTTACTGGTAATTGGCTGCGGGAAGTTAATATATATTCCTTCCAGAATCCTGATTCTTCATGTTTTCTCAGCAAATTCCGTGTTCTTAATCAAGTGCTCAACTGTCACTGGACATGCTACATTATCGCACCTTTATGTAAATTATCCAATTTTCTCTGCGACGTGTTGCTAGATCCGGTTTCCAGCCTTTGACACATCCTGCCTACATAGAAAGCATCGCACTGATATCTGAATATATAAATTACAGAACAAATATGATGGATACGGAAAACATCCTTCCGGGTCTGCCTCAGAGTGAATAGGCGAAAGAATAACATCTACTTACACAAAGTGAATTTTACTTAGCAAATCTCGCAGGCCACTCGCTAATCCACGTTAAGTGCAAGTAGATTTCTGGGGATCAACTGGCTGCATTTTTGCCTTATTGCTGGACTCAGAATCTACTTTAGCTTCCTAGCAGATGAGCAAGGCCCGATAAAACAAGGATATAATGAAAATGATTTTCAGTTCTTAATAACCGTGGTAATATAAAGCCGTAAATGTTGGTTTCCGGTACAGTGAATGTTAGAAACTTTGTAATTCGTCTGTGTATCACATGACGTCGGGAAAAAAGAACATCTTTTTCACATACGAAATCCAATCCTAGGGGCATTAAAGAAGCTATCAAGCCATTGGATTCCAGGTGACGACGATTGTATTGTTTATGAGAATAATGTTCTTTGTATCTGATTTTATCTATGGTAGGATCGATGCATCAAAAAGTTGGAAAAGCGCGCGGCTTGTGCTGGAATATTATACCTTTAACTGTGTCAATTTCTCCAACGCTATGCAAAATTATACCTTTAGTGCTGAGAATATATTTGTGTATTCATTTCATGGTAGTGATTTTTTCACCAGATATTTGTTCTCATGCGTTCTACCGTACAATTTAACCCCACCATTTATTCCTGAATCAGTTTTCATTGGGTTCATGAACTTTGTCAACGCTTCCGTAGAATCTAAGGTCATGTATAGGGATATCTATGGGATAATGATGGGTAGTCATTTAGGGCTGGCAATAGTTAATCTGTCGTTTTTCTACGAGAAATATCAAGTTGATTATACGGAAGGACACAGGCACTATGTTAGATTATGGATGGCACGTTTTGTGCGTTTTAAAATGAGGTTGAGACTGGTGTTTTCATTGATGCATTTCATACATTGCACTCGGAGTTTCAATTCACATGTGAGAAGGAATTCAATAGTTTTCTTCATTTTCTCGGTGTCTTGGTACAGAGATCGAACGCAAGATTTCTTACATCATACTATCGGAAACCATCTCTCATGGAACTATATACCCGGAAGGAAGCCTCTTGTTCTAAACAGGTGAAAATCCGGTCACCTATCACTATGTAAGTAGAAGGAGTGGTTGCTGGGTTTAAAGGGATTAACACTTTAATGTTATGTTTTTGCATATAACATTTGCTTGATGTTGTATAATTGTTTAGTCGTAAAATTATTAGAATAAATTTGAAAGTTTTATTTGTGTAATAAATTAGCACAACTGGACATCCACTAAAGAAACATACACATTCTAAAACACTGAAAAAAATTTGACTCAAACCCCAGGTTGCCTTAAATGAATTTAATAGTAAAATAACAATCGATTATGGTGAGACTGTCATTTGTATAATCGTACCTCATTAACTCAAAGGTCAAATGTCATAATCCCGCAAATTATTATTATTTGAGGAAGAAAATTATATTGCAGAATATGCATATCTATAGACAATTATCGGCACAACAATGCAATACGAAAGAGCTGTTTCTTGAAAACATCGTGGCTTAAACTAACCCTTAAACAAAATCAACACGTTCAGACAAGACTGGCATTTTGCAAAATCGCAAGAGAGTAAATCAGAAGATATGCGATGAAAGCTGCTGTGAATAGATACAAGAGTGGAATTATTTCACCAGCTTTTCATATTCCAGGTGAAGCAGAAAGTTGGCACCATTAACCATTTAGACACTATATTCCGGAATTTTCTCACAAAATTCCGATTGTAAAGAATCAATGAATTCACGAAAGTCTGCCATTACAAAATGAAGATATACTGTAGATGTATAAAGGCCAATACAGGTGAATAATCTGAACTGAATTGAAAGTTTCACCGCTGCGATGCAAACAATTTCAAATCTGACGAATATTGTCAATTCTACATATGATATTATATACATATAGTGATTTTCCAAGCATAGCTTAGATGTAGCACAAGGCCGAAGCATGGGGCACCCAGTAAGGATTAGAACTCACTACTCAGTTGTAATAGTTCTAGCCAGATAAGCTTGCTAACCATTACACCACATCGAGGTGCCCAAATATTTTATACATATAAACTCGAACAATCGACCAACCGTTCACTCATTCACGCACATCGAAAAATTCGTAAAAATGAATTATATAAATTAAAATTAAAATCTAGGATTAATCGTAGGTTTCTAAATTACTGCATTAATTAGTTTTATATAAGGTTTGTTATTAATTATAATTTTATAAAAGGTTCCCTATTAATTATATGTTTATAAAAGAATCCCTATTAATTATAAGTTTCTGTCTATGACCCATTAATGTCCATCATCCAATCCACTTTCTACAGCGTTGCAAAAGAAAAAACAATCTTGTATATCAGAGTGGCTTTTTGTCATCAGATTCACCCCATGCAAGGCAATAAAACCACTAAGACACAGGAGTTACTGAGTGTCAAAGAATTAAAAAACCGAAACTTTATTAAGGTGGCCAGAACAATAGAAGAGTAATCAGGAAGACAGTAGAAAACGATTGGCATTGCATTTAAATTTTTGAAGATTAAAGTTGGCTGATAAGATTTGAACCACAAGCGAGAAGTGCGAGAATAGAAACTGTTAACATAGAACTTACGGCTACCTCTATTCAATTCAAGTATGAATTTATGAGACCTTTCTGTCAATCGAGTACTGCACTTAAATTAATAGTGTCGAGGTACCATTGGGAAGAGCGATATTTATTTCCGCTTCAATACAGAAAATGTGACACAAGGTCAAAAATGGGAAATGGGGCAAAGGACGTTCTTCTGTCTTAAATTTAAACTTAGCTAGCCATAAACACTGACCCAAATATACCACAATATTCCTAACACCAAAACAACGCATTCTTACTCACGTTTCTTACTAAATTCACCATAATACCTCATTGTCTCTATGAAAATCCTATCATGACCCATATGTACAATTCATTGTCTGCCGGGGGAGGGGAATAAAACAACATAGGGAAGAGCACATACGAATAATAACCATGAAAGTATTTATAGAAAAGGCATCGGAAAACATTTTTACGGCGGTGAAAAAGTCACTGAAGCAGAGACGCCATGTCAGGGTCAATATTATTGCTGATATTTTTTGATCTTGTCAAGAATCTTTAAATATATCATGAGTAAAGAATAAAAGCAAGCATTCATGTAAGATTCTGTTATTCGCATCCTTATACTCCGACTCATGCGAAGACGTTATGTTGTCAGAATTAATGTGGTTAGATATAACCAAAGTGCAATGTTCTCCGTGTTAGAATCGGCACATTTGTTAATTCAAATATGATGATTATTTCATAGAACGTCTTCCGTTTCAAATGAATGAAAACCTGTGTAATTATTGTATGATTTGTATCACCTGCTAGTGGTGCTCATTAAAAATTGGGAAAACATAGTAAAAAGCTTTCACATGATAAATATAATTTGATTAACATTCCAAATGTAGGAAACTTTTGAAAAAAAACTTTGCAAACATTAATAATGTATTTATTAAATTAAAAAATGTATACTTCTAATTTAGAAAAAAACATTCATTGAAATCTAAATCAATTATTTAATGATTTGCGACTTAAATCTTTTCTTCTGCGAAAAACGTTATCAGAACTAAACTATGTAATTATGAAAATGTTCAAGGCTTAATAGGTTAGGGTTCCATTACACACAGTAAACATATGCAGGTTAATTGATTGGAAAATCAGGTGTATTCGAAGGAATTCGATAGTCAAAAATATAAATATCCAGGTGAAACTAAGTTTTGCAAAAGCGGCGAATGATATCAGAAGACAAAAATAAATACTTGACCAAAATTCGAATCTCACTGCATGTGATGGAAAATTGTCACCTCACATTTGAGGAATCACTCTCAACTGTCGCCCGCTGTTGTTCGGCTTCTGACTTCTCAATATAAAGTGGATAACAGACAGTGCCATTACAATAATCTGTTGAAATCAATCATAATAATGTCCACAGAATATTCAGAATTGACCAAGTACAAATCAAATATTTAAACCTAATTGAATATCTACAGCGAATCAGCATGCTATTGCAACATCTCAATCACATGCAAATTGAGGAAATCGAAAAGTAATATGAGAAAAAATGGCTTTTCTCAACAGGGACAATTCGCGTCCGCTTACTGTAAGCGATTGCAAACAAGATGTCAGAAATAGAACCCTTCATTAGATTGCCAATGGTTATTATATTGTTGCTTCCAGTAAGTATTTATCACTAACATTGTTTTTATTTATACACTCTTTGTTATTATATTTTTTTTATTATCCCATCCTATTTTTGTTGCTTTGCATTTGTGTTAATAGACTCTTTATTTTTATCCTCATCATTATTCTTATTATAAGTACGAGTACTAATTTTCCATTTTCTGTTCATACAACTGTTATTTTTCTGCTGTCTTTTACGCTTTCTCTTACTTTTACTCCATGCCATTGTTGCTTTTCATCGAATTGTTATTTTATTTTTACAATTTCCACTCAGTTTTGTATTTGTTGCTTTTTATTAGTCAAACTAACATTGTTACATGGCACATGAAGTCGCCTCCGACAAAAAACTAAGCTGAGAAGCCTAGGGCGCGGCTTCTTTAATAGATAAAACACGAACTATATCAGTCAAGAGAATAAGCAACATATAAACCTGTTATTTTGCACATTGTTTTTCTTCTACCACCAGTTAAGAATTTTAAACTATAATAAAGGATAAAGGAGTTTATTAAAGTACTAGTTTCTTGCTTTTTTATTATTGACTACGAAAAGATTGAATTCATATACTACATCTGGACAATTCCATCATCCAATGACGTCATTTTAACAGTCTCGGCTTCGCTAGTCTCCTTGGTACACAAACTAGAGTAACTAGGCTATCAAATCGGAAATGATTGGATAGTATACTTACTACCCAATCAGAAGAGTACACCATCTTTGTTTCATTAACGCGCAAAAGATTATTTTAAATTTTTCCGATTAAGTATTTGCAGTTTTATCATTTGAGTGCGCCTTTCAAAATGTCTGATTTGAAATACTTTGTTGAATAAAACAAATGTCTACAAATTATCTCCAATATCTGTCTATAATTCTGAGATGAGGTGTTATGTACACTATTGTCCTCATCTTTGCTGCTATATTTATCACAACGATACGGCCGTTGTACCTTCTTCGGATGATTGGAATGTCGAAATGAACTCTTTATTTCGCTCACTGGGGTAGACTGTTCTAGTTCCACGTGCCATGTCTAATGGATGTCAGTTATCATTTATCTCCTGTTAATTCCCCTCTCCAAGTTCTCCCCAACCTTAACCAGGTATTGAACTCACACTCATTGGATCCTGTCACTTGATCTAACTAACGCCTTTATCTACTGTGCCATGTGTCCTGGTGTATGAATTTCTGTGTATTATAAACCTAATGTCTTCAGCATATGTTTTTACCAATGCTCATATTGCAATTTTTACTGTTATCATTGCATTCTTTTTACCAGAGTTCATATTGAAATTTTCGTTGTTTTCTCTGGCACTGCTTATTACTGGTTCACATATTGTATTCATTTCTATGCTTGGTCGACTCAGGAGATTTTTGTGGCATAGCATATGTGCTGATTCCTTAAATTTACGAAATTTCCAATGATGTTCTTTGTCTATGACTTCAACCTGATCCCACAGAGGGCGGTGACCTCCCTTTTCTCTCCATATGTGTTCAGCCACGCCTGATTTTTCCACTTCCTCTCGTGTTACAGCAATCTTGTGTTCTTGAAGCCTTACCTTGAGTGGGCGGCCTGTCTCCCCTTGATATTTCTTTCCGGAGCTGCACAGGATGGTGTACACACAGTCTTTAGTAATGTTCTCCTCTATGGGGGAGTCTTACTCGAGAGACATATCTGCGAAGTGTCGTCCAGCTTTTGAAGGTTGTCCTGATGTTAAATGGACCGCAGATCCTTTGTATTTTCTCTGATAACCCCTTCACATAAGGCAGACTGTTTTCTGAGTTTTGTTATCTCCATTTGCACATATATTGTAACGAGTGAGTCAGGACTGTCATTTCTTTTTTATTTAAAGCGTAACAACTTTCAAAGATTTTATCACAGATGTTTAGAGACATCATAAATCTTCAGAAATGTGGCTGATATACTCTTATTTATATGGTGGATAGTTGTTGCATCTATTTCTAAACAAAAATAAATAATTTGCACTAAATTTTCATAATGACTCTTCCCGCCCCCAAATACTAATTAATATGATAATATCAAACACGGTGTTTTAATTTGAAATTATAAACACCAGTCTGTTAATACCAATTTTATTGCGCAATATTAATTTACATAATATAATTTTACATAGTATATATAAATATATATCAAATTTTACATAGTATATATAAATATATAGATACATTCTGCAAAATAAATTATCTCGCTTGCGTATTGATTTATTTTAAATTGCACACTAAAATACCACTAACATACATAGGCTGCCCTTCACAAGAATAATGTGAATAAAGACAAAAGGAAACTTATCTGTACCCGATGCGTTTCATCCTCTGAGGAATTCTATCAAGCCAACGTCCTGGGTATGACAATAAACTACATCCGCGTCCTGGGTATGAAGATAAACTACATCCGCGTCCCGGGTATGACGATAAACTACGTCCAACCAAAAGGCCGTCGATCCGATCAATCGGCTGGTCATGTCATGCCCCATCACATCTAACCCATCCCAAAACAACTACAACTTACAATTAACTTTCCCACCCAAACTCTACACTAAATATACTAACACCTTACCCCTAAAATGTGATGGAAAGCGGTGGTTTAGGGTCAATCAGTAGAAAAAAAAATTAAACAATGATGTTGCCAGCGATACGTTTTTGAAACCATGATGTTGCCAGGGATACGTTTTTGAAACAGTTGCCAGCTATACGTTTTTTTTTAAACAATGACATTGCCAGCTATGTTTTTTTGAAACAATGACATTGCCAGCTATGTTTTTTTGAAACAATGACATTGCCAGCTATGTTTTTTTGAAACAATGACATTGCCAGCTATGTTTTTTTGAAACAATGACGTTGCCAGCTATATGTTTTTTGAAACAATGATGTTGCCAACTATACGTTTTTGATATATCTAGTAAATACTGGATCTGGCATTAAATAACCCATAGTGGTTGATATGCCATAAAACCCCAAACAAACAAACAATCTATCAAGCCAAATACGAGGGTTTTGTTCTGTAACAGGATTTTATATACAAGCGCAAAACAGTTATTGATTTTTCAAAGATTTTTTTTTATATAGGAACGCGCAAGTTAATTGAAATGTTAGGTAAGTTATGGGGGAGACGAAGTTATACAATTCAATGTCCTACATAACTTTTCAGTTAACCCGGTGAATATTTATGTGCGTTCCTATACCTAAACATTTTCAAAAATCAGTAACATTTTTGCTCTTGGATATAAATATTTGCTACAAAATAAAATCTTCGCATTTGTCTTGATAGAGTTACTGAGTGTGTTAATGGAGTCATTTTTAATTCGACATTATTATTACTTCCAACGTTATTTATTTGTGGATATACATGTATGAAATATACGCCTCGTTTTTTCCGGGGGGGATCTTTTCTTTTTTCTTTTTTTTTTGTTATTTTAAACAGTATGTATTACGTCTACCAGCCTCTGCATCCGAGAAAACTCTAAAAAAGAAAGGAGAGCATATTTTCTTTAGCCCTTTTTTCTTGAGTGCGCAGACTTAATACGTCAACTTCAAACACGGATATACACTAAAACTGACGTTTAAAACAATATATATATATATATATATATATATATATATATATATATATATATTTATTTTACGAAAACTAGGTAATCCGTATGGGTAGACCCAAGGAGGATAAAATAAAGAGAGCTCAATGTAAATCAAAGCTAATAATTTAAATAAAAATATAAACAGACCACTTTAAGTTTCCATGTAATAAATTATTTCACCACAGCCCTTTTAAAGGACCGAATTTAGGCTCTAGCTTTGTATCGAGCACTCTTTTTTTTAAAATAAAAACAAAAATACTAAAGAACTTCGGATTATCTACCTAAAGTGTTCTTTCCTATTACGCACACACCCATATATATATATATATATATATATATATATATATATATATATATATTGTTTTGTGTCTCTGCGTGTGTCCACAGTGCGTCACCAATGTTTATGCTCAAATGCTGAGAGTTAATTTGTTATTCCTCTTGTTTTATTGTATCATGAAGTCGTGCACTTTTCAATATTTTTCTCTATTGGAATTTTTGTTGTTCACTTAATAGTGTCTCTTCAGAAACACTTTTTCTGTTTTTCTTTCCAAGCCATTTGGTCTTTTCATTCATTATCCTATTTCTTCACGATTGCCCATCATTCTCGTTCTACCACCTCCTATCTCTGATAGTATACACCTTCATGTGTATAGTTTCTAAACAGGTTATCTGTTTCAAAAATATCCGACCATTGTAAACATCTGAAAAATTGGTTACGCGGCTTTGCTGTAATTTGACAATCAATCGGAGAGTAACGTTATTATGCATCTGCGAAATTAAAATATGTCGGGAATTACCCCAGTCATCGGAATTGTGCGATTAGATGAGCTTCTGCACTATATGATTGTTGTATCTCTTAGAAAAATGAGGGATTGTTCGACCGTCCTACAATTCAGTTTTGTTACCAGACTTTTGTTCTTTTTTGTTTTGTTTTTCCCAAATATGGAATAGCAGGTGAAAGGGAGATTTTAGGCCATGAAGGTAATTATTACGAAAGGAACGAGGAAGATTACTGCGACCTTGAAAAAGTATTTCAATATGATTTAGAATAAATGCTAACTGCAAAGAATTACGACTTTGAATTGAATCGAAAAACTATTGCTCTAGTTATGCTATTTCCATTGAGGAAATCACTGGATACTTACTGTAAAGACTTGTGTATGTATTGAAAAAAGCAACAAAGTCGGCGTTCTTTTTGGTAACTGTCTCTTAATATATTTTACTCAGCAATGGGATGTGTGCCTTTTATTTTCGTATTTTGAGTCGTTAAATCAAATTAGAAAGTAAGTATTTCAGATTTTGATATTAAAATTCTCAAAATATAGTTTGTGTTCATTTTCAATACTGAAATAAACATTGTAAATATAAAAAAAACAATTGTTGAATCATATTCCATCTATGTAACTATATATAAAATTCTGTGACTTTCGTTGGTCCGTCCGTCACATCCTCTAAAATAGCTCGACATTGACCGATGGAAACCAAATTTTTGGGAGAAGTGCAAACAGGTAAGTTTGTACAAAGTACAGTTGGTTTTACGAGATCACTTAGCTTAGCACAATACATTTTCATTAATTTTTTGGGAAAAATTAAAAGTTTTATTATTTAACATCCAAAATACTCCGACTATTTTAAAAACAATTTAAAGATTAAAATAACAATTACGTATTTAATAAAAATGCATCATTTTTGCACATTTTCATTAAATTTTTATATAAAAGAATCCAGTTTCCAATTCGCTCTACATTTGTGAGAATTGTAAATAAATTATAAGGTTAGAATCTTCAAAATATTGACATTTTACTCCAGAAAATTACGCATGTCCAGTTGTATGTTGCATGCTCCCGAGTAAGAAATCCTAAGAAATTATCTTCCCTGTTACAAAAGAAAAATGAAAAAAATAAATTTTCTTAAAAAAATATTGTTTACCATGAAGTTCTAAAACATTAAATTAAATTAAAGAAATTATTAAACCGTGAAATTGGGTTTTTATCAAATTATTTTTCCAAACAAATCAGCTTATTCAAATTTCATCGATTGGTTTGCAAAATTGAACGAAATTTAAAGTTTATAAATCTCGACAAAACCTGTCAGTAATAACTTTAACAATAGCATATATTGTGAAGATATAAAAAATGATGAAGTTTTATGAAAATCTCAGAATTTCCTTTAAAACTTACTTATTGCTTTTCCATTCAACAAAATATGTAAAACAATCCTTACAAGTCTCATGGAAAATAAGTGAATATTGATAAGCGATAAAGATTTGTCTTTCTCTTCCAGAAAGAACAAACAGAAACAACATAATCTCTGGATATATTACGCGTATCCAGAACAAAGTAAATCGAAGTTCGCACATGTCCACAGCGAACGAAATTATAGCTAGAACAATGATAGCTATGAACATCTTCAACATCTGCGTAAAGAATCATAGAGGATTCTTTACTACAAGTTGTTGGAACAACGGCAAACAATTACTGACATATTGCAGCAGAAAAGGTATTTATGTCTTCAAGGAAATCGAACTGCGATCTTTCGACAAAACCGATTCTCTCTACTTGTTACTCATGAGTCGCAGTCAGCGAACCGGAAGTTCTAGATACGATAGATCCATAAATTTCATCTTCACATATTTTTATCTGGTCATCTAGTTTGGTAATTTTAAGACATAGGAAAATTTGGAGAGAATTTATTGGATTAAAATCACAGGTGTTCTTTTATGGAAGACTGACAAAGATACTTATACCATGAATTCCTGTAAAAAATGATTTTGTGAAAGTATCCTGGAAATGTTTTTAACAATGTAATGTCTATATTTATGAAGACTACCAATAAAAGTAATAATTAAAAAGTAATAAATCCAAAACAATATTATCAGTGATTTCGACCCGTTTTGAAACGAAAACTAAGCGATCTGATTTTTATTATTATATAGTAAATAAAGTTCAATTAGTATCTTTCCATGTTCACTTCAGACCTGTCGTTCCTTCAGTATCTGAGAACATATATGAGCAAAAGTAAAAAATATTATGTTTACAAAATTTGTCAATTTAAAAAACGCTCATAAATATGTATCAGGATAAATAAAAAGCCAAGGTAAATTATGACAGACGCTAAGTGACGTAATTTAATGTCCAATGAACAAAAGTAAAAGATTTTGATATTGAATTATGTTTTATAATGTAATTAATATTTATAAAATTTTAGTTTGGGATTATTTTATACTATTTACATTATTCGGACTATTATCCTCATCTTTGTCGACATATTTATTGCAACGTTTCGGCTTTTGTTTTTAAAATTGCCAAATCTAATACCTTTTAGAATTACAAAGATTGTAATCCAACCATAATATATAACTGCGTCGGCGTTGCAATAACCAGATATATTAAAATTCAAATTAAGTAACAGTCAGTATATACTCAGCACCTGAACAATGAGTTGTGAATGAAAGTCACAATAGCGCTAACCCTGTGAGTGAAATTGTGTAGTCGGATCTGTTCGGAGGCTGCCAATGCTTGTGCCAGGTCACAAGTCATATTGATCGAGGGTTTGATGGAACAATATATATATATATATATATATATATATATATATATATATATATATATATATATATGCAAAAGTATGTGAATTCCTGAGAAATTTTTTTTAAATTGTCTCTTTTTTCTCAGATGATCAACAAATCTTAATTAAACTATATATTCATAAAAACTAAACTTCATTAAATCACATACTACCACTTTCAAAAACTTTTATCAAGCTGGAATAAAAATATGAATTCAACATTAAAAATTAAGACGTGCAAAAGTAAATGAACCTTTACAATTAATATTTGGTGACTGTTCCTTTTAAGGTCACAATGTCAACCAGTCTTTTTCTATAATTTTTAAGAAGTGTCTAGAAATAATGAGTGCCGATTTTTTACCCTTCTTCTTGGAAAAACTCTAAAAATTGCTTGATATTATCTGAGTTTCTTGCATACACTGTTTTCTTTCACCCGAATCACAGATTATCAATTAAGTTTAGATCAGGACTTTGACTGGGCTGTTGCAAGAATTGAAATTTCTTTTTACAAACCCATTGTTTTGTGGATTTACTTTGATGCTTCAGATCATTTACTGTTGGAAGTTCCAGCCCCAAATCTAAATCGAACTTTTTAATTGAGGATAAAATACTTTCGTTCAAAATTTCTCGGTATCATGCAGAGTCCATTCTGCCACCAATGTTTTCTATTTTGTCTGTTCCAGCTGAAGCAAAGAACCCCCCAAATCATATTGCTGTCACCGCCATGTTTATCTGACTATTTTAACTATCTATCATTCTTTCTATCTATATTAGTCTGATCATATCTATTTATTTATGTTTTTCTTGTCATATATATTTATCTGTCTATTTTAATCTAGTCATATCTATCTATGTTTTTCTTGTCATATATATTTATCTGTCTATTTTAATCTAGTCATATATTTCTATCTATCTATCTATCTATCTATCTATCTAAATATCCAATGAAACGTGTCAGTAAAACGTTATACACAAGCTGGATGAAAAGCATATTTATGTCTCTTTTTATATTCTTTTAGTAAAATTGAAGAGGCAGAATGTTAGATAAAACACATCTTGAATTTTCTATAAAACCAACACTTGAACAAATCACACACACAAACATACATATACACACACACACACAAACACACACACACACACATATATATATATATATATATATATATATATATATATATATATATATATATATAATTGTGTATTTAAAAATTATAACATAAATATATTATAAAATCACTACAAAAGTAGCCATTTTGTTTCAACACCTCCGGTGTCTTATCAAGTCTAGGCTTGATAAGACACCGGAGGTGTTGAAACAAAATGGCTACTTTTGTAGTGATTTTATAACATATTTATGTTATAATTTTTAAATAAACAATTATATATGCTCTACTCTGTATTGAACACTCTTTTAAGAATAGTAATTGGAATTTATTCCGTATACACCAATCCTAGACTTGGGCATATATATATATATATATATATATATATATATATATATATATATATATATATATATATATATATATATATATATATAATACCCTTGATGTTGTATGGGTAATAATACTGATTAACCACTCCCGAAAATTGGAAACTGTATTAATTTGCATCAGAATTTAAATTCGTAACACATTTAGTGCTCAACTTGGTTTCCAAACTCGGTCAATATGAGGAACATCTCTCATTAATATACTTCTACAAAAATATTCGTTCTTTGGTTGTAAAAATTGGATATTTTCCTACACAATATTTTCTCATCGCCTCGGGATTATGAATTATGGTTATATACGAATAATGTATTTATTAGAAAATTTTCTAGATTCTTAATTTAACCTTATTTATGACGTTTGAAAAAACTTCCCTGATCTTGGAATTCCAGCTTTACTTTTCTGACAATGTTATTTAATCCTCAACTTTTCACCAGTAAATTTATGATTCATACTTTAACTGTAATACGAAGTTTTTCGCATGTGGACTGTACTGGATACTTTTGCTCACTCATCCCACTTTTAGAAATGTTCTTAGCCAGAGGATTTCATCTAGCTGTGGCAAGCATGACATGGTCAACCCCGTTTGACATTGGTGCCAGAAATCTGAAGTTAGCTGACGGTCGAGATTTTTCCTGGAGCAACAGTAGTAAACGTATACAAAGCATATGAATTCCAGGGATATATTGACGGCACGTAAATATTGTGGTTGCCTTCAGCAGATGAAGTCTATCATGATAGAATTCTCCGTTCTCCGGGATATGGTATAAATATATTTAAAGTCAAAGAAAATGTATTGTTGATTCATAATTCCGCTTAGACTAATAGTATATTCTCCACATGTTTACAGCAGCAGCTGACGTGACACTATTTTGACAGGGTGGATCGATAGATTCAATCGGTCTCATAAACACTGATTGTCTTCTAAAAATATCTGATAATATGACTTGGTCAATTAAAGACAATCTGTAAATTTTCTATGGTTCAGTTTTGTAGTATTCTTTAGCATCAATGAGACACGGCAAAACGACGTCTATAATACAGGGTACGGCACAAGCACCTCTCGGGTATACCATCAAGAAATACTTACCACATAATAGTAAGTAAATAGCTACATGAAGACACCATTTCCGCTGATGTCATACTATTATGTGGTTGGTATTTCTGGGAAATTTATGTGAGAGGTATTTCTATCGTACCCTGTATTATCCACGTTGGTAAGATTCTCCAAGAACAGCTTTATAGACTTCTTTGAGATGCCTTTGTCGGCATTTCAGTTTTTAACATGACACGGTAAAGCAACTTTCCTAACAGCAGATCTAGCAATTGATTTAATATAATCTTTCCATTTTATGTCAGCGGAAAACATTAGCCAGAGAAGGTACAATAGGTTACTCTTCTGGTGTTTAGCATCAGCCATGAAAGGTTCTGCCAAAAGATTAAAAGAAATCATCTTCGTTTTAGAGGTGTTAAAATTAACAAGCAATTTCCTGTCCTAGTTAACAACAGATTGTAGGTCAGTTTTAAGATCGATATAATCTTATCAAACCGATCAGACTTACTATCAAGACTGGAGTAACTAGTTGTCTCATCAGCAAAGATACCGAACTTACATCCGGTTACATAATGGCATATATAAACTATTAATATGGCAGCTTCCAATGAGGCATAAGAAATTAAAAACTTGGATTATGGCAGTAGTTTCCAACTACAGGGCCTCGGAAATACCCAGCTTTTTGCAGTTGTCCAGATAAATGAGAGGAAAATAAGGTTAGACCGAGCAGATCCCACAGTGGCGGTCAGAAACAATTTCGCAGTCGAAATTTCACACATACACGTTATCAAAAAATAATCATTTCCGGAAAGGCCCTGCAGGTGTAAAATAAAATGACATGTGCATATTTTTATAAACAAATCTCTATCTATAAAAGGCAGGATGTGTGTGTGTGTGTGTGTGTATGTGTGTGTGTGTGTGTGTGTGTGTGTGTGTGTGTGTGTGTGTGTGTGTGTGTGTGTGTGTGTGTGTAACGAATGCACGGCTGCAATTTTCGACGGATTTGCACCAAAATTTACATGCACTTGCTCCAAGTTAGTAATTTCTCAACTCCCATCAATAGTTGGAATAATCGATTTTTTCATGCTTCTACGGCAGTTTTCATGTAGTTTGCGGCCATTTTCTACTGACCAGAGTGAGAGCCTATACCTGGCTGCCACGAATAGTCAGGAAGATTCTATTGGCCAGCGTGTGAGCCAACAGCTGACTGACACGAATATTTACTAGTATGCTAGCATGCAAAAAAATCGATAGCTGCATTCGTCACAAGTGGGAAAAATTTAAATCTGCATGGCACTTTACTCCAGTTGGCTCATTCGATTGCTTTAACTCAACGTTGATTCTGATTCCGCAGAACTGGGTTGGGTGTGAAAAAGTATTTGTTATTAACATTCTTTTTTCATTCGATTTTTCCAGTTACGAGTCCTTTTTTAAAGCTGATCGTTTTGTGGTCATTTTGTTTAGTTCTTTTTCCGTAACAGATTTAATGTTTAGTATAGAGCTTAGAAAAAATTCGCAGTGTGATATAGGCAAGAAGTAAGGCATGTAGCAACATTAGCACGACAAAGGGCACTCGTTTAAAGGAAGGGCAAAAATATTTTAAGTCAAGTGATAGCGATTGCTGTATGAGTCGTACGATTTTTGAATAAAGCACGGGCAACGCCGGGCCATGCTGCTAGTAAATAAATAATTTCCTTAAAGATGGACTTTTGAATTTTATTGTTTCTAAAATTGTAGCTCTGCGCTATCAATAACGATGTATCCATTGTGGGACGCACCAAGTTCACATGATCTGTAATTGTCCTGTGGATCAAATACACCATATGAGCCCTTACATACCATCCGACTTCTTCCCACAAGGTTTTCAGCTTCAATGCCACCGCCTACACTGATGCGTTATATACTGCGGACCAGCATTCCATCATTTCAGTAAAAGACACCGTTCTCCTTTATATAGCCTCCGTAAACAAGAGATGGATTGGTTGAGAAATTTCACTTAATCTACTAGCACAAAAACAATGATGCAACGTGAACAGTAATCAAGAATCCTGAAAGGACCAAAGTTACTTCGCGATCATTTTAAATCCCTTCTGGAGAGAATTTTATTGGATAAACGTTTCTGCTTTTCTAAAGTCTACATATATATATATATATATATATATATATATATATTAAATATATATACAGTAAATTGTAGTGTTCAAATCGAGTTTTCAAGCTGTAAAAAAATTCTAAAACTAGGGCTCTATTTAATTGTCGGGTATAAAATGCAAACCTTTACCAGCGAGTTGTAAATAATTGGGGCATCACTCCTAACAATTACTGTACACCAGCTGGCTGTCATAAATATATCCCACTAAAAAATTGTGTTTGGTGAACGGATTTGGCATGTTGACACAGAAATAAAATAAATATACAAATTCAGTATTCTATTAACGTTACGACACACTTGTAGTCCAACAGCTGATACTCTATGTTTAAAGATTGACAGAAGCTCCGCTTAACTCAGGCTGCCATTCAGACAACTAGGTATGCTATGCGTGTCATCTGTGCAATTAAATGATAGCATAACTTAATTTACCGGAAGGCTTAATTGGTAGCCTCCTGGTATGTTTGCGTGGTCGACCTATACGGTAGGTACAGATCTGACTCAAAACTTTGAGCTAAATCTTGAGGTCGATTAGTACACCGCAATTTACGGTAATAATTTTATTCATTATGAACTGGCACACGATACATAGAGAGAGAAAGATAGAGAAAGAGAAAATGGAAAAAAGAGAGAGAGAAAGAAAGAGGGACAGAAAGAGACAAAGAGAAAGAGAAACGAGAAAGAGGAGAGTGAGATACATATAGACATATATTGCTTAAAATATATTCGTTGGGGGAAAAGTGCAGAATATCGGAGATAGAGAGGTCATAATTCAAACTTGGTTTGAAGTTTTTACTGAAACTTGGAACTGACATTCCCCAGAGGCGTTGATTCGTATGCATAAGCCCGCGCGAACTCGCGTGTCTGTACAAACAAAGGTGTATCCAGTCATTTTGAATATCTTTAAAAAAGTTTTCACTGACTTGATGCAAACGGACGAAGCACTACTGCTGCGCATGCGTGTAACCCCTGCTGTTGATTTGCCCTCTCAACAGTTTTAAGCCGTTGACAAACGTAAAGCCATAACATTCGCAACGGCATAGTATATTGTTAAGATCTATGAATGATCTTAGAATAAGACTCGATAGATTTTGTTTTGAAATTTCGGAGGGG
Organism: Acanthosepion esculentum; assembly: GCA_964036315.1. NCBI lineage: Eukaryota > Metazoa > Mollusca > Cephalopoda > Sepiida > Sepiidae > Acanthosepion > Acanthosepion esculentum. The sequence goes on along the minus strand of OZ038489.1, from coordinate 119,893,855 downwards.
TGTTACGATCAGCGTATGAAGCCCCTAAGAGTATAATTTGAAGAGGTCTAATACGTCATTGGCCAACTTCGGCTTATTCTCGCTTATATTAGATGAATGCACAATTTACGAGCAGGGTTTGTATAAATATATGTCCTTAACTGCTTTCAAGGCAATGTAAATGCGCAGTTAAACACATTGTTTTAATATTTTCGAGTCAGCAACTTTGACTCTGCGGAAAGGCTGCATTCTCTGCTCTGTGAGTTTGTAGAAATTGGAAACAAATAAAAAAGTGATTTTGCTGATGCATTAATGAGAACGGGAAACGAATTTGCATGACAAAAACAGGGCCAAACTAAGTGTGTTTCTTCCCGAAAACGCTCTTATTTTATAATGGAACTTGAGAAAAGAAAGTGAATCTTGAAATGAAAGCTGTAAACGATGCCTCTAAATAAAACATCATTCGATTCTATAAATAACTTGCTGCTGTTCACCTGTTTTGTCTTCAACAGGATTTCAGTCTGTGTATGGAATGCATATATCTGATGAACAGTCTTATTTTATCCCGATATATATATATATATATATATATATATATATATATATATATATATATATATATATATATATATATGGCGGGGTTGAATAAGACTGAGGAAGTTTTCGTCGGTTGAAATAGGTCTATTCAACATATGAGGTAATATTAGGTTTTATTGTGTAATTCTATTTCCTCTGTAATAATAAATGTAGATCAGTTTTAATATTTTATATTACTAGAATCCACTTGGATTATATATAAACAGATTTATTACCTTTACTTACTCTCCCTCTCTCTATCTATCTATCTTCCTCTCAATATATATATATATATAAACATATATATATAAACATATATATATATATATATATATTATAGATAACGTATACAGCCTCGCAAGCATATCGATTAATCGGTAGATAGAACGGAAACAATAAAGAATTGAAGGTAAAAGTGTGTAAACAAATGAGGAACCATCTACATAATGGAAAATGAGAGGGAGCGTGAGTAATACAGAAGAAAAATGTTGAAAGAGTGTAGTTCGTATAAAATGGCGTTGATCGTAATTGCATGTATTAAGACGTTGCAATTTCTAACAGACTTCAAAAAATTGAAGAGTGATTTAAACAAAAAATATTTTTAGATTTTAAGAAGATTTGGGAAATATAATATTGATTTTTATTCATACAAGTTCTACTAATTAACCCATACCTTGGGTCAGAATAGGTGGATTCATACCTTTCCAAGTGGTATTTGTGGTTAAGTTGAAGTAACGAACACGACTGGAATTGAAACTCCGTTGTCCGATTTGCAATTCCGCACCGTTATCCATTGCACCAATAGCATCACATCAAAGCTTTCACCAGTCTTCTCAAGCGGTTAAAAATGTAGGTACTGGCCAGGCTTGATATTGTTTAACTTCGGTTATCGTACGAGAACCAGTTTTTCAATGTGATGCGATTGTAAGCCTATATATATATGTATGTATGAATGTATGCATATATACATATAGGCCGTAACCACACACACAAACACACACACACACACACACACACACACATACATATATATATATATATATATATATATATATATTTGTTTTTGTTATTCTGTCAAAATAAAAATAAAAACAGTAAACTCACATATATATATATATATATATATATATATATATATATATATATATATATATATATATATGTATATATATATATATATATGTTACACGTGTATGTGTTGTGTGCGTGCGTGTGCGCGTGTAATTATATCAGGGAAGTACTAGCAATGTCGCTAGATTAGAATCACCGTTTTATGTTGATTCAATTAAAATAAACCATTCAGTTTTTTACAATTATAATTTCCGCTAATGTACAATCGGATGATGAATTTTCCTATTTTCTGCGTGCAAGTTCAAGGTGAACGTATGGTTTAGAATGCTGATTTTTAAGGCTGAGCGATTCTAATTTATTTGTAAGATTCGTTTAACACAAGCCTCCGACCAACAATATGTCATCATCTGTACGTCTTCCCCATTCAGCTAAGATTAGCAAATACCTATCTATATATCTATCTTTTTCTGTTCATATCTATCTTTGTATATATACATATATATATATATATATATATATATATATATATATATATATATATATATATATATATATATATAGCATAATGAGAAGCCACGTATACTTTCTTAATATGTATATACAGAAAAAACAACTAAATAGTTAAATGAATGTTTTTTTGTGAAAGTATTTATTTATATTTATATATATATATATATTTGATATTTCAGATCGAGTCCGATCTTTCATCAGAAATAACTGTTTTTAGAAGTTTGCTTACAAGTAGCGTCCGTCGCGAGACCCGGACGTCACGTGATATGGAATGTAACTGTGTTCGAATATTTCTAACATAAATCTAACTGTAGTAATATTTTAGATGTTGTTTAAAAAAAATTTTTACTATATCTAAAAAACTTTTTGTTTAACTATTGAAATATTAATAAAGATTTAAAATACCCATGTCTTTATTTAACCCTAGTTTATATGTATTTAATTTTAAAATCCAGTATTTTTGTTTTTTTCTGCGTGTGTATGTGGAACTGAAATCAGAATCTATCAATACACATTTACAGTTTTCTAATGAGTGTCCTGATTGATTAAAATGTTCAGCTATGGGGAATAAGTATTGTTTTGACGTATGGTTAGTTTATGATTGTTGAAGCGAAATCTAAAATTATTTCCAGATTCCCCAATATATCCACTATTAGGACATATTGTGCAGAATAAATAGTAGATTATGTTATGGCTATCACAGGTGAGGCGAGGTGGGTGTATCTTGATATTGGTGTTGCGTACAGAAGGACGGACGCTACTTGTAAAGAAACTTCTAAAAACAGTTATTTCTGATGAAAGATCGGGGTCGATATATATATATATATATATATATATATATATATATATATATATATATATATATATATCGGTCTGTTCCTATCTATCTATTATCATCAATAACGAGGACAATAATCCGCTTGTAACTAATATAAATTATCTATTCAATGATTATTATCTATTCTATGCCTAAAATCATGCAGCCCGCCTAAAAAAACGCATATTTTATTAATTACAAAAACCTTCTTATTTCCCTGTTTAAATATGATGATTAATTGATCATTTTCATTGCTGTCAAATTGTCTCTTCTATGAGAATCGTGCCTATATCCAATTGTCATTTTATTTTTATCCATTGCTATCTGTGTTGATAAAGAAATAGACCAGAACAAACTTACCTATACAAATTGAATTATGTAAAGATACGAACATGGATAGACAGAACAATCAATTTCGTATCGCTAGAAAGATGTATAAATAAAGAGATATATCACAACATGTGAATATATATACATGTATATCAATAGACTGAGATAGTTACAAATTGAGAAGGATATGAAGAGAATGAAATTGATTGATTGTGAATGAAATGAAGCTGCAGCTGTTTATTTAGATGTTTGTTAAGCTGGCTTTATTTATTAAACTGACACAAAGCCTTTGGAATCCAACGATCCAAGGATGAAACACATTTCACAAGAGTGGAGGTCTGCGAGAAGAGATTACTAATATTCTTCACCCAGTGTTCTTTATAGAGCAGGATTCCTCAATGTGTTTTGTCCATATACACGAACCACACGCCGAACACTTACACGTAAATATGAGAGTTAATACGAACACTTCTTGGTCGTGACAAGAAATGGTTAAAAGATTTTAATGTTCGGTCATTTGGTTAAATATTGGAAATTATATCCAGCCCAAAACTTTAGCGCTCCCTCCAGAATAAGCAAACTTTTGTATATATGCTGGTAAAATGAAAACAAATGGAGTATAATTCTATTGGTTTATCACGGTAAAGCTAACAAGCCTATTTTTAATTCTGGTTTGTTTGTTTTTTCTGAAAAAAGCGGAAGTATTCTGATTTTAAAATTAAATTAATCTTTCGCTTGCCAATAGTTTACCATCGCCGGAGGAGACACATGTGTAGTGTTGAAACATAATTACCGTTGTTTAGCGATTTTTAACATGTTTCTGTTTTAATATCCTAAACTTAATAATTAGGTAAAGAACAAGCAGCGACATGCAATAGTCAGGCTATGTTCATTGTGTTTTGTCTCGACTATACCAACACAACACACATGGCCTGAAAATGAAACTGTTGTCGCAGGTTGGTGTTGACTTCATTGTCTACTTTTATATTTAATTACGCTCTATCTCTGATACTGAGCACATTTCCCCATAAATTTAGCATATCGTAAATCTATATTTTTATCATACACACACACACGCACACATACACACACATACACACGCACACATACACATATATATATATATATATATATATATATATATATATATATAATTGTGGACACGGATGTCAACACCGAGTATTGACAGTCTAATTTTCAGGCCATTTTCAGAAACAGACTGTCGCCACTCATTTTTTACACCAATGTCCACATTCTTTATATTTACACACACTCTATTCTGAATATTGAACACTTTTGCCCTATAAAATAGCATATGTGAAAACTATATTACTTTATAATATATATATATATATATATATATATATATATATATATATATATATATATGTATATATAAATAAAAAGGAAAGAACAGTAAGATATAACATCCGGTGTTCTTATAGATATTTTTATTTTTACACAATAGTGCTCTATGTAAATTTAAGTTTACAGAGCATTAATATTATAAATTAATAGATTTAAAATATGGTTTTACCGCTACACAGTGATGACCATGTTTCAGAAATGGAAGCTAAAGCCCCTGAATTTAATTTTGTTATTAAACCAAAGACATTAGTTCCATTTCCTCATCAAGCGAATTTTGGAGTAACTTACTTTTTAAAATTTACGGTTGTTAACGGCACAGGAAAGATTCATAGTTTGAGGGTTTCCAAGGTTACCGATAAATCCATTCATCTAGACAAGGGGTGGTATAGGGTTCAATTTTTAATTTTCGTTGTCTCAGTTAATAGTTACATTTGAAAGCGGGGTTATGTTTAGGGATGGGTAGGGATGTATCTTTTAACGAATTCTGACATCCGCTAAATTCATGTCATCTGGGTTTATTTCTAACGGCAAAAATTCTTATGGTATTATTTCTATTTGTATATTTAAAGATTTTGAGGGACTGTTTAGGTTAGAATATGTTTTATCCACCTTTCTAAAAAGTTATTTTTAATATTTAATATACTATACTCCTAGTTAAAAAACCAAGTAAATGTATTAGGATTACTTACAGTATTTAAAATTATTTATTCTTATCGAGTATAAGTAAATATTATTTTATTTTATTTTATTTTATGTAAACTTTATGACAATGACGGCAAATGTGGTTAAATTATTTCACTAATTCAATAAACTTTTATTTATAAATTTAGTATTATAAATGTATATATGTATGTATAAAGGACATTTAATGTTCAATATTATATTCTAACTTATTAATTTCATATGACTTTCGGTGTTCACTTGGATTCTTTTCAGTGTTTGAATTGCTTTTGAGAGAGGTGTTATGGTTAGAGTAAGTTTTATTTAATTACAATTTTAAAAGATATTTAGGTTAGAATCTGTTTTATTTAATTTCAATTTTAAAACATTTTTTAAATTCTACTTTCAATTTTAACTTTTTAATTTTAATCGGCTATATTTCATTATAAACCAAGTAAATGTAATATAATTATCTACATTATTTAAAATTATTTATACCCATCAAATATGAGTATGCATAATAATCAAGTAATTTTTTTTTTTTTTTTTTTTTTTTTTTTTATAGATTATTTAAAGATTATTTAAAGAAAACTTTTGGCAATGACGACATAAAATAGCTATTTCATTTCTCTGATTCAGTAAATTTTTATTTTTTATAAACTTAGTAATATATAGTTTCTCATGTATGCATAAAGGACATGGGCCATTTAATGACCTACATATTCTAGCCCTTCTTATTAACTTCCATTTTACTGTAGGTGTTTTATTGGATTCTTTTAGGTGCCAAAAGTACTTCGAAAGAGATGTTTGACTTTTATACTTATTTATCCTAAACGAGGATTGATGTTGGTAGAACCTCTTTTTGAACTCATGGCTAGTGCAACCTATATAAATTTTTATGTTTTCAGGGTTTTCCACAGAAGATATATTACATTGGTATACTACTGATTCTATGCAACATTTATTTTGTAAAGGACAGTTTTGAGGGTTTCTACAATTACATAATTTTTGTTCACCCTCATTAGTTGTTGTTTGTATTTTTCCCTTGTCTACAATTTTTTGGTTCTAGTATAAGTGTTTATTTAAGATATTAGTATTATGTTTCTTAATTATCTTTTCTAGGTTATCAGTACAGCTATAACTTAATTTTAGTGTATTTCTATTGAAAATAGTACTAAGTTTACTTCCACCGGGAAAATGCTTGAGTATTAATTCAAGGAATTTTTGTCCCAATTTGTTTTTTACCATTTGGTTGTATGGGGGTGTATACCAAATTATTTTCCTGATTCTGTTTTTCCTATGTTTACCGTTTTCATTTTTAATATAAGTTAGTTTTAGGTTTTTGTAGCCACTATCTTTTAGAGCTTTATTATAGAAATTAATATGTTCGTCGAAAATCTTGTCATTTGCTGAATTTGTACTAATTCTTTTTCGGATAGATAAAGGTATATGTTTAATTATAGATGAGGGGTGATTTGATTTAGGGTGTATATATACAGGATTCGTATTGAGTTTTTTATAAGGTGTGTATGTATTGTTCTTTAAATCTAATGTTATATCAAGGAAGTTAACTTTTTTAATTTTAGTGCTAACGGTAATTTAAAAAAAAAAAAAAATTACTTGATTATTATGCATACTCATATTTGATGGGTATAAATAATTTTAAATAATGTAGATAATTATATTACATTTACTTGGTTTATAATGAAATATAGCCGATTAAAATTAAAAAGTTAAAATTGAAAGTAGAATTTTAAAAATGTTTTAAAATTGAAATTAAATAAAACAGATTCTAACCTAAATATCTTTTAAAATTGTAATTAAATAAAACGTACTCTAACCATAACACCTCTCTCAAAAGCAATTCAAACACTGAAAAGAATCCAAGTGAACACCGAAAGTCATATGAAATTAATAAGTTAGAATATAATATTGAACATTAAATGTCCTTTATACATACATATATACATTTATAATACTAAATTTATAAATAAAAGTTCATTGAATTAGTGAAATAATTTAACCACCTTTGCCGTCATTGTCATAAAGTTTACATAAAATAAAATAAAATAAAATAATATTTACTTATACTCGATAAGAATAAATAATTTTAAATACTGTAAGTAATCCTAATACATTTACTTGGTTTTTAACTAGGAGTATAGTATATTAAATATTAAAAATAACTTTTTAGAAAGGTGGATAAAACATATTCTAACCTAAACAGTCCCTCAAAATCTTTAAATATACAAATAGAAATAATACCATAAGAATTTTTGCCGTTAGAAATAAACCCAGATGACATGAATTTAGCGGATGTCAGAATTCGTTAAAAGATACATCCCTACCCATCCCTAAACATAACCCCGCTTTCAAATGTAACTATCAACTGAGACAACGAAAATTAAAAATTGAACCCTATACCACCCCTTGTCTAGATGAATGGATTTATCGGTAACCTTGGAAACCCTCAAACTATGAATCTTTCCTGTGCCGTTAACAACCGTAAATTTTAAAAAGTAAGTTACTCCAAAATTCGCTTGATGAGGAAATGGAACTAATGTCTTTGGTTTAATAACAAAATTAAATTCAGGGGCTTTAGCTTCCATTTCTGAAATATGGTCATCACTGTGTAGCGGTAAAACCATATTTTAAATCTATTAATTTATAATATATATATATATATATATATATATATCTGTGTGTGAGAGAGAGAGAGAGAGAGAGAGATTGGATGCTTAGGTCAAAAGCGAGTTGCAACTGTCTGTTTCATACGCAATCTTCAGGCCATGTGTCTTTGGTTCTAACTCGACTATTTGCATATGCTTCTCAATTGAACATTATACGTCGCAAAGTCAAGTTAACCTAACAGTTATTTGATGAGCAGTATCGGTAATATTTTAAAAGCTACTGAGTAGAAATAATTATGGGCTAGAATACGGTAATATTATTGCTTTTGTGTTGTGTTGTTTTTTAAACATATTATTTATTAATAATCACTTAGACTATTTTGCATTTATTCATTACTTTTCTCTCTTTATATATATATATATATATATATATATATATATATATATATATATATATATATATATATATATATATATATATAATTTATTGTTTTTCTTATTTTCCATATGTGTATTTATATTTCTGTTAGTGGGCGTGTTTGTATTAAAATATACGACTCGCTATGTTTATCATTACATCAAATTCAATAGAAGTTCATTTTTGCTCTTTTCTGAACAAACATTTTCTGTTGCCACTTTATCGCTCGTTTTCGGAAAAAAATCATTGTCTGAATTATCCTGAGAATTATAAAAATGTTTATATTTGCTTCTATTATATTTCAATAATGTTTATTATAAAATCTACCAATTCTTAATTAAAATGTATTTTTCCCTCAGTTTCCATTTAACATTTCGATAAATCTGAGGCAGATTCGGTGAAAACAAAACACAATTTAACTTTATCATCAATTTAATTTCATGGAAGTCATAAGTTCAGTCTGCAGTGAGGACAATTTTAGAGGGTCACATGGAAGAAGTCTATTTGGATATTTTACTCAATGGCAAGCAAAATATTCTGGAGTCACTGCGACTGGATGTTTGGTTGGGGTGTACTTATACAGAGATTCTCGCGGACAGTAACACGAATTAGATTTGACGCACGTATGATAACATCTATTTAATTGCATAAGCCAGCCCACGTGCAAGGGTCGACACTCTGTTTCACACAGTTTCAATGCCAAGCTTTTAATATTGTAATATTTTCCCTACCGTCCGACACATCAGTCAATTTTTTTCTTTTATTTCAATGAAGCTATCACTCTCTTACAAGAGATATTTATATACACACTTGCTTTGCTCTGGCTTTGCATGGTTTTCTAGTGTGTGGATGAAATGATTTATTTTTAAGGAAAACGAGAATGAAAAAATTTGTGCGTAGGATCAGAAAAATTTGAGATGTCTGTGAGGCTTTGTAAATTTGGTACTCATGGGGAATATTGAAGGCAAAATGGAATAGATCGAAATAAGAAATAGAATGCCTAATTCGCTTGTGTAAATGTATGATAGAACAAGGATTAGGAGGTTCGACAAAAAAGACTGACATTACTAAGATCTGTATATAATAGGGAGTTATAGAGAATCATGATCACCCAGGTCGGAATACGCCCGTCACATAAAAAAGAACGATTTTTTGTCTGGTGGATTCTCCTTTTTCAGATATAATTGAATCCCTAAAAAATGCATACTAAAATCAACATGGGTTAACGATTTTCAAATTCAGTAACTTTGCTAGGTCAACAACCTCCTCAAATGTGTGGAAAAGACTGACCGCAACAGAAATGTGGTTCTACAGAAGGATGCTGAGGATACCATGGACCGAACATGTGAGCAACGACGAGGTTTTAAACAAAATAAAAACCAAGAGGAAACTTATAATTAACATTAGAAAGAGGCAATTTATATTTCTGAGACAAGTAACGAGGAAGGAGGGATTGGAAAATATGATACCCACAACACAGATAGAAGGACAGAGGGAAAGTGAAATACAGCGCATAACATGGACTTAAGGAAATAGTTGGTAGAACAGGTTTTTGGAGAAATAGCAAACAGACAAAAGATATTAAGAACTACAAGGAACAGGAAGATGTGGAGGGCCATGATCGTCTATGTCCTGAAGAGACAAGGCACATAAAGAAAAAGTACTGGAATATAGATCAGTGAAGAAGTGTATGATGGAAGTCGGAGGGCAGGATACTGGATATAACAGGTTAAAGCAATGATAACAGCTTCTCGTAAATTAGATTTAAGGTTGTACTCAATGATTTTAGAATTTTTGAAAGTAAGAGGCACTTAAAGAACGTAGGAGAGTGGGCTGGCTGAGATGAGGTGATAAGGGCACTAAAGTCAAGGACATTGATGTGAAAAAGAAACTAAGTCATGTAATATTTCAATCTCTCGTGATAAGTGCTGACTGGAATATGGACGATGTCATCTTTCAATTGATAATATGTAATAGGGTTAGTAGTTTCTTGCTTCCTTTTGTCTCGCTTATTTATTGTTCTGATATAACCACCGTTTCTTGGCCTTTGTTTTGAGTATGTTGCATCCGGTATTCTTTTTGTGGTGTTCATGCTGAATAGTAAAAGAGAAATACAAAGGGAAAATATATTAGGGTCTTTGTGAAGACTCCTACTTGGAACGTGCGCTAGAAAACGTTGAAGAAAGTGTCCCTCATAAAGTAATATGTATTATAAACAACATGGGAGACTCCGATTAAAAATACTTTGTTTTTCTTTTGAAATTAAGTCGAAAAGACCTAATGACGTTCATTATTTGTTAAGTCCTTATTATTCTTAGATTCCATACTGATTTTCCAAGCATAGCTTAGATGTGGCACAAGGCCGAAAGTATTGGGCACCCAGTGAGGATCAAACTCACTACTCAGTCGTAATTATTCTAGCGAGACAACCTTGCTAACCATTACACCGCCTCGGCTTGCCCAATTCTTAGATTCCATATATGAATCTTTAAACATATTTTTTCGATAACAAGAAATACGAAGAAATTCTGAGAAATATCAGAAAGAGCTTCATCTAAACAGGCAACTAAACGGAAGAGAATATGGATAAAGTCAATGGACTGCGATAAGAGGCATTGATTTGTTTTTTACAGTTTATCAACCCCTTGTGAATTATTTAAACATATTTACGTTGAAGAATAATTCTTACAATGCAAGTGAATATTGCATTAACAAGCTTTTAAGATATAAGTCTTAGCATTTAGCCCATATTTCTGGGGAAGAGATTGGCTCATAACATTCTTAAGGGTATTTTTGCATAAGTGAATGATAACGAAACCAACTGGAATTCAATTATATCTCCCCGTTTTCTTATTCCGTACAGATATCAAGTACACCATTGTACATCCTCTACGATAAGATTGTTGATAGATTGATTTATATGATTTTTACGGCTTATCAAGCTTATTTTGGTTATTTAATTCGAAATATATTTACGCTTGTAGGAGGTTGCTTACAGTACCTGGTGTTCCTAAGTTGTCATCCATTTAAGTCCCGAACGGTCTCGACACTGCCTAACTTCAGCTTGACTCGACCATAACCCCCTCGCGGTAAGAAGCAATACCTTTGATAACACAGTTTACATAAACAACTTGTAGATCTAATTTGTCAGATGTTTTGTCTGTCACACACACACAATATAATGTAAACATCTGCATACTTCAAAAGAAATCTCGTAAGATCTCAGTTTAATTCATATCCAAATATTCATATTCGAGGCTCATTGAGCAAGACAAGATATTATTATTACTCTATTTCCTTTTCATTCATTTGATTCAGTAATATTATAACCTATACAGATAATAACAAGGAAGATCAACTAGGCTGAGTTCAATTACTTTACGAAATATTTAAGTAGTGCACTTTCTTGTTCATAGAACCCCACCCCGCTTCCAGCAGACAATGATTTTCAATTACCGATATATGAGGGAGAAAGACACTTGTATTTAAAGTAGTAATGAACACGAACTTTTTATTTGAATACAAAATCTAACCCGAAACATAAAAATCTATAAAAATAAAAGCATAGAAAAGAAATTGCAATAATATACTCAGCATCTAATTTTGGCATATTAATTATTCAAGTTTGTGTGAATACCGCGGGATAAGATGGACATATGCCGTTCGGAAAAACACATATGACACAATCAGGAAATTATTGTGACAGAAAAGAAAACACTGATTAAATGGAAACCAAACAAACCGTATAAAAGGAAGATAGAATTGCTTTAGCTGACTTTCGACATAATGTTAAGTGGTATGACTTCACTGGCGAAATATTTCTTCAGCTGCTCGTGAACAATCACCGATTTCATTGGCGTTACCATCAACGAATGGGCTTAAATGCTGTCAGAAAACAAATGACAAAGAAAGGCATAGCGTGAAGACAATCACAGCTTTAATTCTCATGTACAAGTTTTCAAACTCCCCCCCCCCCCGAGTTGAGGGTCTCTTGGCATGGACCCTAGTCTAAAGTTCACACGTTGTCCTTCTGGGTCTTGTTCTTCCGTTGATGTATCCTTCATATTGTTATCTTATTGGAAGACAATATGACAACCCAAGACAAGCTTTACTACTAACTGTTGTATGTATCGTTTCAAAAGCATTTCTTCTTAATGATTCCTTCTCTCCTCACAAGATTCCTAATTCTGGACGCAGTGAAGCACTTGTTTAATTATGGTGACGGTGGTGTTCACTGGTGTAAAGGACTTACGTTTCTTTCTACCAAATATAGGCAAATATCTCAGTTTCCTTTAGTTTCTTCACATCTAACCAAATAAGATTCCGGTACCTGTAATCATTCTTCACTTTTTCCTTAGTGTACCTCAGTTTGGCTTGGACGTGTCGCTTCTACAGAAATGGAGTTTTACTTGCTTTGTTTCCTCGCGGTCCATTCATGGAAATTACTCTGGTAACCGTCTTCTTTCAGATTCAATTCCAAACTAGTGTCTTATTAGAAGTCCTAAGGTCTTTAGACCAATAGTTTTCTTTCTAGATTCTTTGAAATCGACGTTTCATATCTCTCTGTTTTGTTCTAGTATGTATGACTGGCTTTGAAATTCCTGATAATTCTTCTCATTCCATTCCTTGGAAATTCTTTGATAAATTTCTATATACTTCTATTGCTTTGCGAACATCAACAACTATTTTTCTTAATTTTAAATTATTTTTTACACGATACTATAACAAATGGCAGTTCAAATATTTAAGTTGTTATACTGTGTGCTTATTGGGAGATTAGCTTCAGTATAATATTTACTTTAAAATCTTAGAGCATTAATAAATTAAACTACATTAGTACAAAAAACTAGTTTGTGTTAGGCTTGAACAGGAAGGACAGTTATTATGTGCGTGGGAGTGTTAACGATACTGGACATGATAGGCTTGGGTTTGTTCGAAATAATTCTATTCTAGCTGTGGTATAGCAAAAGAGCTCAGTAGATCCATTTTCACAGCACTGCCTAAGATGTCAGGTGAAGCCGAATGGGAATTTCATCGGACAATCAGCTTATGGTCTATATAACAAAACTTAGCATCCGAATTCTGATGAATCATGCGCGCAGAAATAGGACAAGAAGATTGCTGGTTCGTTCAAAGCACTGGAACAAAAATGTAATATTTATGCTCAGGGAGATATCAGACTGAGTAACGAATGCAAAATGATATATATACCTATGTTTTATATATTATGTAAAAGTGTTTGATAAATTACGTCACAAAGAATTGTTGGAATTGCTAGGTAACCTTAACATATTTGGGAAGGATATTAGAATAAACCAGAACGTATAGCGACAGCAAAAACCCAAAAACGGAAAGAAAATTAATTCAATAAATATGCAAAAATAGAAAATAGTGTAAGACAATCATCTGCCGTCTCAGCATATACAGTGAGGTGATTGTGAAAGTATTAGAAGTCTTTTGATTCAATATTGGCATCTACAATTTTAACAACATTAGATATGCAAATGACACAGTGCTGATAGCGTACACAGAAAGGAAACTATAATAACTTCTACAGAAGGTTATGAAAGAGCGAAAAGAAAGAACAAAACATCAATTCCAAGAAGACAGAAGTTATGGTTGTTAGAAAAAGGAAGAGGGAAACATTCAAATTAAAAATTGGTAAAATCAAACAAGTACAAAAATTCAAATATCTGGTAAATATTCCACAAGAGGAAGTATAGTGCGATTCTGAAATTCGAAGGTGCATTGGAATAGCAAAACGTGCCTTCCAAAATCTAAGCAAAGTATTAAGAAACAAGAAAATTTCATTAGAAACAAAGAAACGAGGACTGAACTGTTACATAATAGCAGTCCTGCTATATGGTAGTGAATGCTGGACAATCTCCTCACAAATTGAAAAGATAATTGAAGCAACACAAATGTGGTTCTACAGAAGGATGCTGGGAATGTCATGGACTGAACAAATGAGCAATGACGAAGATCTAGAGAAAATAGAAATAAAAAGGACACGTACTTCACATCGAAAGAGACAGCTGAATTATCTGAAGCACATAATGAGGAGGGAGGCTTGTAAAATTTGATACTCACAGGACAGATTGAGGGTAAGATGGAAAGCACATCCTACTAGTTAGCTTGTCTAAATGGATGGCAGAACCAAGTTTAGGAGAGATACCAAAAAGACAAAATATATGACGCGCAACTAAAGTCAGGAAATGGAGGAGAGCCATGAAAGCCAATATCCGGAAGCAACACGGCATATAGAAGAAGACAAGTTGCAAAGGAAAATAAAATTACTCTTTCAAAATAAGAGTAGAATTAAGCTTTGCATTATTATGTTCAAAAAGTCTTGTCCTGTTAAATTACTCTTCAGAAATCTTTAAAAACATTTATATTTTAATAGGAACGGACTAATAATTTTGTTGAAAGCACTACACAATAACCTGGATGTAATTCAATCTATTAACTTAATTATTTTGCTACGTGCATGTTCGACTTAATAGATTCCATCTAATGCTTACATGATAAGAGAAGTTTTACCAGCTTTTTATGACCACTCCAAAAAATGAATAAATAAAATCAAAAGACTTATTTTATTTTAAGATGTTATTGTTCAAGTTACATAGCATTTCCTCATTTACTTTCACGAAACGCTGCAAGCGAGATAACATATAATGCTTCTTTCTGTGGGAAAAGATCCAGTTTCTGTTGCCGTAGAACTTGTTTTCCATTATAAGCCTTTCTTCTTTTTTATAACTTAATAATAATGTAATTTTTGTTGTTTTTCGAAAAGAGCAAAAACGTTCCTTTTAATGTAGAATTGGAGGCAAACAATGAGTGTAAATAACATAATGGGTCCATTGCCATCTTATTAGTTTTTTATGCGTACCCCAGCCTTCATTTTAAGCTTTTCTTTTCGAAATGTTCTTTAATTATTAATCTCGAAATTCAGCGACAAAGACAACGCATGATAATTGAGTGCAAATAAGATTCATTACTTTTGCCAAACGAAGTTTTTAGTCTTTGAATGCGTTTTGTCTTTGGAATCTTTCGAATTGAAAACAATCTGTTGTCTGAGAAATAATCTCAGGAAGAAAAGAACAACAAAAGGTAAAACAAAAAACAAAAGAAACGAAGAAATTTGTTTGATAAAACATTCAAGCTACAGATTTTAGATCTCCGACAAATGTACGTACATCATTTTATTCATTTCACCCCAATAAATTTGAGACAGCGATTAAGACGCAAAGGGTTATTGAGAGCGAAAGGAACAGAGAAAACCTCATTGAAGAAAAATGATGACAAAAGAAAAGGACAAAAAAGACAGATCATAATGATTAATGTTACATATACATATATATTTTCGCAAAAAGGCGAATGGGAGAATAGAACTTACGGTTACACTTAGGAATTTGAATAGTAAAATGATGTGACCTAACTGCCAATCTAGTACTGCACTTAAATTCATGAAGTCTAAGTTTCAAAAAAGAAAACTTATTGGAAGAAATTCCCTGAAAATATTTATGGAAATATCATAGGGAATTCGCGTTAGGGCGGTGGAAAAATGACTGAAGCCGAGTTCTGTTCAGCTTCAATAACATTGCAAGTTTATCTATGACCAGTAATCGCTATATACTATGTAAATAAGATATATTTTAAAAAATTTATAAAGTTTATCCTAATTTCATTATACTCATCATGTCCAGGTAAAGCATTGTTGGCTAAGATTAGAGTCAGATATACACGTTTTATCCAAATATATTCGAAATATTTATTTAGTCCAAGCTTATATTCCATTCGCAATAATCCTGTAAATATTACGCAATGCAACAATATCTCAGCTTTGACATTTTACGCATATCCTGTAAGTGACGAATTATCATAAGGTTTAATTTACTGGCACTCTCATATATTCTTACTTGACAGGAAATATTGTGATAACTGATTTATGGTGCGCTGAATTACCTTATGCGAAATTGTCTTGCAGGTAATTGACTTGAGCTGAAATGTCGCGGATCCTCAAAAGAAATGATCTCCTTGCCAGCATTTTGCCTCATACCATAACCATATTTTCTTAGCAGTTTAAGACCAGTAGCATTCATATTCTTCATTCTGAATGCATCCCTATAATAAAATCATTTACATTACTAGAGTAACATTTTGCAATGCATCCTATATTTAAATATTTTGCAATGCATTTTTATTATACACGAGCCGAAGTACTTGCTATTGTCCGAGACATAATATTCATCATTGTAATTGGTGTTTGTAATCTTTAGCTAAGGTGCCCTTGTGTTTATCCCAAAGCCATAATGGATCATTTATTTCACATTTAATGAGGTTAGAAAAGAGATCTGAGACTTCTTGCACTCTGAGATACAGATGCATCTGTTAAAATAGCATTCCATTGTGCAACATCTTCCAACAGACCCCGTTTGAAGGAAGCTTCTCTATATGTTGAGCATACTGTTCCATCGACTGTACGAATGTATGCAAATGAAATATGACCTTTGACATCATACAACAGCATCCAGATAAAGAAACATTCTTATTGGTTGGTATTTACAGCACCCCCATTTCCTAGTGCACTATCAAATTTAATGTCTGAACATCCATCTACGTGCTCACCCATATTTCGTCTGTTCTAGTTGCCATTTTGCCAGATGTAATATGATGGAAGTTGATGATAAAAGATTGTCTTAGCAAATGGATCTCTTAGACAAAGCTTGAAGAAAGCTGTAAGTGTAGTCTCTCTTCGAGTTAAGTTTGCCTCAAAGAATTAAAGTCTTTGTCTCTCAAAATGAACATCTAGTGGCTGAATTATTGGATATCGCTCATGAATGGGTAATTTAAGTACCATCCATATTGATTCATTTCCGCTAATATATCGACTTTTCTCATACATGCCTACTTCAACTCTTCTTTTGATGTTTGATTTTGCCTATTTTCGCTCGCATTGTTTGTTTCTTACAAAGCAGACATTGCTGCACCTGACCCTTTATTGATATTTACAGACATATGTACGGAGTTACAGAACTCAACATTGATGTGAGCATCAAAGGTTTTCAAATGTAAGGGACCGTATAGAACTATCCATCTGTTGTCAATTACAAATGGATTTTGTTCTGATCCAAATACCGCCTCAAATCTGTCATCATCTGGCTTCTTCTATAAGAAGGATAACCATATTCTTCCATTTGTGTTTCTTTTCTGAAACGTATTGGATAATTCTTGATTCACATGTCCTCAACCATAAAAGGAAAATTTATGTTCCTATCTCCACAGGAACCATGGACCATTTCAGTTTTAACATGATCATAAATCTTTTTGTCTTTTGTGGCATCTGGTAATTCTACAGATATTATATAATCTACTTGACTAGTGTAAATTTCCATCATCAAACATATCAAGATTTTTGCCATTTAAATATATACTTGTATCATTTTTCGTCACTGAAGGCCTTCCCTGCTGTAATGATTTCCATTAATTTAATTACAATCTTGCAATTAGATCATATCTGTTCTGTTCAGCATTAATTTATTTCCAATTGGGATTACAACGGAGTGTTATAAACAAATCTGCACATCCATAATGTCTAACCTATGTCATTGCATCTTGAGTTCTTTCATGCATGTATCTTGGCCTGCCAACAAAACTTGATGGAAGAATAATTGGTTGACCAATTCCACCTATGACAACATCACTTTTGATGTCATCTCGTAGATGGTCATATTATAATGCTCTAAAATCTAATTGGTAAGACTTGATGCATGCTAATGTTTCTTCTACCATCTTGGCATACATACCTACAAAAAACTGGTGGAACAGGTTTTGGGCTCTTTGAAGGTGAGTAAATGAATTTTCTCGGATCATAAGGAAGCAAGCATAAAAGTCGATGCATGAAACATTCTTATTAGAGGAATTCCAAAATGATAAGCATTTTCACAGTTGACAAAATTCAGCATCATATGAACGATGAATCTCACATATTCTTTTTAGATTATTATCCCGACCTTGAAGAACAATATAACGTTTCCCAAACTCTTCTACAATGATTATTGCAACTTCTTCATTGACTTGAGGTCTACTGAAACTCTGAGTATGCCCACTTGGGGGCTTTTTCTCAACATGTATAACAATCTTGCATTCAGAGGATGGTGATGATTCTAGAGCAAATGTAAAGCTTTTCACATAACTTTTTGATTGTGGCAATGTTTTTAAACTCTAGTAGCATCAACTCTTTTTTAGACTGTTGAATCAAATCGGACACAAAATAAAGTTGAAAAAATTGAGACTCTTCCTGGGTAGTGTCAATGAATATCCAATACGGTGACACACTTGCCCCTGTACATTAAATATCGGCATAAATCCTCTGTCATGAATAATCTTAGCATCAAAAGTGTCATCTGGAATGCCCTAATATAGTTCTGAATGTTTTTATGAAAGTCCCTTGAATCAGTAGCCCCAGAAACTTGTAGAAGCTTCAAGTTGACCTTACGACAAACCAGTAGTTTAATTTTCCCACATTTTGCTCCACGGTTCTTTTTTGTTTTGTTATTGCACCAATCTGCACTTTGGGATGAAATGCAGAGTAACTCGTCGGATCATAGTTCATACGACCGAGTGACGTTGACAAATTGTTTATTGTTTGATTGGAATTGTTGACCTATCACGAGAAAGTCTTTCAGATCTTTACACTTCAGTTTCATTTTGTCTTAGTTCATACGACCGAGTGACGTTGACAAATTGTTTATTGTTTGATTGGAATTGTTGACCTATCACGAGAAAGTCTTTCAGATCTTTACACTTCAGTTTCATTTTGTCTTTCCTCTTCATTCCTTGCTCTCATCTCTTCCAACCTGTGAGAATTCCGAACTCAGATTCATTTTATATTCCTTGATGTATTCTGACATTCGGCTGTTACAGTCTGAGATTTTTCCTCTTCATTTTTATTTTGTCTTTTTAGTTGATATTGAACTGCGATATTCCGAAACTCAGGCTCATTTCGTCTGTGTCGCCCAATGCTTACCCTTATTTCTTCAAGCTCTTGCTCTCTCTGTTCTTGACTTTGGCTTTGTTTTAATTGTGTTTCGGCTTTGTTACCTTGTAAAACCTCAACTGCCTTTGTTCTTCTTTTCTAACTAATCATTGCCCTTTCTCTTTCGCAATGGCAGCAGGAGATTTTCTTCCAAGAGAGGATTTTTTCTGGGAGACCTATTAGCTCACCCCTTAACTATTTTCCTGTCTTAATTGTACTCGTAATATGGTTTGCAATAGATATGTCACTAATAAAGTACTTCCACTAAGTTATAACTATATAATTAAGTATAAATAATACAAGGGCTAAGGTGTTCTCATGTTTTATATATTATGGTCTAAGTATTACATAATATTTTGCAATATAGAGATCGAGTAAGATGCAAGTTTGAACTTGTTAACTTGACTTGAGACCTTTGTGGCACCTTATATCCCTATCTGAAATGCTTTTTGATTCTCTACAAATTTTATTAATGAAAGTTTTCAAAATAAGTCAATGTGAATAAATTTATTGCATACAGACCGCATTTTGACATCTAGGAGATGCACCATTGCTTCTTTCTAAAAGAAAACGTGTAGAATGGTTATTCTTTTGAATAATCTACAATTCTAATAAATAATCTTTTAGAAAAATAACTCAATATGAAAAAAGGTTACAAAATATAGAACCGATTTTTGACCGGTAGGGGGTCCACCATAGTGGCTTCCACCATATTTTAATAGGCAAATCTAGGTTCAAGCCCTATCCCCTCATGAATGTTTGATCAAGATCGGTCCAATAGATTTGATTTCTATAAAGGACATACGTACATATGTAACAGCTCCTTTGTAGTATATATATATATATATATATACATATATATACATATACATATATATATATATATATATATATATATATATATATATATATATATATATATATATATATATATATATATATATATATTCCGATTCATTCAGTAATTAAGTATTGCATTAATTACTGAACATTAGAATCCCCATTCTTTCTGATTTTAATAGATTAATGTAAGAAATACTTGCATTAATTACTGTTAATTAACATAGGCTTTCTTCTTGATTTTCAGTAGAGATTTTGCCTGCGAAACTTGCGGAAATAAATATACAACAAAATTCCGATGAATTTATTTTAATCAGCATTTTTCTCGTGAAATATTTAATTTGTTATTACAGGGAGGTTAGAAGGGTTTGGTGAGAGTAGTTGACTAACTGTAATTTAGTAAGGAAACACGAAACAAATTATAAAACCTTCTGACATAACGAATCTTGGATTAGAATCAGTGCTAAAATACAGCAATGCTTGTTGTTTACGTCATTTTCCATTACAACATTGACAAATGAGATTATCAATTCGCTATTAACCCTTAGCCTGTATCTGCTCACTCGCTCCCTTATGATTTCTAATCATTCTTGTTTGCCCATATTTCCATCTAATTGTTATGCAATGTTAAGTATTCGACACAATTATATGGGACTAGCAGCATGGCCCGGCGTTGCCCATGCTTTATTAAAAAATTGTACGACTCATACAGCAATCGCTATCACTTAACTTAAATTTTTGTCCTTCCTTGCCTTTAAAGGAATTACCTTTGCCGTGCTGATGTTGCTACATGCCTTACTTCTTGCCTATCTCACACTGCGAATTTTTTCTAAGCTCTATACTAAACATTAAATCTGTTACGAAAAAAGAACTAAACAAAATGAACACAAAACGATCAGCTTTAAAAAAAGGACTCCTAACTGGAAAAACCGAATGAAAAAAGAATGTTAATAACAAATATTTTTTCACACCCAAAACAGTTCTGCGGAATCAGTATCAACGTTGAGTTTAAACAAGCGATTGAGCCAATTGAAGTAAAGTGCCATGCAGATTTAAATTTTTCCCACTTGTGACGAATGCCGCTATCGATTTTTTTTTTTGCATGCTAACATACTAATTAACATTTGTGTCAGTCAGCTGTTGGCTCTGACGCTGGCCAAAAGAATCTTCCTGCCTATTTGTGGCAGCCAGCTATAGGCTCTCACTCTGGCCAGTAGAAAATGGCCGCAAACTACATGAAAACTGCCGTAGAAGCCTGAAAAAATCGATTATTTCCACTATCGATGGGAGTTGGGAAATGTAAAGTCGGTCTTGGCCTTTAGCTAACTTGGAGCATGTACATGTAAATCTTGGTGCAAATCCGTCGAAAATTGCGGCCGTGCATTCGTTACAAACACACACACACACACACACACACACATCCTTCGTTTTATCGATAGAGATGTATACATATTTCTCCTTCTTCCTCTCATTTTCCTGTCTTTTATTCCATTTTTTGATTGATTGATTGACCCACGTTTTACGGTTTATCAACCCATTGTAGGTTATTAAAATGCAAGAAAATATTTTAGGTTGTAAGATTTTTTTTCTGCGGTACTGATCATGCTCAATGTTGCTTAACCTTGGTGATCGTACGGGAACCGGTGTTTCAAAGTAATATGGTCGTAACCTTCTATTTCTTGCTCATATATTTGAACTCATCACAATTAGGTTTCCATCCGTACGTGGCTTTGATTCTTTCCCTTTGTCTCTTGATATCCAACTATCGAACTTGTCTATTTACGACTTTCTTATTCACCCTTCAACCCACTCACTCTCTCTCGCCTTCTATACATATATATCTGTATATATATATATATATATATATATATATATATATATATATAATATCTTTAGTTTTTAAAAATATGATTCCTTCGCTACATAAGAGTTCTCATGTTTCAAAAGCGAGAGCCGAGACCCCTAACATAATTCTTTAAGTTATGTAGATTTAAGGTGTCTGGACCCGCTTCCTTGTCAAGCGAGAATTTGGGAATAAGCTATCTTTTGGGATACACTTGCTAACCAAAAGATAGCTTATTCCCAAATTCTCGCTTGACAAGGAAGCGGGTCCAGACACCTTAAATCTACATAACTTAAAGAATTATGTTAGGGGTCTCGGCTCTCGCTTTTGAAACATGAGAACTCTTATGTAGCGAAGGAATCATATTTTTAAAAACTAAAAATATTATTATAATATAAGCTCTACTTCTGTATGGAGCACTGTCTTTTCGAAAATAAAGCTAAATACTAAGGAACACCGGATTATCTACCTAACGTGTTCTTTCCTATTTTTCTGCACACCTGCATATATATATATATATATATATATATATATATATATATATATATATATATATATATATATATATATATATATATATATGTATACCTGTCACCTATTTTGTTCTTCTGTCTTGATTTACGCCTTTCCTCTCCAGCCTTCAACCCACTCTCTCTCTCTGTCTCTCTCTCTCTCTCTATCTTTCTGTGTATATATATATATATATATTTACATATATATATATACATATATATATATATATATATATATATATATATATATATATATATATATATATCACCTATTTTTATTTTTGCTCTTCACTTGCTTGCTTACTTCTTACATTCTTTCCGTTACATCCATATTACCTCTTCTCCTCCCCACGATGCTTTCCTCCTACTATTCCTCCTCCTCCCCGGTGCTTTTCTTACTCCTACTATTACTATTCAACCAGAAATCCTTAAGCATTTCAGCCTTAAATGGCCGGAGATCAAACAGTTTCTAGAATTTCATCTGAGGCAGAAAATACCATCAGTCGCACATATAAATAACCCGGAAGATGGTATCAAAAACGTTATTCCATGAAAATAGTTTTCGCTTACGACTAACTTAATATAGTCGCCCTCTTAATTGCAGAGTTACGTGTTTCCTGGTTGTACCAAAATGTCGGTGACGAAACATGAGTAACATTGTAAAAGCTGTTTTTTTTTTCTGGTAGATAGTTCAACCTCATTTGAAACATTGTCCTAAGATTATTTCACTGTTTCACTTAGACCATTTCGTCCGATGTTGTTAAGAATCATAGTTGCTTTCCAACTGTTAAACCAGTCGTTTCCAATTTTCTTTTGTTGTGGAAAATTTAGACACCTTTTCAAAAATATTTGAATCCGTGGCCTAAATTTTTAAAAAGACTTATAGCCACCATAATTTTAATATAACGTACAAAATTTTCATTACCGGGAGAATTTGTTCAAATAAAAGGAACATATAATTAATATAAAAAAACAAATGGTGTAGTTTATGCTTGTAAAAATTTGCGGCTGTGAAATATTAAAACAAAACAATCAGATACAAATTCATGGGTTTTGCTGTTATTTGAATTCCAGTTTGATCTATAATTCGCATGTCTGCCGACGTTTTCAATTTTTTGCTAACATATTTTTAAAAAGCATATTCAAATAAATATGGATAAATCGAGGAGAGGGTATAATATCTTGATAACGACTAAAGAAATATGTTTCTGTGTTTTTTCTGTGTTGAAAGTTTTTAACATGTTACCATATTTTTATTTCCTAACTTTATTATTGATACTTTACAGCCCAGATTGCTATTTGCTTTGCCACAGTCATGAGATAAAAAATTAAATGAAGTCAACAACTGTTTTATTATCGAAATAACTTATGTGTTGAAACTGGAGAATACCATTTTTTAAAATGAAAAGTAAAAACGTAATATTTATCTACATATTTCAGTCAGTTCATCATCTATTTGGTGTGTTCATTTTCTACCTACATATCTATCTATTTTAGTCTGCTCACTACCTATTGTCCATTATCTATCGATCTGTCTATCTATCTCAATCTGTTCATTACCTATTTATCTATCTATCGATCGATCTGTCTCTCTATCTATCTATCTATCTATCTATCTATCTATCTATCTATCTATCTCAGTTTGTTCATTATCTATCTATCTATCTCAGTCTGTTTATTACCTATCTATCTATTTATCTATCTATCTGTCTGTCTCTGTCTCTCTATATCTCTTTTACTGTCTGTTTCTATGTCTATCTACCTATATATATATATATACATATATATATATATATACATATATATATATACATATATACATGTATGTATACATATATATATACATATATATATATACATATATATATGTATACATATATATATATACATATGTATATATATACATATATATATGTATACATATATATATATACATATGTATATATATACATATATATATATACATTTATATATATATACATATATATATATACATATATATATATATACATATATATATACACACACATATACATATATATATATATATATATATATATATATATATATATATATATATATATGCAAAAAGTTTAATTACATTCAACGGGCAATGTGTGTCTATTTAAATTTCTATTGCATTTTTCCTATTTCCAAATAGATAGATAGATAGATAGATAGATAGATAAGGACAGGAAATTGTGGATGATAAATTGGGCAAAGTTTCTGTTGGTTCTCTTCTTTTGTTCAAGTACTTTCGATAATCTCTTTCATTTTCAATGCGAGGCAAAATTCTGTCAGTATTGCTTAGAAAGATGAAAGTTTAAAATCGTCCGGGGTGATGTCATTTATAATGGTTAAGAGGAGCGAGACCACCCCTAACATAATCTATTTTCTTTTCTACACATATTACTTCAAACACAATTCATCACATACTCTCCTGCGGTAAAATAGATTTTGCTTATTACAGATTGTTTATTTTGCATAACCATCGCTTTTAGTATTTTGCGATTTTCCTTGCATCTGGGTACTGTATATCTTAATCCACAAATATTTGTCACATGATGATTTATTTTATTTTCGTTGTCTACATGTGCGTGGTTTTCGGCAGGTTACAATTCAAGTTACGAGAGAGTGTGTTGCATATATGAGCGACATAAAAGTTTAATAGGGGAGATTTTTGAGGCCCTTTGTTATTGGAAATAATTAGATTTGTTGTTTAGAAGGTTTTATGGTTATGGATAAATCTAAGATGTTTGCTAGCATCAGTTAAGTGATATGTACTGGTGAATTATATTTTAATTGCTTTTTCATCCTATTTATAATTAAGGCGCATCTGGTTACGATTGAAGAAATTAACGGTGTGCTTATTTTTGTTTATATCAGAGTAATATCTTGAGTTGTTTTTTTAAGTTTCGTTAATGCTAAATTTATTTGAATAAAAAATCGACAGAACAGGCATGAAATTGAGACAGTGAATGTACAATTACGATCACAATATACATCTCATTCGAAAAATTGGGAAAATACAATAAATAATTAAACAGAGAGACCTTGTCAGCTTAATTTGATCAAACGTATTTGCGTGAATATATCCTTCCTAAATATACCTTATATATATATATATATATATATATATATATATATATATATATATATATATATATATATATATATATATATATATAACAGCGCTGTGCAAAATAAGTGAACACCTGTGATAATATTTTTAAAATTGTCTCTTTTTCCATATGATCAACAGATCTTAATTAAATTATACAGTAATTAAGATAAACCTTTATTAAATTAATTACAACCACTTTTTAAAAAAAAAAAAATTTTTTAATCAAACTGGGATAAAAATATTATTTAAAAATTTAAAATTAAATGTGCTAAAATAAGTAAATCCTTCCATCTAATATTTGGTTCCTGTTCGTTTTGAGGTTACAATATCAACCAGTCTTTTTCTATAATTTTAAGACGTTTCTGGCTGTAGAGAGTGCTGATTTTTGACCATTCGTCTTGGCAAAACTGCCACAATTGCTTCATATGACCTAGGTTTCTTGCATGCACTGCCTTATTCCATTTGAATTAGAGATTTTTAATTGGGTTTAGATCAGGACTTTTACTAGGTCGTTCCAAGGCTTGAAACTTCGTTTTACGAACACGTTCATTTTGGGATTTGCTTTGATGCTTCAGATCATTGTCCTGTTGGACGTTCAAGCCAAAACCAAAACCTAAATTTTGAACTGACGACAAAACGCTTTCATTCAAAATTTCTTGGTATCTTACAGAGTCCATTGTGCCATCAATGAGTACGATTTTTCCTGTTGTAACTGCAGCAAAACACCCCAAGTCATAATGCTGTCACCGCCATGTTTACTGGTTGATATCAAATGTTCTCTTCAAAAGTGGTATTAGGACCTCGACAGACATACCACCTATTTTTCCTCCCAAAAACCTCTGTTCTGGTCGCATTCGACCATAAAACCATTTTCTACAATGTTTCTAGCTTATTAGTATGAGTTTTGGCATAGCTGAGGCGAGAATGTTTATGTTATTTCCTAAACAGTGGCTTTTTCTAGGCATTCTGCCATGAAGATCGGCGTTGTTCAGATCTTTCACATTCATCATGTATGCACATTGATTCCGACATTAGCCAGTGAGCATTAAAGAACTGAAAAGGTCATAGCCGGATTTGTCTGGGTTTACCGAACTGGATGTCTACTTGTTCTTGTTGTTATTCTTTCCAGACGGCTACTTCTTCATTGTGACGCCGTCATGCCAAAAGCCTTCCATTTAAAAATAATTTGTTGGGCGGTGGAGAACGGCACTCAAAATTATTTTTATAACTTATTGTAGCCTTCTCCATCGTTATAGGTTTCAACTATGTGATTTTTTAAAAGTTTTCAGACAGATTTTTATCATTTTAAACTTTATATTAATGGTTGTCCATAATTAAGTAGACGCTTTTTTATTTATTAAACATTATATTTATTTATTTTCATCCTCCGGTCTGAATATTCGAGAAAACTTATTAAAGAATATGCACTCTCCGGCAGAATACACGTTTCCCCCTCACACACACACACACACACTTTCAGGAGATACTGTCGTTAAATCCGAACTGCTTGAGACTGGCTCAGCCACGAATTGCGTCCCCTGTCATTACCTTATGAAGACCAGCCTTTCTCAAATTTTCGAAATTCATATTTGTACAGTCTCGTATTGCGGTAAACGAAAATAAAGAATATGTACTATTTAATAAATAAAGACAACGTTTATTCAAATATGTTTAACCAAGAATAAGCTTTAGAGTGATTATATATATATATATATATATATATATATATATATATATATATATATATATATATGGCCTGACGATTGCATCTAGCATGAAACAGACTGTCGCCTCTAAGTGTTGAATTCTCTGTTCACTTTTATATTTACACACGCTCTATCTCTGATATTGAGTACTTTATCCCATAAATATAGCACACTTTAAGACTATATTTCTTCATATATATATATATATATATATATATATATATTAATAAATATACATATACCTACGTTCGAAGTGCAACTTAAAATTTCGTTGTTCTACCAACTCATCAGGCACGAATTATAACTTTTAATTAAAAAATATACTGGGTTTCATGGGAGGAACGCTAAATTAAACGCAGATTCAAAGCTCAAAATTAATATAAACTTAATATAATACTGGGGTGTAAATACAGAATGTAGAGTGTAGGTAAGAGTGGGGGGGCTATTGTAAAAAAAGAAAAAAAGGCAATCTTAAAGTTTATAAGAACGCCGGGTAAATATGGGAAGTGCATATGATATTTGGATAATATATTTATCCAGAATTAAACGAATTTTAGAGATTTTTTTCTGTGATTACAAGCTAACATAAGTTCATTTCGTTTATTAATTTGATTTCGGTCATTCATATTTTTGAGGATGAACCTTTTTTTCCAGCAAACACAGGTTGAATCGGTTGTCACAATCCTATTTTTTCTGTTCGAAAAACGATCTGTTCGACATGTGAGGCGTTCGAGAACCGACGTTGCACTGTATATGTTACCTTACATTTCATATTTTTGTAGATGCTTCGCATTATTTTAAACAATATTTATATTATCTACCAGTCTGTTAAGGTAGTCCGGTAGACGAAATGAATACCGTTTAAGTTAAAACGTAACGTCTACTAAAATATGGGTATCCATTAAATATAATGTTTGAAGTAATAAAAAATATATGGGATTAAAAAATAAAAAAAATTTATATATATATATTGTTATGGTCCAGGTTAGGACCAAGGAAGGACAACACGAACACAAGAGTAGAAATAACGAAGATATATTACACGGAATAATAATACAAGATGTGGAAGGTTTTAGTATAACTGTCAGTCTGGGTTTGGAGTGGACTACTATCGGCTCGATTCGATTCCGTCTCTCTCTCTCTCTCTCTCTCTCTCTCTCTCTCTCTCTCTCTCTCTCTCTCTCTCTTTCTCTCTCTTGAGAGGCGGAGTATACATAGTGTTAGGAAGAGTTCATTCTGTAGTTATAGGTAAGGACCCATAATATATATATACATATGTGTATGTGTGTGTGTATATATATATATATATATATATAGAGAGAGAGAGAGAGAGAGACAGACAGAGAGAGAGAATTAATACAAGTAAAATTTTGTTATTTAGATGATATTACCTTCAGCACTCCGACTCCTATGTTTCGTAGATGGACCCTCCGGGAATCCCACCGTCCACTCTTCAGGTGGTATCTCCAATATATATATATATATGAATTGGGATCAAATATGGATCGGATAGGATAAGGAACAAATGGGAACAAATAGGAAACTTTCATAAATCTAACTTAAAATGTTTCATTTACAAACACCAATATAATGCTCCACGAAATAAACAAATAAATTCAAATTCACGAGGCCCTCTATATCAAAATCGACCAAACAACACTCAACAAAATTTATTACGAATATAGCAACAGCATATTAAAATGCATATAACATTTAATGCCATTTTACATTTCTGACAATTTATATTTCTTATATTGAAACGCTTGTTTTGCAAAAAATTACATAGCTACAACGGATATATTTAAAATTGTTAATAATTACAAATCGCCTTTGGAATTTAACCCTGAAGATGATCTTGGATAAGATGATCTTGGATAAGATCCACAGTAACGAAAACTACCTTCATTGATGAATATCTTAAAATCAAGTAACTATTTAGACATAGGATCTATATAAAAATAATTAGATCCAGTATGTCTATATTATTCAATCACACACACACACACACACACACACACACATTTTTTATATATATATATATATATATATATATATATATATATATATATATATATATATATATATATATATACGCGTGTGTGTGCGCATGTGTGTGTTTGATTGAATAATATAAACATACTGGATCTACATTATTTATACATACACATTTATTACAAAAACCAAATGCACTTGAATTACAAACAAGACGAATGCTCACTAAGACATATTATAAAGAAATACACCACCCCAATCGACCCAAATAAAAAAATCAAATTAATTATCTATTATAAAAAATTTAAGACAGCTAACCCCATCCTCAAAAATAACAATACGCCTGATATGTCAAAATTGCAAAGAACGAACATTATTTATGAGTTCAAATACCCCTTAAGGAACTCCGTTCCTAACGAAACCGGACTCATAAATAATTACATCGGTTACACAACCACATGCTTATCCAGACGTCTTACGTTACACCTATCCGATCACAGCTCCATTAGAACCCATTTAAACACACACAGAAATTTACCAGACTCCATTAGAAATATACTAGTAGAAAACACAAATATATTAATTGCTTCCACCTGTAAAAAAAGGTTAAAAATAATGGAGGCTTTAATAATAAAAAAGAAAAAGCCTACCCCCAACAATATTAACTACGAACAAAGCCACAATGTGCTAACCGTATTTGGAAATTAAAACACCCCTAGTACACACTAAGACATACACATAATGCGCACACTCAATTACACAGAAAATCAAATTATCCTTGATAATTTCTAAAGGTATAGCCGAAAGCGCTCGGAAATATAAAACATGTGAACAGTTCTTACACACCCTTTGTCCAGCAAAGAAAGCTCTTGTTCGAACACAAGAAAAATTAAATAAAAACTTAACCGTAGTACCTTGTCTGTCGTTTTTAATGAAACTTGCATATATATATATATATATATATATATATATATATATATATATATATATATATATATATATACGACTCTCTCCTGTCAATTTCGACGGATGAGGTCAAGCAACTCAATTCCTAGAAAACGCCAACCAGACTACCCGCACAAATCATTTGATTCTAGTAGTGAAGGCTTGTACAGAACCAACCACTTTTTGAAAGAGCCGAATACAGTGAACTGGTGCACAACCAGTCGCTGGTATTGAGTTCAGAGTTGTCTTCTTTTAGACCACCCAAGGCTATAGAACCCAGTCTATCCTGCTATACACCATAGGACATTGCGAAAGGTATAACTACTCATCTTCTTCCCCCGCCCCCATAGCTTATGGGATTCATATTTTCCCAAGGGTATTAGCATGTAATTGAATGCCATGTATTTCGAACTCTGCTCTCCGATTTCTCAGTCCGAGCCGCTATCCATTACTCCAATCATGAATATATATATATGAGTAACCTTATCTGATAAAACACCAGAGTAATTCAGTGGAACTCCCAAGCAGAATCACTGAAAAAGAAGTGGAATGCTTTTGAACCTGACTTGTAGAAAATACTTTTTATATAAATTGAATCCAACGAATAAACTGTAAATGAATCTCACAGAAAGAAGATACTAGAGATTACCGAAATGTGTTAGCAAAAGTTATTTCTCTTTACTCTCGTACTTTTTTTACAATAATATAAACCGATATTTTCTTCGGCTATTAAATACAACTGCGGGAATTTGGAAGCAAATATAACATCGAACAAGACTGAAACTTACGTCCATTACCTCAAAAGCGAGTCTTTCACAGACGACAAATTACCATGAATTTAACAAATGCGGTTAAGCCAGGATTATCATGTTTCAGTTTTTCCTTGCTCTTTTTTTTTACTGATCTAAATCTCTTCTGGAGCCTGTTTATAATGAATGCTTGACGCGAAAGTCTAACAGAATATTAATGCTGATGAGAGTTAGATCCCTACCAAGAGTTTCATTTTACAGGCCTTTTGCCAGACTAAGTCATGTGTAGTTAATATGTAGTAAAAGAAACAGACAAAAATGCAAATTATTAATTGGAGATACTGAAATCAAAAACGTAAAACAATTTAAATATTTGGAAAGTTTTGAACAGAGGACGAAAAGTGTGACACTGAAATCCAAATGCGCATTTAGATAACGAAAAATGCCTTCCAAAAGCTAAATTGAGTATTAAGAAACAGGAACATTTCGTTAGAAACAAAGATAAGAGTACTGAAATGTCACATGATATCCGTCCTCCTATATGGCTGTGAATGATGAACAATCTGATAAACAGACTTGAAGTAACAATAATGTGATTCTACAGAAGGTTTCTGAGGATACAATGGATCGAACATGTCAGCAACGATGAAGATTTAGAGAAAAAGAAAACAAAAAGGAAACTAATAATTAAAATCAGGAAAAGACAGATGAAATTTCTAATGCACATAATGAGAAAAGAAGGCTTGGAAACTCTGATACTCAAAGAACAGAATGAAAGCAAGAGGGACAGGGGAAAGCAAATGCATAACCTTTTCTAGTGTGCTTGAGTATATGGATAACGGAACACGAGTTAGGAGAAATAACAAAAACACATTTATTTGGATCTACGTAAGACAGGAAATTGTGGAGAGCCATGATCGCCTAGGTCCTGGGGGACACGTCACATAAACAAGAAGATATCAACATGGTTTTGAAAACTATTATTACTGTAGAAACTTTTATCTGCACCGGGGAAACCAAACTGAGGATATTGTGAGAGGTTGAGATAAATTTCGTAAATATCAATTATTAAAATTCTTTAGATGAGGATTTCTAGGAAGTCCAGTGGTATAATACTTTCATTGAAAAATAGATTGACCTATTAAGATTCTTCTTAAAAGGGTCAAGATCACAACTATACACATTAAAATAAATTCGCTCAATGAAACGCAGTAAAAATTGACTAATCATTGATATCGATATATGGTTGATTAACTAAAAACATTGGATGTATTAATTTAGACAAGGAAGTATACAGGGGCCTAAGAGAAGTTTTAGTCAGTAGAAATAAACAACATCCAATTTCAAAATTTAATTATATAATCTCAACTCAAGATAAATAAACAGTATTTGGAACTAGTATGGATTGGATCCTTCGTTTGTTAGTTTTAGTGCTTGTATTCGATTCTTCATGGATTGATCAAGTTATCAAAAATCGTCTGATCCATAATTTGCCATTCCTTTAGCAATGTTTCTTTAAGGGTTGCTATTGACGTGATTTTGGTTGCATGCTCTTGAAGTTTTCGGTCAAGGTGCTTCCAAACGTGCTATATAGGATTCATGTCAGGACTTAGGGCTTACCCATGGTAGTGACTTGATTCCTTGCAATTCCTTCCAGGCCTTTGCTACTTTACTCGTATGACATTGTGCTCCCTCTTCTTGAAGAAGGTAAGCATTCTTGTCGATGTGACTAGTTTCAAGTAGCGGGAGTAGACCTAACTCTAATATTTGACAGTATTTTGGACCATTCAACCGCTTACAAACAAGAATCAGCTCAGATTTCCCTCCAAACCAGACAGCGCCCCACACCATTACTCCAATCCCTCCATGTTTCACAGTCCCCTGCAGACATTCAGTGTCCCAAGTTTCATTCTGATTTCTCCAAACATAAACCTGCCTTGAATTCGAATACTGGCAGAATTTACTTTCATCATTCCAATTTACAGACAGCCAAAATTCATAATTTTTTCTCTCGAATTCTCTCGCCCAGTCCATACGCCTGTTCCTGTTAACCTCTGAAATCGACGGCTTCTTTCTTGCAACTCTTCTTTGATAGCCTACCTCTTTAACACTCTCTCTTGCCGCATATGGTGACGCTCTGACGACTGTTTCTGATAACTTCCCTCTCAGCGGCCTTTTCGTTCGCTCAGACCCGATGTTTGGTTTTCCTGAACGTTGTTCCACACGACAACAGCCTTCTTCATTAAATTTCTTGACAATATTATTAACGGTTTGATGATTAACTGGAAAAACCTAGCAATTCCTTTATTTGACTTGCCATACTGATGCCATCCTCTTATTTGCCCTTGTTGAAATTCACCAGTTTCCTTCCGAGACATTTCGTTGCATATGTCAACTATTGCTCATAGATGAGAGTAGCTTGATACCGACACGGTATTGTCTGGAAAAAAGAAGAGACGTTATTACACAAGCCAAATTGCTGCAATCTCAAGTGTGGTTAAAAACTTATCATAAGCCACTGTATAATCTTTTATTATTCGAAACTATTTCATTCGAATGTTCGCCATATCGGAATATTTGCATTATTGCAAAGATATGAACACTTCTATGCATATCTACAAAATATTGTTATATAATCAACAACTTGACATGGCCAAAGACGTTTGTGACTGCCTTAATCACAATTATATTACGTTGAGTAACAATAGGACACTGCATCAGTCGCAAGGAATTGACCAATGATACGGCGCCAAGTGCTGATGGTGATTTGGTCGGATAATAGCAAAATATCTGCATCAGCGTGTGCACTTTGGCCCAGTGGATAAAAGCGTTGGTTGAGTAATCCAAAAAGTAACTTGACCAAAAGAGTTATGAGTTCATTACCTGGCCACAGCAGACGGAACAAAAACTTAGAGTGTTGAGTTAGTGAAAAGGTAATTAACCCGTACTGAGATATCCAAAAAAGGCATGGCATGTGGAATTAGAACAATCTACCCCCGTGAACTAGATAAAGGGTTCGGTTCAAAATTCCGTATTTCCCCTGAAGACGGCCGAAATGTCGAGAATATTACAACAAAGAAGCGGACAATAGTCTGAACGATTTAAATAGTGAAATAGTTGCAATACCACATCTCAGAAATATAGACAGATCTTTTGTTCGATATAGTTTTTGGAACGTCAATATCTTGATTATGCCATTTTCTTCTCCCTGAGTTGGATGTGCTTATCTGATTTAGTTATTGCTGGAGAAATTCTCGGGTGATGTTCTATGTCGTCTGGTAGTGTTATCTTTCGTGATTCTATAGCGCCAGTCCAGGAAGATGTTCTTCGCTAAGTGTTACAGATTTCACTTGATCGAAGCCATTTTAACCACTGATCTTAGAAATAAGTTGCGTGCATCTGACAATTTACGTATATCTGAAAGAGTTTGGCACTGTGCATCTATATGAAAATCTCTATCTGATGAGGCTATTTAACAACATGACTCTAATTTGTAGGTTAATTTTATAGTTCTGTAGCAATATGCGGTGTTGGGTGAAACTACCCCAAGTATAGCTTATTTTATTTTCAATTTCAAAATTGTTATAACTGATCCATACACCGAAGTATTTGAAGTTTTTAGTACTTACTAATTTCACATCCTGATATTTTTATGATATAATCAGTGTACGTGCCATCACTGCTTTCATTCCAATCTAAGATAATAGTATCTATTTTGGAAAGGTTTATTTTCAGTCGCATCTCTTGGAACTCTTGATAAAGGATGTTATGATTTTTTCAATATTATTCTTATCCAAATTACAAATACCTATAGCATCGGCATAGACCCATCCAGGCTTCGAATGTTTAATCAGAAATCTTGTTTTTCTTCGTAGATTCGTTTGGAATGTGATATGTAATGGTTAAATGATCGGTGCACGTCTCTTTACATCTGCATATATTCATAGAACATAATGAAGAAATAGATTGAATAAACTGTGGCTCTGATGAGGTTTGAAATGTTTCGCTAATGAAGTTTCTCGCCAAACATGTATCATTCACATAATAATATAGTACTGGGAGGGTCCATGATGTAGGAATGTATCGGTCTCACAACATTAAAATTGCTGATTGGATATTGTTTTTATGTTAACATTGATTATGAAACTTTTTCTACCCTGTTTGCATCTAAATAGTTTGGCTTTTTATAATTTCTATTATATTTAGAAAGAAGAAATTTACATGCTGACTGCAGCTATCATACTTACCATATAAAAGCTTAGAACGCGTATACGATGACAATTAAACCCCAAATCTAACATATTTGATCAGTTTTATAGCTCTGTTTTATACTTGTGTAAGATCCTTTTCGAAATCGGGGGTCTACAACTACGTCCGTTTGCTATGTATGAACTTAAAACCTAATCGATTACCCAAAGACTTCTAATCCGAATGTTAACAACTGCCGCTGCTTAAAAATCGCACACGTGACAACTGATATTTTCTATAATGTTTCGTCAACACGCATATTTGTGTCGTAATAAAACATTATTTTGTTACTGTTTCAGTGAGAAGAGGGCGTAGACTTTTGAAGAAAGGCATCTATCAGAATATAACATTTCAATGTCTACTGCAAATATTTCAACTATTTACCACTTTCACCTGATAATAATTGAGTGAATAAAATAAAGAATTTCTGCTATATTTTTGGTAAAGTAAATTTGGCATCACAGACGTGCAATATAACCGCTATGATTACGAAAGACAAACACATACATTTCAGATGGACACTCGGGGATTCGAAAAGGACGTCACCTCCTCACATTTGCTGCTGCACGTGTGCAAGGAATCTTTGCAAGTGCTTAAACAGGAAAAGGTACTCAATGTCTTTTGCAGTGGCAATAACTTGGAAAGAACTTAGAGATCAAAGAGAAATAACCGGTTGGCACAATGAATTCACATTTATGTTCAGATTAATTATCAAAGCAACGTCCATGAATGAAACCTTGTGGTCTAGAATTCAATTTCAGTTTATATCCAGCCTGCTTATTGGCGAATCTATGAACTGTCTTTCAGACTGGGAAGGAATGCATCGACTCTAAATAAAGCAGACACTAAAATATTAATAAAATAATAGTAGCAAATAATTCTTCATGTGATATTTTCCATCTCTGAATTTCAGATAAAATCTACAATGACTGAAATAAACAACAAGAAATGTATGTAATCATGAAAATATCTCTTCATCAAAGTTATACAATAGAGGAAGGCCAATGATATATCGATTAAAATGTGATAAAAACAATCAAGATGCAAATATAATTAATCCACGAATTTGCAAACCTCATAACATGCAGTAAGGCCGGATGATCGAGTATTTGATATATTTTAAAAACCGTAAATAGCATTATATCATAGTCGACAAATAAATGGGGAGAAGGAAAACGCGTTAAAATGTTTCGAGATAAAGCCGAAACAATATAAATGACATTTCTAGTTAGAAAAATCTTCGGCAGATAGAAAATATTTCATTAGAAATATACAATGGATGAAAGTTGTTTTTTAAATAACACAGATGAAGATAAAAACCCTACAAATATATTGAGAAAATGAAAATCATTTATCTCATATTAGAAGATGGAGGCGAAGATAAGCATCCGCATCACATATGCGTTATAGAGAAATAAGGTCTCTGGGGACACTTGGGTTTGAACATAGATCGGCAGTGGGCAAACAAAGGCGATCTCATTATTGAATTAAGTAAACTATGTGACCATAGAGGGAACGCAAATATAGGAAATTGCCTGAAGTTTAGATTGATCTTCATTCTAGACTATCCTCTATTACTATACGGACCGCTATTCTCTATTCCCTTTCTCTACACTATTCTCTTTTCGGATCGATACCGTGATTACTATTTAAGCGAGGACTATCGAGCAAGTACTACTAGTGCGAGATTATTCGAAGGCGCCTGACGCCAACATTGTTCAACGGCGTATTATAGTTGTATCTGCGATTACAAAGTCTCTACAACAACGAGTATTACGAAGTGACAACGAATATTCGTTGGCATTACAAAAGTTGCAACGAGTATTTGTTGACATCAAAAAATATGATATAAATCAAATACCAAATTCTAAAACTCAAAAGACCAGGTGTCGTCTTGAGTAGGAGTTTTGGATGATAATGTCATAAAGTACGTTCACCTTTCATTTATTTTCATTTTCACTCTAAGAGAATTTCTATTTAACCGATACTTTAAGCGCAAAATATAAACACTTCTAATAGATACCAAATCTAAAACGTGAACAAAATGGCCGAAATCTTGCTTACCCTTCTGCTATGTCAGACTGTATATGATTTAAATAACCCTCGAAGGCTTGATAAGCCATAAATGCAAACCATATTCATCAGTGTCCCTATATAAAATAATTAAAACATTATATGTAAAGACAGCACAGATTCTAAATCTAGGGCAGCCGAAATGAAAACGGACTTCTGTTGGATGACCCGGGAATGTAATTTTGTTTCATTTGTTTCTTCATCAGTTTTACATATATTTACTAAATTGACTCTGGGAAAATATTGGATACTCTGATTTGTAAAGAAGCATACTATCTACACCCCGGGACAAATTATCTACGAAACTTGTTAAACATTACAGGGTTGGGTAATTGTTGTAGAGTTATTTCCTCAGTGGAAACTGTATTTGGACTAAATTCGGTCCTAAATAGGTTCAACGTACAAAAAGGTTAGGAACTTGTTATAATAAGTATTACGCAGAGTAATCGAGTTGTGGTAGCTGACTACTTTCGTATTCGACCCCAGTCGACTCTCACTGACTCCTACTTATATTAGATGGGAGAGTCTATTATCTATAGACTAGGTGTGTTTCACCCTAACAGTAATTATATGCTAGATAAATTTGCATATGACTCCGATAGGTAAATGAGAAAAAAGAAATGTGAGGTATTCATGTGAAATTGCACACACCACACCAACAATAATTCATGTCGTCTACGAATAAAGAATCTAAAAATGATATTTAGCTGTATTTTTTCGGTATTAAAATTCAATCTTGTACAAAGCCCACTTAAAATCGAAGTAGCTATTTTTTAAATCCTTTTTAGTTAAAAATGTGCATTGCATCGATTAGAAA
This sequence comes from Acanthosepion esculentum, assembly GCA_964036315.1. Classification (NCBI taxonomy): domain Eukaryota; kingdom Metazoa; phylum Mollusca; class Cephalopoda; order Sepiida; family Sepiidae; genus Acanthosepion; species Acanthosepion esculentum. Next base: position 119,855,609 of record OZ038489.1, on the reverse strand, counting down.
ATTTGGTCATTTAGTTAATTAGCCATATAGTTGAGTTAATTAACCATATAGCTACTAATTCTTTAAAGCCGAGAAGAACGCAAGCTATTTCAGAATTTCATTTTTGTGATTCTTTTTTCACTTTAGAATAATTTTACTGTAGATTTTTGAAAAGATTTTCACATTAGACAACTTCAAGAAAAATATCGAAACTTTAATGTGATTAATTTGGAAAATTAGTCAACATGTCTTTAACTGCTTAATCGATATTAAAAATGATGGCTTGGAAAAACAACCCACTTAAAAGTTTTCGGTAACTCGTGTAGGGGAAGGAAAAGCGATTACAAATTATGCTAGATTACTGATTGGTTCATAGTTTTAATCTTGGTTAGATTAAATCGGCAAATATCTGGATAACCGGCATTGAAAAAGTAGTTAAAAAGCTAAACTCAGAGTCCATTGCTACTCGCATTCGTTTGTTTCTTCCTGGTCGGTTAGCACGTGATCAGCGTGAGGATAAGTAAATACATGTATTTGTGTAAATGGCATACACTCAATTGTTTTTTTCATATTCATTTTTCTTGTCTCTAGGGAAAGCTCATTTTGTACGTAGTATCCGACGATAGTGTGACCAAATACTAGTTCCAGTAAAACATAGTAAATATCTAAATAGAATCTCAAAATAAGTATTCAGTGTCAGACTAAATTAAACATCGTAAATGAATGTAGAGATACCAGCGTCATGGAATTCATTCAGACGAAGTCAATCTTGATCAATATCAAAAGGGTCCCCACACCGCACACACACACACACACACACACACACACACACACACACACACACACACACACACACACACACACACACAAATGCTACTGTGGTGAAAGAGAATAGGAAAACTTTAGAAGGAACCGGAAACCCAATCCTAAATAGGAAACAAGGGATAAACCTTCACTGCTGTTCAAAATACTGGGGAGAGTGTGAACTGGATGATAGGTGAACCTATCTACTCCTATTAATGGGTTTGAGTGTTATCCGCTGTTTGAAAATAAACATCGTAAGTTGGGATCAAATATAGATCGGAATCCGAGCGAAAAATGTGATAGAGAACAAACGTTCAATTATCTAACTTGTTTCACTTTTATTTAAGCTTCATCAGAGAATGAGATATGGATAAAAAGAAGAAAGAAATTTATGTATTTTTACTTTTTTGTTGTTTAATTTTCATTGGTTAATCATGTTTCACGTTCATTCGACCTGATAAATCAACGTTAGTATTATTTGTGGCGCTCTGAATCCAAGAAGAGACGACGCGTCTATCAGAACATTCAAGAAATTAATGCATTCAAGCCTAACTGAAAAACCGTAAATAGTCCTTTATGTGTGTAAGTATATAATAATTCTAGCTTATCTATGTGCGATTCAGGTGATAATATATAATTGTATCTGTATATATGTGTCTAGTATACATTATGCTGTTCATTCGAGTGTTGATTTGAAATCTTATTTTCCGTTTGTTTTAGATAAACGTACGTTAGATTCTTTAGGAATTAATTCAATAAAGGCTGGCGAAGTCATATAATGTTTTTGAAGTGTGTTTATAGTTGCTAATATTGTTATTAGCAGGCTCTGAAACTACTTTCGCCGTAAAGAATTATGTTCTTTTTTTAAATTAGGGTGGGATTAAAGATAAATGTTATGCCCAGTTTTGCATTACGAGAACCTTTGAATGGTTGTCTAAACGTAAATCTGTTTTGCGTTCCGACAAAGGGTATTTGAGATCACGTGACATTTCCTATTTTTTACATCGTAAGCGTTTTATTTTTTAAGTACCGTTATTAGAATTGATGTTGAATTTATTTTTCTTTCTATCTTCAATTTTCGTTCACGTGGTAGCAAAGATCCTAGTATTAGGGATAGTTTATTTGTTTTCAATTCTAGCAGAAACGCCGCATAGAAGATAAGATAATGACTTTTGTGTTGTTGCCGTTGTTGTTAGAAGTACGATTGGTGGTGTCTAGATTCCGTAGAATGTTTCGTTTTCTAGCGTTGAATAGGAAATGGTGTAGGTAGTGAAGAAGTCTAAAAGTTTTCTCAATATATTTCTCTTCTTCACTTATGTTTTTTAGGGCTACATATCCTAAGGGTTCCGAGGTAAAATCCTATGCCTAATCCTGATTTTATTTTTTGATTGTAGTCGGAATAGAAACTAATTAGATGTTTTTTGTTAGTGGGTTTACAATAAACTTTAAAGTTTAATTTGTTATTGCTATGCTGTCTATAAAATCTAGAGAGTTGGTTATTTCAAATCCGTGTTTGTGTTCTATGGTAGGTTCAACCTTATTAAGTTTCATTATTATGTCTAATAAGTTTATATTATGAAGATGTAATAAAGGATCTGTGTATCTGAGGTAAGCAGAGTTTTTTAGCTATGCTTTATACATTTTATTCTATAGCATTGTTCTATAAATATTTATTATACTATTTTTTCTAGAACTTTTAGAGTTTGGTCCTTAAATGGACCAAACTCTAAAAATTCTAGAAAAAATAGTATAATAAATATTTATAGAACAATTCTGTAGAATAAAATATATAAAGGATGCCTCATAGAACATTGTGTTTGAACGAGTGAGATAGTTAGTGGGGAGAAGATATATGGAGAACAATTTCAATTAAATGACTGTAAGTTCCCATGAAATAAACTTTTTTAATCACAAATAAATAAAAAGAAACACGTGAAAAAGATACTTCGCTTTGGGTAAACGCTTAAATTTAAAAAATCAGTTCCGTTTATTGTATTATCCATTAAACATTCAGAAATGGTAAATGTAATGATAGATGTTTGGTATGAAAATAATAACCAATTTTCTGACTAAGTTGAATCAGATGTAAATATCGTCTCACTAATTCGTTTGAATTAAATGAAGGATAGAAACAAGTACAATACGAAATGAATGGTAAAACCAAATGTAAATTTATTTATACTCATCGTTTAATGTAATGGAAACCGAGATTAGAACAACCATTAGTAGTAACAATCACCTTCAGCAAATTTCTAGCTTGAGTGGCTCTTGGACATTGTGTAGAGTGAACATTTGTAAACAGAGAAAAATGATTATTTCGATTTCTGATGGAAGACAATCAAATTAATAGTCAAATTCACAATGAAACTATAGTAAATTTTTAAAATGTTTTCTGAAGCATATTCACCATGCGCCCACATTCATAGATTTATAACCTTTTATGCAATTCGCATTAAGCCTTGAAGATGAATCTCATTCTAAGCACACACATGATTCATAGATTTGTCAATTGTATCCATTTGTTTTGTTTTCCTTTCCAACTTTGTTTTTTTCTCTTAATACTTTTTGATATTTTGCAGGTGTATTTCATTTCCATAATTTCAGTTGATTCCTTTTCAGGAATTTCATTGTAATAGCTGAGTTTCTTATGTTTCTAATATTCGCTGGATGGACGTCAAATGGTAAAAAGCATATCATTCCGCTGGAGAATTCCTCAGCTTTCGAATACCGTTTGGTGGGATGTACAGTTAATTAGTCAAACATTGCCTCGTCGGTATTAATTAAAAAATTGCAGCATTTATTTTACCAAAGATATTGAGTTGTTAATAAAAACAATCTTGTAGAAGTCATACGAGAATTATCAATTGACACATATGTGAGGATTCCATAGCGAGTTTTCTTGGCGTCATCTTATATTACCTGAAGAAGGCCGGAGCGTAGAAAGACTGAATCTCGTCAATATGACAACAAAGTTGAGGACAGCGATGTAAATAGCGTAAATATCAATTATTTCTGTTTTGAATGAAGTCTACGCCACATTGATCGTATAATGCAACCTATTCTTCTCCTATTTATTCATATAATGTTTCAGTCGATTAACGATTCAGTCCTCGTCAGATGTATTCCGGAAAAAACAAAGGAAATCTACAGGAAAAAAATCAGATTTTCCTGGAAGAAAGAAATATCCTTTTTGTTCTAAGGAACTACACCTGACGAATGAGTTTGTCAACCAACAAATCCCCCCCAACATGTTCAGTTGTCTGAACAATGCTGGACATGTACGTGACACTTCTCAAAGAGGTAGACAATAAATAAAGTTGTTTTTGACAGAGTCATATATCCCCAGATATTATTCACTGTTGGCTTGTCAACGAATGCGACACATCTCTCAAAGAAGAAATCTCTTGTCCATTTCTCAAAAGCAGACTCTGGAGAGCCTGCAAACATTTAAGTGCTTTTTGAATTTCGACGCACCGCCAACACGTCCCCACAGACAGAACGCTAGACGCGTTTGTCAGAGTATCTCTATTTTTATGTACCCTGTCGCCTCAAACCAAACTTTAATAAGTGCTAAAACCACAGAGTGTCACTTCTTCAATGCAGGACCAGATTTTTCCAAACTGTCCTCTTACCCTGTGACGCAGACATTGACAAATCCGTGTTTAAGATGTCACAAGGCTACTAAAACTGGTCGACGGAGAAGCAGCGTATATCGAGCTTACCTTGAAAATCATTGTTCAGCTCCAGATGCTGTGGATAATCGAATAATTATTTACTAACAATAGTACAAGATCACAACAACGAAGCATAGATTGAGGAGAGATGACGTTTCTGAACAGATCTGTAAATCAAGCTTATTAAATATTGCTTCAACCTTTATAGTATCGTTATTATATTTACAATAATGTTCATCCTGTACAATAATCAAGAACCCCTCGACATAGTAGGTTACAGACAAAAGCAAAGGAGAGAGTTTATGGGGACACGTGGGAAATAAAACAGTTCACCATAGAGTTAAACAAGTTAAGATTGTAGGGATCGGGGGAAAATCTTCTTGGGAGTCGGCTGCTCAAATTAGCGGTTCGTGAGAACAAGTTGTTTGAGTGGAACTTATATCTCACTAAAAGAATACAAAGAGAATGAGTGCTGTTCGCTATAATTTACCTGACCTGCTGAGTGTTAGAGCGGAAGTTTAGAATTGGTGGATCTAAGGAATGTAGTTCGTCTAAACACTTTCCATGGAAATAATGATAGAGCAGCGATAGGCTTGTAAAATATTGTCTGTTTGAAAGTGGTTTTAGGATGGAAAATAATTCATCACCTACAACGCAGTAAAAAGTAGTACTCTATTTTCAGCTTTATCTGGCTCTTTTATAGGTAGAAGAGAGTAGAACAAATCAGGTACTAAAGGTTCAGGGAACTGACCATTTGTCCAGCACCTTTAGAGATGGATTGTTTGTATTTATTAATCTTTGACGTGTTTGACACATGGTCAGAGTACCTGAGCAGCAAAATGAGAATAGCAAATTCGTTTGTGAATCTGGCTTGCATATTGTGCATTGGCAGGCGCTCGTATTGTTATTTCCTAAGTATACAGGCATAAAACGACAGTAGTCAGGTACTCAGTGAAAACGAAGCTACAATGTTAATCAAACTAAACCACGTGTCCATATTTCTCACAAGGTGTTCTTTTGATCAATGTTTCAAAATTATCAGGAGTTTGAAAAGACATCTCTCATTAATTATTATTGCATTTACCATTGCAAATGTTCAAGCGATTCTTTCAAGTTGGATATAAAATAAAGATTTTTAAATGTTAACACATAAGAGTGAGATTGAAAAGTTCTCGACATGGAAAAATGAAAAAAAGAATCATGATTTTAACTTAGCGCAATCATTTGAAAAACATTCGACTTTTTACTTATTTTGTGCTAGTGACTATTTCAATGGTGATATTAATTGTAAAACAGAAAATACTGAAAACAAATAAAGGTTTTTGTCATTTATTTAGAATTAATAAAAGCTTTAGCGATACAATAATAATATTACGAGAGGTTATTAAAAAGCAAGACCAAATTTTAGACCAGATAGAATAAATTAAATTAATATTAAATTAGAGATAGAAACATAAAAATACAATCAAAATAAAGTTTCTCTTCAAAGTTATTTTTCAGTTAATATAAATTGTATCACTAAATATTTTTAAAACGTTCTATCTAAAATTACCAGAAAGTAATTTCAGGCTTTATTTTAGACTCAGTTGTGCACCATTTCGAATTCAAAATCCACTGAGTAATATTGCTATTTCAATTTCAATTTTGGGAACAAGACAACATCTAAGGCTGTCTTATAGGATCGATATGGAAAGCGCGATACAAAAGATGCGTTTCAAGCTTCCAGCTGTTAAGTGCAATTCGTCCTTATGTGAATGGTAGACAATCTACTCAAAGATGAAGAGAAGACTTAAAGCAACAGAAATGTGTTTCTACAGGAGGATGCTGAGGATACCACGGTCCGAACATGCAAGCAACGACAAGGTTTTAGAGAAAATTTAAACAAAATAGGCAATTATACTTAACATCAAGAAGAGACAGTTGAAATTTCAGGGGCACGTAATGAAGAAGGATGGCTTAGAAAATCTGATACTCAGAGGGCAGGTATTCGTGAAAGAGGGACAGAGGTAAACAGTGCGATACATACTTGATTGGTTTGAGTAAATGGATGGTAGGTTTTCGGAGAAATAACAAAACGGCTAAATTTATTAAGACCTACAGGGACTGGAAGATGTGGAGGGCTACGATCGCTTACGTCCTCATGTGACACAAAGCATAAAGAAAAAGTTGGTTATGATGCAATATGTTCTCTATTTGAGCCTTATTCTGCATATGTACAATAAATCTCTTTATTTTCAGTTTATGAATTGTATCCTTATTAAAAATATTGCTATCAATTTGTTTTGCAGAGTGGCAGATTTTATTATGGAAAAGAAAGTTTTAAAAAGTGCGATATATGTTTTATTTATGAAACGTCAAATGATTTAGGCAACAGAATTATATATTTGATGTATATTAATTCATGCATCGTAAAAATATTCTATTTTGAAACTAGTCCTCATGTAATACTTTTTGTTTTGTTTTTTGTTTTCATGATCTCACAGCAAAATAGGAATCCAGTATTTTTGTGCCAATGGCTTCTCTTTTCTCGGTTATTTCCTTTAATTTGCCCTCTTTTGTCTGCCTCTTTTCTCTTCTTGCCAATGTTTTTAATTTCTTTTGTGATTGTTCTGTGATCTTCCTTCAAAACTTTACCAAATTTCCAACATAGTCTTCACATCTCTGAATAACTTTAAAAAATCGTGTTTCTTTTCTGGGGCCACCATTCTCGTAATCAATGACAATCTTCATATATCTGACATTAACAATACCAAACACTCTAGTATGATAAATAGTCTCCGTTTGATAAACAACGCTAAATAGCAAATAATAAAAGTCCATGTTACCAAATATATTATTGAAAATATTACTAACCCGAATCTGATAACTTTAAATTTACATAGCTTAATAATCATAAATATAAAATTATCCAGTAAATGTTTAAATCCCAGTCAGTTAATATGATCATAAGCAAAATTGAATATATAAACAATATTACTTTCAGTTATAGCAGTGGTACGAGTAATAAAGACTATAGTAATTGTAATAAAATACTACATCATGCGAGTTTTCAAATACAAAAATGATGTCCTTTGGAAAATAAATGTTTAATCACTAATGTAATATATAAATCTCCAGTAGAATTTATTTTCCAAAAATTAAACTACATTTCTATTTTATTCAATTATATATTAACCATCATCGTCAGTGAATAATTGCAAACTATCAGACAACACTTACATGCTTTTCACTAAAGTTCTGCAGGTTTTGATGTGAAAAGTGTTCAATAATCTCTTGAATATGGTTCTCATCAGAGGATTTCACCCATCATAGCGTTTTTTAGCGATTAAAAAAGGTTATAATTGTTTGGTGCAAGGTTAGTTAATTATCGCGCGTGAATTAGAACAGACCAACCGAGTTCCAGATAATTTTCCGTTTTTTTTTTGTTTTTGCTGGATGCAGTGTTGCGTTGTTATAGAGGGGAACATTTTCCTTTACTCCGCTATGTAGACTGCCCACTGCTGCGCAAAACAATATATTAGTATGGATCACATTTAATTTTTACTGCCACATATAATGTGAAATTAGGAGGATACGTTCACGATTAACATTTATTCCTAAAAACATAAATTACTTATGACTCAGCCTAATAATGTCTAATTAAGAGAAAAATAGATAGATTATTAGATGTGAAGTGTTTAAATTGAGGAGTTGTTCATAAAATGGAAGAATCCGTGTCCGCTGGAAAAATTACAATTTCCGCCAAAGAAAATATAGGCAAATTGCTAATTAAAAGCCAACTCTTTTTAATTTTATACTTATATTTTTATCTCTGTCTACATTCTTCATTTGTGTAGCTATTCTACGTCTCAAAATGTTGCCATATAAATTTGATAACTTAAAAGGCTTTTAGAGAAACGCTGTACTTTGGTAAACGGAGCTTACGATTATCTCTAAAACCCTTGATGCAATATGAAGGCTTTTTCTTCGTTTTCTTATCGTTAAATTGATATGATTATCGACTAACTGCCACTTCACGTTGAAACACTGCTTCCCGTACGTTCACCGAAGTGAAGTAACCTTATGCCAGGTTAGGACCTAGATTGGTGACCGCTTGAGAATACAAGCTGCTGTAGGCTTGGGTGTGCGAATGGTGTAATGGATAATGGCTCAGAGTTGTTAATCGGAGAGTCGAGTTCAAATCCCCTTCGTGTTCATTATATTCACTTACGCGTAAATACCTTTGGGTATGAAATTGCCTCTTCTCTCACCAACTATGCGTTAATTAGTAAGAATTGTATCATTACTATCTCAACGAAAACAAAAATTACAAAATATTTTCTGTCTTTAAATAACTTGCAAACGGTTTATAAGCAGTAAAAATAAATCAATCAGTTCATATTATCTCTTTGAATGTCGGGACAAATTTGTTCATTAATCGCCGATCAAGAGGAGGTAGTAAAAAATCGATAATCGCTTGTAATTAGGGACATTTAACGAATGTTTTCTGATTTAGAAATTACTTCATCGCCACCCAAACAATTCAATGAAGCTGAATTTTCTCAGAACTATTCTAATAATAATGGCTATTTTATTATTTATAAAGCAAACGAAAACAAATTCGTTTTCAACGACAAGATATAAGTTCTTTTATGGTCGTAATGGAAGGAAAGTTCTTTCAATTATTAACGAAGACAAAACGTAATTTTGCTGATAGACATTACTCGGAAGATAGGAATAAGCATATTTAATTATATATCAACACACACACACACATATTTATTTTAGGATATTACATAGAAAACATGTCAAAATCGCTACACAATTGCAGTCGGCGCTATGTACATTATTCGGACTGTTGTTCTCATCATTGTTGCCATATTTATCACAAAGTTTCGGCCGTTGTACGCTCCGGCATTCTTCAGGTAGTTGGAATGTCGAACTGAACCCTTTATTTTACTCACTGGGGTAGACAATTCTAGTTCCACGTGCCTAATGAATGTCAATTATCAGTTATCTCCTCAAGGACACATGGCACAGTGGATAAAGGTGTTAGTTAGATCCAGTAACAGGACCCAAAGAGTGTGAGTTCAATACCTGGTTAACTATTAACTCCTTTGAATTATTTATTTGAAAAGCAGATGTATTTTCCTAGAACGAATCAAATCTCGGAAAATTTAATAAACTTGTTCAAAATAAGAGATAACGCTTTTTCCGGTTTATGTTGTTTAATGTTTTCGAGATATTGTTGGAGATTGTCTTGTCGTAATCAGGGTAATGTTGATTAAAATTAGCAGGAGAAAGCTGCATGAACCCCATTTATTTCAGTAGACGTTTTAAAAGAGGAAAGGATGAAGTTTTCCTAAATAATGCGAAGTAGATAACCCTAACTCATGACAAAATTTAAATCTAAATTTAGATCATATCGTTTGTTTATTGTGCGTAGTGTCACCACAAATGTATACACACTTTTTTAATGTTTTTTTTTAATTTTAATGTAGGTCAGCGATTCGCTAGCGAATTATGTGCCGAACTCATTTAAAACGTTATTTAGCTCCTCTCTTTAAAACTTCTCTCTGTTAAATTTTAATCCCCACCTTCACCTTTAAGCCTTTCCTGTTCTTCTTTCTTCCATTACACACCCCTCTCTAAAGCTTTCATACATCTCACTTTCAAACTCGTTTCCCACTGCCGCACAATACACTCTCAATTAAATTTTATTTTTTATGCCCGGAGTGATATTTTCCGATTTCTTTTTGAATTTGTGGGTCTGATAAATTGGATCGTGATTACGATTTCAATGTAATAAATTATAACTATGGAATATTAGTGTTTGAGCTTTTTTTTAATTATATATATATGTATATACGCTTTTTCTACAAAACTGAAAATACGTCCTCACTCTTAAAGATATTATGTAACAATTAATAAATTAGAAAAGGATTAGCAAATAAAATTATAGGAAAATTTTGTTTAAATATAAAAAGAGTAGAAGTATTTGTTTCAATGTATAAGTCATTTAACAAATACAATTATTAAATGTTCTTAATATAATAATTATTAGGAAAACATTCTTTATAAATTTACTAAGTAATACTTATTTTTAAAATAAAACGGTCGATGTATACCACGACTTCTCTTAAAAAATAAAGTTGGTATAGTTTTTCGTTCCGCACTGAATCTGGAATTCATTATTGGAGTAGATTTAGGTGGCATGGCATCCACTGACGATCAACTCCCTAAACAAAAAATTCTGACGTGTGCTTGTTGTAGAGATAAAATTAAAATAGGCACAAAGTATGCGATCAGTTATTTTAAAAGGATTTCTCCTCCTGAACAGAATCGACATAAATATGGTGAATGTACCGGTTCAAAAATAGGATCAGAAATCACAGAACCGTAAGGATGAGGTGAAAAAATAAAGATTGTTCCAAAGACAAAAATGCTGATGATGACATGTGGAAAGAACGATTTAGTCCATAGGGACAGGAAGTTATGGAGGGCCATGACTGATCCTATCTTGAAGGGACAAATTACATACAAGAAGAAATCCGCGTGTGAATATAAAAGTATTTTAACGTTTATTGACAGTTTACATACTTGTTTACATTTCAATTGGAAGAAAACGTCAGGAGGTCTTAGCAGGTTGAAATGTGAAAAGACAGACTTTCTTTCACCATATCTCATTCTCTCCTTATTATCTCTCTCTCACTATATATATATATATATATATATATATATATAAAAGTGAACATAGAAGTCAACATAGCGATTGTATCTAGCATGAAACAGACTGTCGCCTCTAAGTGTTGACTGTTATGTTCACTTTTATATTTACACACACTCTATCTCTGATATTGAGCACTTTATCTCATAAATATAGCACATTTTAAGACTATATGTCTTCATATATATATGTATATATATGTGTGTGTGTGTGTGTGTAAGTTCTAGGGATTTTTCTAAGGACGACTTTAATTCAATGGAAGCTAACTGTAAATATATATATATATATATATATATATATATATATATATATATATATATATATATATATATATATATATATATATATAATGATAAATTAAGTAAAATAAATATTTGTTATGAAGAGATTAATATAACAAAATTCGTTAAATAAATTATAACCAATATGGATTTTAACCCGGAATATATATATATATATATATATATATATATATATATATATATATTACATGAATCATTCATACAAAAAGCAGATAGTGAAGTTAATGATATAAATGGCGAGAATACATCTTCGCAAACAAATTTATTAAGATACATTAACCCCGAACCGGTAGATGAATGTTATGATCCCTGTTTTTAATAAATTCCAATTGCATAAGGTCTTTTTATACGAGTACTTTCGTCTGTTCATACAGGCATCCTCAGGTATGGAAATAGATTTGTTTTTTACATCCAGGTAATAACGGGACAACGAAAGATTAGATGTGATTCGAAAAATGTTTTTTTTAGAAATGTGTTATAGTTAACGGTAAGAAATTTTGGAGCATGCGGTCGCAACGCTGAGGTTGATTTTTTTTTTCAATCTAAGAGTCTGCATTTTTGTACTAATATGGTAATAGGAGAATTCTTTTTTAGTAGTAAGTTTTTCTGTCGATGTGGCATGAACTAAATTGTTCAATAAATAGAGGAATGTCACAGTTATTATCCGAAAGTTGAAATTTCTAAGGCACATAATGGCGAAAGAGGGCTCGGAAAATATGAAACTCACAGGAGATACTGAAGGTAATTAAGGCAGAGAAAAACAACGCAAAAATAGGGAGTTTGAGTAAATTGATAACAGAACAGGATTTTAAAAAATGCAAAATGACAAAATGTATTAAGAGCTACGAAGTACAGAAAACTGTGGAGTGCCATTAACGCAGGCGTTCTTATAGAACACGGCATATAGAAGAAGTACAAATGAGACGAAAATTATTGATTATAAAGTATAGAAGTATAAAAAAGAAACACTGAATGATTCATCGTGTGAGTGTTAATTAATAGTCTAGCAAACTACTATTTTTAGAGAACTGTATTTCTCCCCTGGCTTCGTCATTTTAACCTTTGAGGTCAGATACAGGAAAACATAGAAAGTCGTTTGTGATTGGATAGAAATAGCGTCAGAATGGTAGCTATAGAATGGGATCATACAATGCAGACGTGTTTATATTTTGTTTTTGTTTTTTTGTTTTTTCGTGTCTGGTTACTTCCTCCCTAGTGGGGGTGATAGAGTGACCTCACTGAGAAATGTACCTGTCGACGTCGACGTATGAGTGAATTGACACCTTCACCTCAAGACCAATCCCAGAAGAATGTCTATGCAAAATATGCTCAAATTGGCACATTGATCAAGAGAAGCACAGAAGAGTGGGCTATACGACATCATTCATCTAATCTAAAACTCTTTTGTTTTGGCATATGCCTCTCACAAAAACAAGAAATACTATGAGCGTTAGAAAATTGTCTTCTTTCAGTAGTAGGAAGAATTCAACATTCGTATCACACTCTACAACCCAGCTTATAAATGCGCTAAAAATAATGGTCCCTATAACCAAGGAAAACTACATTTGCTTCACGCAGATATTATATATATATATATATATATATATATATATATATATATATATATATATATATACATATTGACCACTAATATTATCTATCTCTCTATCTCCTCTCTCGTTATTTATGTATATATATATATATATATATATATATATATATACATAAGTGAACATAGACGTCAACACTTAGAGGCGACAGTCTGTTTCATGCTAGATGATTGCATCTAGCATGAAACAGACTGTCGCCTCTAAGTGTTGACTTCTATGTTCACTTTTATATTTACACACGCTCTATCTCTAATACTTTAAGACTATATTTCTTCACACACACACACACACACACATATATATATATATATATATATACATATATATATATATATATATATATATATATATATATATATATATATATATATATATTATGTTCTTTAAGGCTGACATATTAATGACAACAAGTAAAAATATATCAAAGACAGCAGACATTTCGTACCGAAGAATTTTACGGATCAACTTTTCAAAATTATGAATAATTCTTCTCAGGCAAATAGGAAATTCTGTCAGAAATTGTCCGATGTTCAGTTCGGAAAAAAATAAAAGAAATAGACTCCAAGCTTTTGACATTCTTATGTCATTGTCAGGATATTTAAGGAGAAATGGTGAATTATGTACAACTAGCGCGTGTTTTGATGTAAACGATGTGTTTTTATCAGTAAAATCAATCGACACAAAATGTCTGTTTCCTTTAATAATATTTGCCATAAAGATAAATATATATATATATATATGTGTGTGTGTGTGTGTGTGTGTGTGTGTGTGTGTTTGTGCATGTGTGTGTCTGTGTGTGTGCGTGTGAGTATGTGTTTCTGAATGTATTTTTGTGTTTATATCGTGCATAGTATTATTCAAATTTACCAATTTTCATATAATTTGTCGCGCATTTTGATCAAAGGAATGTAGACATTCAGAAAAGCTCGTAATAATTTTGCTCTTGAAGATTTGATCATCTACTACTTTTATCAGGAACCTTAATGTTACTATAACTACCGTGTCATAATGTTATCATAAATAAAAACAAAAGTTATTAGTATAATCAGAACTTTATGAATTACTATTTTAAATAGATGTGTACGCGATACAAGTGACGCAACCCATGTAGGAATATTTACTGACATTTGGTGCTACCTTTTCTAAACAAATAGCCAGTAATTGTTTTCCAATTCCGTGTTCCAAGAAATATTGCGAAGTTTAAAAATTGCAGAATGTGAAATATGGTCAAGTTCATGAGGCACACTAAAATTTACAAATGACATTGTCTTTTAAGATACACACACACACACACACACACACACACACACATTAACACATATATATATATATATATATATATATATATATATATATATATATATATATATATATATATATATATATATATATATATGCACACACTTGGGAAATGTATGAATCTTCTTCTCCCTCCAATTATGTGTAAATAACAGGACTGACTGGGTTCTATAGCCTTGGATGTCAATTGGTCTATGAGAAGAACAACTCTGAATTCAAAATCTGCGCTGGGTCGTTTGGGGACTTTGTGGCACGTAGTGCACCAGGTCCACGGCAGCCCTTCAAAAAGTGTCTTTTTTTCTTCACAAAGCATTCACCACTATAATCAAATCATGTGTGCTGGTGTCTGGGCTGCCGTGTCCTAGGAACTAAGCTGCTTGACCTCATACGTCGAATACATATGGTGGCATGGTGCAGAGTCCTGTTGCCAGATACAGGATCATCCAGCAGCCACTCTCATGATCCAAGGCAGTACTACCTCCTCAAAGCACTTGATGTAGACCTCAGTGTTGAGTCTGAAGCTCTCACTAACAAATCCGTGAGTACTTTTCTTATCAGAACGATCATAATGTGTTTTCCGAGCTGCAGTACCATCGTAATCACCATTATACTCATCCCAGACCTCACGTTGTCCTCAGATTAAAACTGAAATTCTGTGAAATGTTCGCATTGGAGTTTTCGGCGTGAATTCCAAGCAGTAGAGCATGCCATTTCCAAATTTCTGGCGGAGTGAATTGTGTGGATAATATATATATATATATATATATATGAATGTGCGTGTATGAGTGTTTGTGTGAGCATTAATCACTATATTATTTACTATGGCCTAGACATATAGGCCTATTGTGCAGAATCAATATACCCCCAACATTCAAATATAGATATACGAGGATCATTTAATAAATAAGTTGAATTTTTCGGTATAAGGACTTCTAATACAGATAGAAACTTACTCATTTTTTTTTTTTTTTGTTTTACTTCTTTTTCACATGGATTTAATTTCTTTTGCAGATAAAAAAAAAAACTTTGAGAGTTTTGGCGATTAACAAAGATATATATATGTGTGTGTGTGTGTGTGTGTGTGTGTGTGTGTGTGTGTGTATCGCGATGTAAATTTTTCTTGAGGTTATTCTGAATATTTATTTACATTCGGATTAATATCCTTACCTTTGAATTATTATCACAAGCTTTTGGAAGTTGTGTTGTTCTCCGGCCTTCTTCAAGTTATTTTTTTATCCTAGAGCATTAAAGCGTTGGTTCGTGATCGTGGATGAATAGTAATTGTGAGTTCAATCCCTGCGACGGGTAGTACAGATTTAACCTCAGTGGAAATAAGGCCAGAAATAATTGATCAGTACTTAAAAAAAATAAAAGATGAAATGTTCACAGGTCAACAGGGAACGATAACTATTTAACGATGTATATTAGATAGAGGAAACAGTTCGGAAATTTCCTGAAGATTACCCGAATCGATAGATGCCTGATTAAGGCTGTAAAGAAAAATGACCGAAATGCTATCAATGTTTTCAGTGATGGTGATATTAGTCCGAATGCAAATAATTGATTAAGGTTTTTTCATCTCAAAAAAGAGAAAGAGATAACTTTCCAAATGATCCAATTGCAAAACCTGATTTCTACGCTATTCAGTCTTTGGTTTGCAAGAAAGCGAAAGGTGCTTTGAAATTTTGCACATAGCTACGAAACAGAGTTAAATTTTGTGATTGTGGTTTAAATGAAAAAGAAATCCTGTGTGTTGTCTACTTCCTTGAATTTTTATTGAGTCAAGCTCTATTCTCGTAACCTTTGTCAAGTCCCCCGTGTGCTCGTTAAGTACCTTACTTTCCCCTCCTTTTCTCACAAATCAATTTTGCTGCCAGGAATGGTTTATACTGAAAGTCAAGTTTCGCAGATGGGATTATTTATTTTTATCTTCTCTTGTTTTTCCTTTTTTCTGTTTTTAACTTTGTAAATCTAAAGTAATTGAATATATCCTCAGTAATAAATAGCACTTTATAAAGTAATCGTTACCTATACATAACTATATTTGTATTAGTCATGTTGATATGCTTGTTGTTACAATTTTTACACCGGAAACCTGTAGGGTGAATATTGTGAAATCTATAAATACTTCGGGGTGATGATATCGCTTTTCCACAATCGAATAAGCAATAACCTTTGATACGTTGAATCTAGATTTTAAAATATAATATCCTTTGTTCTCACCATTTTTAAGAATATGTTAATTATACGATTTTTATGTGTTGAGAACAACGTTTTCAATTTCTAAATTCTACCGCCTTCTTCTGTTGGGAAGAAAATTTCACCCAGTATAATTCCATTTCATTGTTATATGAATGTAATATGCATGACTTAATTTGGAACAATACCTAATGAAGATTGAAATGAAAGGCTGTATTGCCGGAATCCTTTGGAAATCAATTGTCTGCTTTGAAAATCTATTTTAGGAATCATAGTTTCTAAATGTCCTCGAACAACAACACTTGTCAAAAAAATGTCATTTGTTCTTTTGCTTTTTGTAGGACGTCATTTTCATTTAAATAATTAATGCTTTAAATTAGAGCCAGTTTTACTAGTAAATGATATATATATATATATATATATATATATATATATATATATATAACAACTGAATGTTGCAAATTTAAAAAAATTGAATTTTTTTTTGTGAAAATATTTATTTATATTTTTATGGTTAGTTTATGGTTGTTGAAACGAAATCTAAAATTATTTATTATAACCATACGTCAAAACAATCCTTATTCCCCCATAGCTGAACATTTTAATCAACCAGGACACTCATCAGAAAACTGTAAATGTGTATTGATAGATTCTGATTTAAGTTCAACATACACACGCAGAAAAAAAGAAAAATACTGGATTTTAAAATTATATACATATAAACTAGGGTTAAATAAAGACTTGGGTATTTTAAATCTTTATAAATATTTCAACAGTTAAACAAAAAAAATTTTTTAGATACAGTTAAAAAAATTTTTTAAACAACATCTAAAATATTACTACAGTTAGATTTATGTTAGAAATATTCAAACACAGTTGCATTCCATATCACGTGACGTCCGCGTCTCGCGACGGACGCTACTTAATGTAAACAAACTTCTGAAAACAGTCATTTCTGATGAAAGATCGGTGCCGATTTTAAATATCAAATATATATATATATATAAAAATATAAATAAATACTTTCACAAAAAAACACATTCAATCTTTTTTAATTTGCAACTTTTAGTTGTTTTTTCTATATTATATACATATTAAGAAAGTATATGTGGCTTCTCATTATGCTATATATATATATATATATATATATGTGTGTGTGTGTGTGTATGTATATATATGAATGTATATATATATATAGGAACATACAGGTACACATAAAAATTCGTCCGTTTATATGATTTTGCATTGAGTGACTTGGAAGTGGTTCCATCAAAGGTGAGAACACCGAATTTAAAAACCATTTGCTAAACTTACACACAGATCAATCCTTGAATAACGAATGTCGCAGTCTTTGAAAGTAACTGGTTAAAAATGAATATAAAATAAAAGGTAACATGAAATTTTGGAATTCGGAAATTGTAAAGATTTAATAAAAAAATAGATAGACAGAAGAACTTGTCCATATTATTTCAGAAAACATGTTTGAGAGAATTCTTGTACGCACAATTTTAAGCCTTCTGATCATTCAAACCTTCCGATACTCTACTCACACTCTCCACATCTGCAACAAATCTATATCAATATTCGAGAAGCGCTGCCTTGACAGAGAGGGATAATATGTTGCAAATACTTGTGTAAAATAAATACTTATTTATTTATTGGCTAATATAATATCAATTTGCTGGCAATAAATGTCTACAGTGATAGTCTTTCTATGTTCAAGTAGCTTGTAACACATTTTTCATTTTTACCAGATGAAAATAATTTCTGTGGATGCTGGCCTGATGAATATATTGCAATGGCCATTTGTAAATATTTTAAACTGTAATTGATATGGAAGAGCCTTTACTTCACCCTATACACTGTGCAAAAAAATCTGTAACAATACTACCTTTTAAGAATTATTACAATAAGTGTCAAAATAACCTCGTCGCCACTGTTATGGTCTAAGGTTAGGACCAAGGAAGAACAACACGAACACAAGAGTAGAAATAACAAAGATATATTATACGAAATAATAATACAAGATATTGAAGGTGTTAGTATGACTGTCAGTCTGGTTTGAAGTTAACTAATATTAGCTCGACTCGATTCCGTCTCCTCTCTTTCTTGAGAGGCGCAGTATTTATAGTGTCAGGAAGAGTTTACTCTGTCGTTATAGGTAAGGTTCCATAATAATAAGCAATAAGATTATGTTGCATTTTAATTTTAAAATTCTCGATTCAAACTCGGAAATGCATTGTAAATGGTACACTGTCGTAAAGGACAGATGATCAACACATTCTGGATGGAATGTTCTACCATTTGATTTTGATTCTCTTTTCGTTGGTGTACTCATAATTCAGGGCGATGAAATACAGAATGACTTTACTAACATCCTAATACATACATAAGATTTGAGTAAAGAAGTTTCGATGATTTATTTAATACTGTGCAAATAAATTTCAAGATTATTTTCTATTAATTCGAAACCAATTTCTCTAAATTTTAAATTGATTGCACAGAATATAATCTTCCCACATCCTCTGGAAAGAAGCCATTGTTTTTATATTAAATGATATGCGTTCATTGTGATAATTCATAAAGAAATTACTGAACAATTTTTGGTAAAAATGCCTGACAAGAAATACGTTATGAGTAATGCCATTTTTCTTTTGTGTGTCTTTGTCTTTAAAACATCTTGTTAAAATATAGATTTATTTATGGCCTTCTTCATAACATTGTTGTGTTCAGACGCAAACAATCGGTGTATCTCTCTATATATGTGCTATTTAAGCACATATATAGAGAGATACACCGATTGTTTGCGAATATACCTTCCTGTTGTTTGTATACACAATTCCCCACCGTGTTTAAATTAACATTACTAAACTAGTATTACTGAATGTTAATCATCAAAATATATCTTTAATTTTATTATCGTGTTGTAGATCGTCAAAGCAACGTGCAAACGAGATTTAGAATAGTTACATGGCCTTTTTGGTATCTGCTGTGCATTGTCGTGATTCATAGTAATCGTCTGCATGTTTTAAATACAATAGGAAATACAGAGCAATAACATTCAGGATAAGGTTTATTGTTATCACTTCAAGTTGTTGGTGCGTTGCAGTCCATTGTATCGCTCTTGCAATTAATGGTTAATTAATTATCGCATTTCCTGATTTTGTATCTTCCTCATGCTTTACAATCGTTGAGTGATCGACAAGATGTTTGTAAACATTTCTAGCGTGGACTGAGTGATATCATCACCAACGGTGACGAAAAGTCATAGCTGTCAATTTTCAGTGCTCTATCGCTGCGTGTTTTATCTTCTAAATCAAAGTTAACTACCTTATTACTTAATCTGTTTACAAAAGGTAGTGCTTCCACCAAGAAGAGAGGCTTACGGCCATATCACATTGAAACATCGGCTCTCATACAATCCGCAACGTTGATTCCGGTCATTACTTAGAGGGGTGACCGATTGGTAATATCAGGTGATGAAAGCTAGGATATGCGGTTGGTGCAATGAATAACGGCTCGGAATTGAAAATCCGAGAGCCGAGTTCCAATTCCAGTCGTGCTCGTTATATTCACCTACGCGCAAATACCCCAGGGAAAGGGGTTTGTATCCACCTATTCTCAACCGGTTATGCATGAATTACTAGAAATTATATCTGTAAATTCTTCATTATTATTAGCCCCCAAATTTCTTACAATCTAAAATACTTCCTGGCTTTAAAGTAACCTGCAAAAAGCCATAAATAAAACATTAGTCAATCCACAAAGAAGTCGATTGATGAATCGTTTTTGAAGGCATATTTGACGGCATTATTCAAGAAGTTAAACGCTTTCAGAACAACGATTTTTATGAACCTAATTTTTTCAACGGGTTCGAAGAAGAAGGCTTTGAACCATCTAAATATAATGTTTAAAGAAACTTCTCTGATTAAGCGATCGTTTTGTTCACCCTAACTTAATGTGATTGAAATCTTGTAGATCATTATGAAGAGGGAAGTTTACGTTGTAAGACGACAAATTAATCTGGAACTAGAAAAGAGGATTTTGAATAGGGCTGAAAGCAAAAAGCAGCAAGGTATAAATTGTAGAGTTAGCGAGAGTAGGAAGTAGTTCAAGAGCACATTTCTTAAGGACAATTGCATGATACCATAAGTCCTCATGTTTTTCAGGGTACAGTTTAGAGATGATAGTAAAAACCATGGATAACGCTATATCTATATCACTCAATAGAGACTCAGTTCTAAGTGAAAAATTAGGCAAAGATACTCCAGATGTGTCAAGAGTAGAATTTGAAGAGAATTTACATTGGGCCTCATCAACAGAAGATTTCAACATCTTGAAATGGGTGAAGAGGGGAGGAATATAAAATGTAACACACTATCGTGTTAAAAGTCTGTTAAATAAGTTAAATTAAGATGAAAGAAATTACGAAAAAGATGAAAATGAATTATAGTTTAAATGAGTAATTTAAAATGGTTTCAAATATTTCATTAAAAAATAAAGGTAATATATTTGCTAACAAATGCAAACTTAAATATAGATTAGATTCATGAAAATAAATAAATATATAATATAAGGTTATGTTTCGACTATCCTTAACTGATCGGCTAGTAGGAACCGAGGCATACCTGAAGCCAAGGCCCTTGAGTTCGAGCCTAATCGGGGACTTCTCTTGCAATCTAGTTGGTAACGTATCTTCTATTACTTATTATTCTCACTGCTGTAGGTTACCGATCCAAATAACTCAATTATAAACTAAATGAATAATGACTATCTGTTATGGTCCAGGTCCTTGTACCACGGTGATTGTCCAAGGTAGAACCAATGACGAATAACTCGAACACAGGTATGGAATAACACAGATATATATTACAAACAGAATATGTAGAAAAGAGTAGAAGTGTTAGTAGTAATAATCAGGTTAGGTTAGAAAGAATTATGTTGTCTCGAAGTATCACTATTCCAATGTCTTACAGTAATCGTCTAGCCGACTGCCTGACTCACTCTCTCTGTCTCTCTCCGACTGACTCTCTCTGACGATGTTCAACAACACGCCCATGTGTGTCGAATGTGGCACAAGGCCGGTTTAATTTGGGCTCATCGAGCCCGTAGGCTCGGCCAAAAAATGCCCGTAGAACCAGTATAAATGGGATCGGGTTGGTCAACCTCCCCGAACAAGGCTCTGTCCTTCGGCGGAGCCTCGTCCGGGTTCCTCTCTGCCCAGAGGCAGAAAGTTCGACCGTCTAGCCGAGTCGTCCAAAAAAGACTGACGATGTTCAACAACACGCCCACGTGTGTCGAATGTGGCACAAGGCCGGTTTAATGTGGGCTTAAATGATATCTAAATTACTTAGAGATGGGTAAAATGAGATGACATAACTTCGAGAAATATTATTAGATATCGTTTAAATCTCACACTAACATCATATGTGGTATTTACACTAAGCAAATCCGAGAACTTGATTTGTCCATATATCCTTTACTTATTTCAATGAGGAAGATGCTTGACACTCATTTTATGTAAATGTTTCATCAACAAACTAACACGGTTAGATGGAAATACTTGATTACGTGCCGTTTTCTTTAATTAAACTCCCCATGAGCCTAATTTCTAAAGTCATGTTCTTGAATATATTCTACAATATATAACGTTTACATGCAGAGATCAGCTAAAGAACTTACGGCATTTTTTATTTTATTACTTTTCAGTTCTTTTTTGTGAGCATAGGACAACTAATTTAATCTTGAACAACCCGTAAACGTTTTTATAGTCAAGAAACTACACTAAAATATCTCCTGTCGATGCAAACTTTATTTCTTCAAATACAATTTTAACATTAATTTCTTCAGCGATTTTACAAATTGCTTTTTGTCTTTTCCTTTTTTTGTTAATGATTTCAGCGCCTGTAAAACATTAGACAAAAAGATGGACATAAATTATTTCGTCAGCAAAAATCCTGCACACAAATTTCGCTAATCTCCAATTCCCAGAATATGAATTGATAAAATATACGTTTTTATAATGTCTACTCTAGATTGTAAAACATGTTTAACGTAGTTTGAATGCGGAAATCCGACGTATTAATTAATTTGTTCAATGAAACAGCACCAATATCCAGTAGCAGCTATTCAGGAATTCTTAAGGTCTTCCATATCAGAGATTGGCAGTGGATATTCGGAAAGAGTGGTAAAGCGCAGTTCTGCAGGTCTTTTCATATGACAGGTTAGCAGTAGATATTCCGACAAGAAAAGAAAACAAAATGGCAGCCTTTATACACATCGGATCGAATATTTCAAGTCTTCTGATTGGTTAACCTTCTATGGGTGGACTATAAAATGAGTCAGCTCATTTTGGTTTGCTCACTAGTTAATAGGTACACAAAAATTGCAACATAGATATACTCTTTCGTACACTCTGCGGAAAAAGAAAGGGGCTGACGTAAAATGTTATAGACACTGTACCCTGTTGCTGGGTGCTTCGTTGGATGACATTCTCACTTTAGTTCATCTCCGGCAAACCCGCATTGCATTAATTCTACGCCCCACGTTCGTTTCAATATCCATTGGAATTTCGGTGAAGGACTGTCAAAGATCAGGCTAGATTCTACCCTTGCTATGTTGGTGATCGACTAAAATAACCGCTATTGCCAGTAATTCTAATTAGCTTCAACAAACAATTGAATTAATTCCTCATTAACAATTCGTCACTAGTAATAACAATATTAAAATTCATGGCTAATGTTTGTAAATACGTGGAATAACGTTTTATAGTTGAAAGCTAGTTCTATCCAACAGAATTATTGTTTTCGTCATATGTCATTTCCGTATAAATAAATAAGAGGTATTATATTTTTAGCATATTTCCTAGTTCTTACTTGCATTATTTACATTGGCCCGAATAATGTTACATTAATTGCATTATTTACATTGATCCGAATAATGTGAATAATATAAGTAATCATAATACCTCATCCCAGAGGCATAAACATATATTCATATTTCTTTTGCCACACATCATACCTAGATTGGTTTTCCGGTCTAAAGTGCATATTTTAAAATAATAAAAAAGGCTATTTGAATTCCATGAGATTTATCAGGAGCAAAATAAAATAAAAATATTAAAATGCATGGCTAATGTTTGTAAATAAGTGGAATAACGTTTTATAGTTAAAGGAAAGTTCTATCCAACAGTATTATTGTGTTTTTGTTATATGTCCTTTCATAGAAATAAATAACAGGCATTATATTTTTAGCGTATTTCCTATTTCATTTGTCCCACACATAATACATAGATTGGCTTTCCGGTCCAGAGTGCATATTTTGAAATAATAAAAAAAGACGATTTGGATTTCATGAGATTTACCAGGAGCAAAATAAAAAAAATGAAAATTACTATTCTAACATTCCCCGTTGACCAATGAAATTTCTCATGATGTAGTTTCTCTAAAGGAAAACTCAGAAAATAAGTGAGGTCACACTTCTAGAAATCTAGTTCCGAAAGTTCAGTAGCAGTGTTAGAAACTTTGAACTTCGTGACACGAGTTAAATTATGAAATCAAAAAGACCATCTTGGATATAAAATTATATCTTTCGCATAAGTTACTTTTTTCACTCGTATTAAGCGTATGGTTACACATACATGCTATTACCTAAGCTTGGCTTTGTTTGATCTCCGGCTTTGTAGTTGGCCTTAAACATCCATGAAGAGTTCCAGGAATAAAAATTCAAACGTCTTACTAAAGTCGCGCACGTTTAGTGCTGTTGTTAATAAGACAGTGCTTGATATATAATAACAGAGTTAAAATATATACTTATTGATACGAATACATTTTGTCCCACACCATTAATACGACACTTACAGTTGTGTTAACGCCGAAGAACGAAATCTCTATTAATTATTTTTGTTTGTTTGTTTGTTTGTGGTGGGGGAGAGAGAAGAGACAAAAACTGTTGATCGGGCGGACGTGAATCTGCAAAGTTTGATATGTTATCCTGTATTCTGTCCAGTCCTTTTTATATACAGATTATAATAAAGAAACTATAAAGCCCTACAATAGCTTTCAAAGTTAATGGTTCAACGAGTTTCAGAATATGGAATGTCAATTCCATTATTCTTATCTTCCTAAATTTGTTGTGATTACAGTGCGATGTTTTTCAAAATGGTGTTAAAAACACTCTTTGTTAATAATTGTCTATATTTTTGGGATGAGGGGTTTTCACTATGGATTTCGTTAATCGGACTGACTTCCTCATCTTGGTTGCTTTCCTCACAACGTTTCGGCCGTCTGATCCTCCGGCCTTCTTCAGGTGCACATGGCCGAGGCGACTAGGACGTTGAAACAGTGATTGCAAGTTCTCCCGATGTTCTGAGTTCAATCCCGAGCAAAGGCAGTGGCAGCGACAAACAAGAGCGGTGACAACGATAATAGAAGCACAGCAGCAGCAACGATGGCGTCAAGCAGTAGTAGCAGCAGCGATGGCCTTAATGGAACGAGAACATGGTACCCCCGTAACAATAAAGGGTTGGGTTCGAAATTCCAGACCGACGGTTCCCGAGTTCGAGATGCACCTGAAGAAGGCCGGAGGATCAGACGGCCGAAACGTTGTGAGGAAAGCAACCAAGATGAGGAAGTCAGTCCGATTAACGAAATCCATACTCTTTGTTAACTTTACTCATTGATAATTTTCAATTTAAAGATAACATTTCATAGACTTTGAGTAACCTGGATAATATTTCATAATAATTCTTATTTATTGCTGTAAATTATTGATACAATTGTTGATTCACTGTAAAAATGACACATAGGGGTAATATAATTTATTGCTGTAAATTATTGATACAATTGTTGATTCACTGTAAAAATGACACATAGAGGTAATATAATTTGTAAATACAGCAAATATCCCTCGACTTAACAGTGATTTATTCCGTTAATAATCTTTTTATATTTGTTAAAATTATGCAAAGTGAAAATTAGTTAATAATTAATGTGATCTACTGGGTATAAGATAGCGTCAGGTAATTAACATCAAATTATAAAGTAAGTAAAATATTCTGTAAAATTTGAGTCTGCCTTAAAATTGTGTACATATGCTAATCTTTGAAAATGAAAAGAGTTTTGACCATTAGATTGTAGGGCCTATCAAAGCAGATCCAGAAGCAATTATTGATCTTTAACAAGACCCTGGTTTTATGGAATCATTTATATTTCTCTCTCTCGACCACACTCTAGACGGTGTAGTCTGGAAAATTCATATCATTTGACACAGACGGCCATATCTTTATTTCTGGGTTTTTTTTTTAGATATGATCAAGAAAAGTATCTACCAGACACTCCTTGAACACGGGAAGAATATATAAACGTGTGACCCACCTTGTCGATCCAAGGATTACCTTCGAAATAGTCTGAGGTATTGTCTGTGAAATCGTGCAGAAAGACGTTGGGAGACATGAAATGTGCTTAATTGCATACGGTTCCTAGGATCAACACAGACGACATGATATTGGCGTGCATAAGCATCTCAGTTGGGTCAATACAGAATCATTTGTTGTTTGTCCTGTTCTTCTGACCACTTTCAAGTAGCATATTTTTTTCTGAATCTAACTGGTTGGTGGTTAGTGTCACGTGAATGGCGTCTTTTCATTTCTTCTTTCACATTAGGAGCTGCCATGTCAAATGCTCTCAATGCGTCTAATAGAGAAATGAGAATGTCAAAACTTAGCGCATTTTGCATAATATTATGTTAGGTCAAGCTTTCATATTCATAGAGATAGATGTGTATATATATATATATATATATATATATATATATATATATATATATATATACATACATATACATATATATATATATATATATATATATATATATTTGTGTGTGTGTGCGCGCGCGTGTGTGTGTATATATATAGATGTGTATATATATATGTATATATATACATATGTATTCATAGATACATATATATATATATATATATATATATATATATATATATATATATATACATATATATATAAAAGTGAACATTGAAGTAAACACTTAGAGGAGACAGTCTGATTCATGCTAGACGCAACTGTCGTCTGACGATTGCGTCTAGCATGTAACAGACTGTCGCCTGTAAGTGTTTACTTCAATGTTCACTTTTATATTTACACACGCTCTATCTCTGATATTGAGCCCTTTATCCCATAAATATAGGACACTTTAAGACTATATTTCTTCATATATATATATATATATATATATATATATATATATATATATATATATATATATATCAGCAGCAGTAGCAGCGGCGGCGGCAGCAGGAGTAGAACCAACATTATCATTAACTATAGTCGATTACAGGACATATTCCTACCCAAATTATTTTATGACCGCTTCTGTGTTATTTTCAACTATATCTTACCAGCAAAAACTACATCTAGGAATTGCATCATTAATATCCAAAAGTGCATTGGGATAGCGAAAGATTCCTTCGAAAAAATAAGCAAAAAACAGGAAAATTTCGCTAGATACAAAAGAAATAATGCTGAATTACTATGTGATATCGATCCTCGTGTATGATAGTGAATGCTGGACAATCTCCTCACATATGAAGAAGTGACTTGTAGCAATAGAAATGATGAGAATACCATAGTTCGAAATTGTGAGCAAAGACGAAGTTTAGTGAAAATAGAACAAAATTATACTTAACATCGGAAAAATACAGTTCAAATCTTTATGACACATAATGAGGAAGGATGGCTTGGATGATTTGGTATTCACAGGATAGATTGACGACAGAAGAACAGAGAAAAACAAAGCATAACCTCGTTCGTGAGCTTGAGTAAATGGATAGAGGAACAAGGTTTAGAGGAGGCTAGCCGCATAGCCCGGCGTTGCCCGTGCTAGATTCAAAAGTCGTACGTTTAGGTAGTTTCCTCTTACTTTTCAACGAATATGTGTAAACTGATTTGCAGTGAAAACGGTAGTTACGCTCACCAAGCGTTTCATCTGACAAAACATACTGCCTCCGTTTAGAGGCCTCTACCTCGGTTTCCTCCTCCCGCTTTCTCTTTGCCGCAGAGGCTCTTTTAGAACGCCTGCTAATGTTTGCTCGCCATGGTATTTTGGAACG
The DNA here is from genome assembly GCA_964036315.1 of Acanthosepion esculentum. NCBI lineage: Eukaryota > Metazoa > Mollusca > Cephalopoda > Sepiida > Sepiidae > Acanthosepion > Acanthosepion esculentum. Next base: position 119,827,914 of record OZ038489.1, on the reverse strand, counting down.
CTTAGCAAAGCTGTCGTGTCAGTCATCGCTACGGCACTCAGAAGAATGCAAACTAGAGGTTGAAGTAGACGCTATATGATCATCTGTAACCGGAGTTATTATGTGCTCCTCCGCAGTCTCCTGTTCTGCATGTGTAACGTTAACGGTGTTAGGGGTCTTCAGTTGCTGACGTGCGGATGTTCGTCGTGTAGGAGCCATTTGAAGGGTTGTAGTAATGCTGTGTAAGAATGCGAATAGAAGTTGATGCCGAAGCTGAAGCGGTGCAACCTCGTTGTATACGAAAACTAGAAATGTAGTGGAGCGGTATGGAAAAAGCTTCTCCTAGCAATGGGCCGTGCTTTCTGGCAGCACGAAAACGTCGCTGTAGAAAGAGGTTACGCAACCAAAACGTTGAAGGGTTGAAGGTTAAAAAGTAGTGAAACACTGAGGTGTACTGGGCCGCGTAGCAAAGGCAGAAGAGAAGTAACTTGCGACATTAATTCGACTGTCAAATACCAAAACTGAACTACAAAAAGGTAGAAATAGGTATGGAACGCTACGATGGACTGGGCTGCGCAGTGAAGGCAGCACGCGGAGATAAAATGGGTAATGCAAACGTTTAAGCAAATAGGCAGTGAAGTACTCAGGGGAACTGGGCCGCGTAGTAAAGGCAGTACACTTCCACTTACAGTGAAAACTGTAACGTGGAGGTAAAATAGGTTGGGCAAACGATTGAGTAAATAAGTAACTTGCGACAGCAGTTAACTGTCTAATAGCAAAACTGAAATATGAAAAGGTAGAAATAGGTATGGAAGGCTAAGATGAACTGGGCTGCGCAGTAGAGGCAGCACGCGGAGATAAAATGGGTAATGCAAACGTTTAAGCAAATAGGTAACTTGCGGTAGCTGGAAGCTGTCAATTAATCCAAGGACAGATGGGTTAATGGCGATCAAATCAAGACGTGAGTGCGGCTGCAGCCGCGCTGAAGGTATTTAAAGGGAGTGTGACTTGTCATTGATTGGTGTAGCCTGGACAATGGCCATGACTTAGACCAATGAATGAGCTCCCGCAAAATGAAAGATGCTAGCGCGCATTCACGCACGCGCGCATGATTTGGCAAGCTCAAGGCTTGGCCGTAAACGGGGTCAAGCTGACTGCTGCATATGAAGCTTGGCTCTAACGCACGTGATGCCGGCGATGAGAATGCAAGGAGCTGCAATGAAGTGTTTGCTCGTTTGAGTTGTGCGACAACGAAAAGCCGCTAACCGTTTGCCGGCATTAGCTTTGAATTGGATTGGGAGGAAGCCCTGCTGTTTTAGCGCAAAAACTCCTCGTCAGGTTTGGGATGCGGCCTGGGCTAGGGTAAAAGGTTTAAAGAATTGGAAAATGGACTGCTGAGAGCGGAAACATTTTCACTCAGCACAGTTTTTTCAGTAAAGACGCGAATAAAGGAAGTACTTATTTTGGTAAGATGCGACGATTAAAGCAAATGTGTTGACAAAGTCGAATATGTCATTTGTAGCTCAAAGTCAGACCTGATAGCAGGAATAAAAAAGCCGAATTTCAATGGCCCTGCACCCATTCCAGAATTTGAGGCCAAATGTTTTCTTCCACTCCACTGCACGCACTGACCTGTTACTTCCCGCGCATAGCGTGACCTTAAATTAATCTGCATTTAGGAAATAACCCACCGGAAAAACATTTTTACGGATTGACCGATTGTCGATATGCACTCTGTTTGGGGGGCGCTCAGAGTTGAAACTTCACATGGTGACTCCCAATGGCTTCCTCATATATCCGGTCGGTTTTCGCTAAAAACCGACATGCGTTTCAGGCGCAATCTGGGCGTATCGGTTTTGGGGTTTTATCGATTTTCCGCGCTATTTAAGGGTCCGTGGTCATAAAACTTCCGGACAACATTTCTAATCGTATACTCTAAGAGGGTGTCAAATTTGGTTGAAATGCGATCATTCCTTCTGTAAGCAGATTTTTTCGATTATCGATTTTTTCGGAACCTGAGTTCGAACTCAAAAATTGGGCTCCGTCATGTCCTTACGGCAGCCACTTGCAAACTTGTGGTGAAAACCGCATCGAAATCGGATGAGAAATGCGGCCTGGGCGAGGTAACAACACCCACGACAGACACACAGGCAGACAACATGAGAAATATAGATAGTAGATAACAAGAATACAAAATTTATTAAGTGTTACAAAGTACAGGAAATTATAAAGAAACATGATTGCTAACATCCTGAAAGGACACAGCAGATAGAAAACTAAGAACAAGATTTTTTGATGGATCGTTAAAGACGGTTATAGGCAGATATAAAAAGACCACATTTATGAAGAGCTACAAAAGACAGGAAATTGTGGAGAGACTTCCTGAAGAGACACAATAAATAGATAAAGAAAATGAATGCAGTCTTCAACTGCGTCCGTAATGGTTTTTCTCAATATTTTTTGTCTTTTAATTGTTTATGATATTTCTTACCATATTTACATTATTCGGACTACTGTCCTCATCTTTGTCACCATATTTATTACAACGTTTCGGCTGTTGTACGCTCCGGCCTTCTTCAGGTGGTTGGAATGTCGAACTGAAGCCTTTATATCGCTCACTGGGGTAGACTGTTCTAGTTCCAGCTGCCATGTTTTAATGTATGTCAGTTATCAGTTATCTCCTGTTAATTTCCCTATGAAAGTTCTCCACTGCCTTAGCCGGGTATTGAACTCACACTGTTTGGGTCCAGTCACTGGATCTAACTAATGCCTTTATCCACTGTGCCATGTGGCCTCAAGGACCCAAAAAGGGTTCAGTTCGACATTCCCCCCACCTGGAGAAAGCCGGATCGTACAACGACCGAAATGTGATAAATATGGCGACAAAGATGAGGACAATAATCCGAATAATGTAAATAATGTACATAATACCTCATCTCAGAAATATAGACAAATTTCTTACTTTAATCTGTTCTCTTACCTTAATCCCACATTAATCTTCCCCTAATCTCACCTTAATCTTACCTTAATCTGTTTTCTGATCTACTTTACATAACTCTTACTATCGATTTATACAAAAAATATCCAGTAATAATTTTGATTATTTCTTTATTTTGTACGCGTACATCATCGCCGACAATATGCATTTATAATAGACTAAGTGTTAACCATATTGACAAGGGGCATTTAATTAAATTCTTTTTGTTAAATGAATTACACCCTATCATTATACATTAATTTATTTCCGTTGCTACTTTTAATGTTATCAGCTGTCTTAATTATATATATATATATATATATATATATATATATATATATATATATATATATATATATATATATATATATATATACCAGAATTCTTCCTGTTCTTTATATTTTTACTATGTTATTCGTAAGGTAACCATCGAACAATTATTTTGTTTATTCCCGCACTTTTTAAAAAAAAACAAGAAAACTATTTAGGGCATTTATTTCTTGCCATTGCGGTGATCACGGTATTAACAAAAATGGCAGAAAATTGTCGATAAATAATGATTTCTACAATGATTTTTGCAATGATTTATGTTGATCAGGGATGGGGGTTCAATCGATCCTTTCCTTAGAAATTAGAGCTACAGAGTCATTATTTCATACACACTTTTTTTTTACATTTAATCAAACAGACCTGATTAATACGAAATCTCCGCACAAAAGCTTCATTACTGAATATGCACACACACACACGTACACAATCACGCGTACAAACACAAACACACACACATACAAACACATACGCATATATATATATATATATATATATATATATATATATATATATATATATATATATGTATATATATATATATATATATATATATATAGTGCTGTGCAAAAGTAAGTGATAATATAGTGCTGTGCAAAAGTAAGATAATATTAAAACGAATTGTTTGTTTTTAAGATAATACACACACCCATACACACACCCATTTAAACACAAACACAAAATATGTTTTATATATATACACATATATATATATATATATATATATATATATATATATATATATATATATATATATATATATATATTCTGTCGAAACGAAATCGGAAAGCTTTTTTTCACTCTTCTCAATTTCCTGCGGCCACTCTTCTGCATATTTTATCTTTCTTTCGTTCTCTCTCTCTCGACATATATATATATATATATATATATATATATATATATACATATATATATATATATATATATATATATATATATATATATATATATATATATATATGTATATATATATATATATATATATATATATATGTATGTATGTATTTCGTCGATCAGTGGTTAAAACGGACCTAAGCGAATGAAATATGTAGGCCTTAGTGACGACCAGCCTTCTTCATATATTGTATACTGGCGCTACATAATCGCAAACCAAGAACCATAGCAAATAACAGAAACAATATCACATGCAAACTTTCAATAACAAAAACAGCTAAAATGGAGAGCGCATGGAATTTGAAGAGAATATAATGACATAAAGAAGAGTCTGACATTCCACACCCCATCAAACAAAATGTTAGGAAGGAAAGTTCCATTAATACTGGAATGAGTGATGACAGCTGCTGGCCTTGAGAAAATTATTTTACTGAAAACTTGTTTTAAGAGAAAAAATTTTCTAAATTTTAACCGAGAGTGGCTGCTTAGTTTAACGAATATCATTAGTTTCCTTATTAGGAAACAGCTAAAATTGCAATTAGTATTTATACACCGTCTCTCTCTCTCTCTCTCGCTCTCTTTCGATGAGAGTGTATGAGTGTGTGTGAGGATGTGTGCGTGTGTATACGTGTGTGTGAGAGAGATGAGGAATGGACAAATAAATCTGTAGCCATATACGTATGTATAGGCAATTTTCGATCTGAAATGTTCACTTTATTATGCTGGATTTTCACACTAAATTATGTGCTTTGATAAGAACAGTTGTCAGGGTCAAGAAATCTATTTCTTATGCCAAATAAAAACTTAGTATTATTACCCTACAGTATTTGTCATCTAACCACGAATATCTTAGTTAAATTCTATCTTCAGACAAATGTTTTCTTCTCTTCAGTGATCGCGCTAAGAAAGCACACAACTTTCTTTATCTTTCAATTAATCTCTCTCTCTTCCTTTTAGCTGCGCTCTTCACATAAAATGCTTCCCGCATTTTCATATATAATGACAAAACCCATTCGTGTCGAGTTAACTGCCCGTCCAAAGCAAAAATGCGCATTTATTCAGTTAAGTAATATCGCCAGCGATTATTACATAAAAGTTATTGAATATTTTTCCTAATGAAGACAAAATGTTATCATAAATGTCGACCAAAGGATTTCTTGTCATTTTATGAAGATTTTCTTCGATTGCCGCCCGTTTCTAATTTAATCATTGTTAGACGAACACTTACGACTCTTTAAATATTCATTCTCACATAAATATACAAGGCTTTTCTTTCTCAAATTTCATTAAATATCAGGCAATGTAAGATGGTCGCTCATTTTATTAAATAAAATAGACATATTTTTTTTATTTTCAATATGAATTTTTCAAGAAAATTCATTTCCCATTTTGTTTAAATATCTTTGGCAATGTTTCAGGCAAATTAATGGTTTCTTCTTTCTATGTTTTAGATTTATTCGCAAAGATTATTATACTGTTGAAGAGAATTTTTTTCATTAACGGAAACCTTTAAAGTCAATAATAAATTAGAATTCTTAAAGCGCAATATCTAGTGAATGCAACGAACGACTTAGAAACTTTAAACAAAGTTATAAGAATCTGAACCTGGTCAATATAAAAAGAAACATACTGCCTAGTGTTATTTTGTTAAAGGACTATGTCTTTTATGTTCACTAACACCATATTCACATTGTTAGTTTTTTATTTCACTTGGACTAAATGGGAACAGTACTTATTATAATGAATTGTTCGGTTTTCTCAAAAGATTTCATTAGAGCTTTAAAAATAAATTTCATTCCAATCAAAGAGACAAAGTCACCAAGATGAAAAGTGTTTCTGGGAGTGAACGAAATGCCATTGAAGAGAAAGAATAATATAAGAACAAGGAGTGAAAAAAAAACAGATGATGATTTGTGTTACATTTAAGGAAGACATTTCAAGCGATGGGAATAAACAATGAAAATAGAGCATAAGGTTACCACTGGCATATTTACCATTAAAATTATCAGACCTAACTGCCAATTTAGTAGTGCGTTTAAATTCGTCAAGACAATGTATCAAAGAACGTCAGAGAAATCTTTATGGAAATATTTACATCAAAATCACAGGGAAGTCACATTAAGTTGGTTGGAAAAGGATTGATACCGAGATAGAAGATCAGGACTAATAATGTAATAGATTTATCTTTGATTTTTGTCAATAATCTCTAGATCCATAGCAGAAGTACCAGACCAAATATGTCAGGAATATTCAATGCGGGTAGACTTATAAATGTGTATGATAGATTCTGCCGAGAAAATATCTGGCTCGATTCGCTAAACCAAATTTCATAGAAGCAAATTTAGAAATTGGTTCAATATAATCGCCAGAATTCGTCTCAGTTGAAAACTTTAGACCGAAAAGTCGCAATAAGTTACTGTCCTTGAGGTTTCTATAAACCATAGAGTATGGAGGACAAAAACGGATTTCTAAAGCGATTAAAAGGGGGATCAATTTCGTTAACAGGTAATTTCTTGCGCCAACTAGCAAGAGAATTGAGTAATACTTTAGGTCATCTACCAATTTGATTTTATCGAACTTAGCAGTTTTACCATTAAGACAGGAGTAAATAGGTGTGTCATCAACATAGATACCGATTCCAGAATATTCCTTCTTCAACCCAAATCCACTAAAAATATAGTTTGTCACAATAAAAAAATTTCCCGCTTGGCATCCTTTTTAATGGAGAGATTAATTTTTCGAATTGGCCAGCAAACGTCAGTTGGTAAGGAAGAAATGGGAAAATAGATTAGGCTCACGGATTGAGTCAATTAGTAAAACCCAACAAAATGAAGATAAATAAAAGGCAAAACAACTAATGTTGACGAAAATGTGGCAAAATCAATGGAGGCACTAAAGAATGCAACATCAGGGGAATCGCTCACTGGTTGGAAGAGCCGAACAGAATGTAATATTAAGATCGCGGAAAGGAGCAGAAGTTACGAACATCTTATTAAAGAAGATGGATTTTTGAAAGACCCCCACCCCCCCCCCAAGACTTACAGAAGTTCGAACAGAAAAACGGGTCACTCATAATGGTGGAAAGCGTACACGCAAAATTTGTCACTCCACGAAAGAGACAGTGATCCGGTCACTGATGCCCCTGGGTGGGGGATCATACACCGAAAAGTTATAAAATGTAAACGTTACTTCATGTGGGACGTACTGCTGCCTACATCTGAAGTTTGAATAGAGATAGCGAGCCGAGAGTTAATTACCAAAGGCCTAATCCTAAGAATGGAATATCAGGAGTTGGCGCAGAACTTGTAGTATTAGATGAGGGTCCTTCTCAGGTGCTACCTTAGATAACCTGATGCAGCTTCGAAATTGTGGTCAATTCTTTTGGCTTTCGTCCCCGTACACAACTGACTTTTGAGGCTGGAAAATGGCGGTCACCGTGACTGGCAGAATCCCGCTATGGTACTTACTTATAGTTCCGCGGAGCCTGTAATGGGCCAACTAGCGACTCGGACCCGTGCTGACAAAAAAACCCGGTTGGGTTCCGCTCCACATTCCACCAATAACCGATGCCACTCGTAAGTGCGAGTAATGAAAAGGAAGAAGAGGAATGATGTGTCGTTGGAAGGCGCAAAGGGAAGAGCCAAACAGCGGGGCCTTAGTCGTCTGAAGCCCCAAGGTCAAAATTCACATATATCCCCATTCCCTCTACCAGATGTATGCAACTACCGCAATGGACATACAGAAGACGTGTGAGCCGAGTAGGGTCGAAATTCTAAAAAAAAGAAATGGATGCAAAGGAAAAAGAAACCAAAGCCAGTGGAGGTGCCTGGTCACTTATACTCATCCTCTGTTCCATCTTCCCCATCATTAGAAGGATCATGACCTTTCCCCTACAGACAAGATCACTGACCACCTACCCCTTCCAATGAACAGCTTAAAGAAAACCATGCCATCTCCTTCTCCAGTGCCTTCTACACAAACAGCACCCGTCTCCACTCCCGATCCACAAAAGCATGACTCGTCAAAAAGGCAGCGAATCTCTGAGATTTCCTATACAGGAAACAAGAAAGACAAAACCACCTGATGGCCTCGGGGAAGATGTCTGCGGCGTATTGGATGCGCAAGTAGAGAAAGCATTGGCACATTCCAAAAAGTTCAGAGTTCTTGAATTTTTACACAGTTTAAAAAATATGGACAGGAATGACATTGAAAAACACAAAGAATATCTAAAGCAAATCGGGTTTTAACAGAGGTACAACCATACTCCGGTGCGCGGAAGACATGGATCCTGATCGATGAGGCCAATGACACCATCACAGCGTGACCTTCACTGGCCTATTTAGACAAGGAAAACGTTAAGTGATTACAACAGTATTGTGTCGGGAGGTTTCCGCTTTTTGCTTCACCCATCCCTGTATAGAACTCTTAAATTAATGTTTCGTTTGACCATTGAGCGCTGTCTCCTGATGGCAGCATAAAGAGTGAAATAAGTTTATGCTCAGTGGGACAATCCGACGGAGTTCTCATCCTGGCCATGTTCACTGGAGAAGAGCAACCCTAATCGGTCTGATAATGTCATGTTAGCGTAAAGCCCGAGGTCTGAGGTAGGAGTCTCGCAGGGCGAAGCTTACAAGCAACCTTCAGCTTCTCGAGGTGAATGTAATTTGTGTACAGGAGACCCGGTTTTCAACTCGCGGTCGTGAATACATTCTGTCTAGGGGTTTTCACCTCTATTCAGCATGTTTTGATGGACAGTCGCTAGACGTTTCCCGGTTTTGGATGTGGCCTGTGCTTATGTCTTCGAATATCCAGCGGGAAGGATTTTGCGTGCTGGATATTACCATAAAGAATAAGGCTCTTCACTTCTTTGGGACTCATGCGTCCAAGGATGATTCTGAGCGGACTGGTTTGTTTCGGCGGATCGAGCCTTTTTTGATGACATCTTGTCGGGTAGTTTTAGCGGGGACGGGAACGCTATCTTTGATCTCGACATCGATCGTATAGGGCCAAGATCGTGTACTAACAACCCGGATGTGAAGCAAATTCGCGACTTTATCGACAGGTTTGATGTTGTCGATAAGTATTGTAATAAGCACCCCAGTGAAGTAATGTGGACTTGGACTAATAGTGGCAGCTCGGCTTCGTTGGTATGTTTGAGTTACCTCGACCAAGTCTTAGTTAAGAAAGTCGATGTAGGGCTCCTACGTTGTCCAAGTTTCATTCTATATTTTACTCGGATTATAGGCTCGTCCAGGTTCGTATAAACTTAGATAAGCCAAAGGTTAAGGCAGCCAGATACTAGAAATCTAATGCATTATTATTTCTTGAGCGAGATTTCCAGAACCTGTTTCTACTAATGCTACAGCAGGAATTGAAGGGGATAAGGTGGTGAATATGTGTTGGGATAAATTAAAAGTTAAAATTATGTCGCTTGCCGCTGATTATAGTCGTCGGCTCAAACTAATTAGATCAGCTGGGCAAACGGCATGTGAGGAGAAAGTTGATTGGTCGATTAAATACCGTGAAGTTGAGAAAGTAGCGTAGCTAGGTCAGAGTTAACCTCCTTGCTCCATTCTGACGAATACCATCTGCCCGAATATATATAGAAAACTAACGGCAAAATAGACTACCCACAATGCACCACTGACCCGTATATATAAATAGCCTAGAAAAATAACAGCACTAGTTGCCTGACGATTGCATCTAGCATGAAACAGACTGTCGCATCTAAGTGTTGACTTCTATGTTCACTTTTATATTTACACACGCTCTATCTCTAATACTTTAAGACTATATTTCTTCACACACACACACACACACACACACATATATATATATATATATATATATATATATATATATATATATATATATATATATATATATATTATGTTCTTTAAGGCTGACATATTTTTATATATTATATTAAGGACAACATATGATATTGAGCACTTTATCCCACAAGTATAGCACACTTTAAGACTATATTTCTTCATACATATATATATATATTAAGCATTCGTTTATCTCGGGAGATACAGTTAGTGGTTTGGTCAAAATACAGTCCTTTGTATGTGGACTGTACTGACATCTACAGGACGCAGGCCAGGTCTGTCTTATATGGAAGCCGTGCACTGCCCAGATTCATGGACCTGTCACAGCCGTACCGAAAAGGTTCAAACTAATACATGGGCATTAAATTTGGAAACGGTTGCAGAAGTTGCCAAAAACCTGTCAGTATAGCCAGAGAACCGCCTTCCGGACTTCACTCCAGGATGTCTGTCAGGAATTAGTTCCATAGTCTTTTTCGTGTTTTGATATGAACACAGGGCAGCGGAGGTTTAATATCAGGGACTTCCTTCCCTGACGACGTTCATCTACCCGAAGCCCCAGTTTTCTGCGGTCGCCCATTCTCCGGCTTTTGAGCTGGAGTTTTCAGAGACTATTTCAAACGCATGCCACGGAAGCATTTTATCGACATGTCTCCACTATCAGCCAATGCGATGACAACCTTTGGAACATATATAATGTATGTATATAAATATTATATACATTACGACACGTGTTATAAAAGCTCTCCACAAAACATTAACACTTTTTTAATATATAAAACTAAAATTATATGTGTGTGTGTTTTCCTCTTTTCATTTCTCTTACTCTTGTATTTCCATTTTCTTAATTTTCTTATTCTTCCCAAGGCTTGCACTTCAGAATAGACGCCTGATCAATAGTCACACTTTACATCAAAATACAAATATTAGGGGTTCTCACAATACTTTAAATTCTAAGAATGGCAGCCAGTAATTAATCCCACACCTTCTAGGCACTTTTCTGCGATAGAAATCCAATGCAAACGCCTTTTGTGCAAAACGTTCTAATTATTAATATCTAATTGAACTCGTGAAAATTGAATGACGTTGCCGACGAACATTATACATTATAATACTGTCTTTCTTCTCATCCAACCCATTTGCTTGCATGTTTTCATCCTTTACCTGTAATTCCTGGTCATCGTTCACCGTTCAATATATATGGAATATTTTTGTAGACCTGAATATGTTTCATATGTAAAAATGAAGGAATGATTAATAAAATAAAATAAACTCGTGATCATCCTCGACAGAAAACTAATGTTGTCGTACATTATAGAATAATATTAAAGAAACAGAATAATATTAAAGTAATTTCTGAAAAGTAATTAGAGGACATATACTTTTGAATTCACATTAAAAGCCATAATCCTTTATTAAAACAAGAATGAATTTATCAAAATAGAAAATTCCATTCTATCTGATTTTGATTTAAATGAAATCGCTTAAAATGCAATGAGTAATAAAAAAAGTCTTTCCTTTTTTTTTTCCTGTTTTCAAAATTATTCAACATGTAAATAACGAAGGGAGATAAGTGGCGGCAGTTATGAGTGAAGAATTAAATTCTCTTACTTGCATTCCTCACTAAAATCTTATTATTCCAAGGCAGCTGATTTCTGCGTTGTAATTTTTGCTTACATAACGTTTCAATCGATCAATTTTGAAGCACTGCACATACGCTAAGAGCCGGTATATGTGGTTTTTTTCTTTCATATTTACTTTTAAGCTCAGAAGTTTCAATATAATCATTAGAGTCAATGGAATATTAGATGAATTACTACTTATAATATCAGCATAATGTCATATAAAATGTTATTATTACTCTCTGTATCTGTCCATTTTTGTTCTCTCCACTCTGTCTGTGTGCCTATCTATCTATCTATCTATCTATCTATCTATATATATATATATATATATATATATATATATATATAAATATAGTTATAAAGTATGCAATATTTATCAGTTAAAGTACTCAATATCAACAATAGAGCGTATGTAAATATAAATTCGAAAACTAAAAACGAATAAGATTGAATAAAAATGCAAGCAAAATAAATGCGTAAAAACAAATAAGTAAAATAAATTAATCAAAACCAATAAATAATTAAATAAATTAATTTACTTCTACTTCCCTTTCTTTACTATAATCTAAAAAATTCGTGGGATGAAACTCCCATTTTTCTTTTTTGAATCACTACATGTTTCATATGATAAATATACCGATCTTTATTTTTAGCGTGTCTTGGAAATAAATATAGGTAATTGCATAATATATATATATATATATATATATATATATATATATATATATATATATATGTGTGTGTGTGTGTGTGTGTGTGTGTGTGTCTGTACAGTAGAGTGTGAAGCTTATATTTTATATCATAAAGAAACAATTTATACAAGGAATTGAATAACATTAACTTACTATCAATTCCTTGAATAATAAGATCCTTATATTCGTGTTGTTGTCAGATGGAAGACACGTGCCAGGTACTTTCGACAATTTTAAATTGTCATCTTCAGGGGGAAATCTTCTTATATATAAGCAAATACTAAGACGAAATATGTGTCGACAGAAATATGTTTTCTTTTTTTTTACATTATGCTATTTATTGACAGACCGAGGCGACAGAAGGGGACTTCCAACAGACTGGAAAGCAAGAATCGGCTAGGAAATACTTGTATAGTTTGGAGAGAACTGGAGCCAGATCAGGGGCACATTTGTTTATGACAATGCCTGATATTCTGTCACCACCACTTGCTTTATATGAGTCTAATTTAGAGATGAAGTCTCATACCATTGACTGGGTTATAGGCATCTCACTCAGTATAGCTTCAGTTCTAAGGGTAAAAGTCAAGGTGTCGGTACACCGGATAAATCGTGTGGATGAGAATTTCCGTGCAAAACATTCAGCCTTATCAGCTGAGGATGTTAGGTCTTCGAATTGATTGAACAGGGGAGGGATTGAGCATTATCTGTAGTTCAGCACACACTTTCAGAGCCGGTACAGACGGAAGAAGTGATTCCTATGGGCAAGAGTAAGCAGATGAGAACCAAGGAGGTGAGAGGCATTTAACTTGTTGGGATGAAAGCTGCAATGCCGGAAGGAAATCACGAAACATCTCCCAGCCTGCGCGTTGATAACAAAAATATATTCTGTTAGTAGGAGGTTCATGGCTGGAGAGGGAGTGGAAGGAAATGTTAGCATGCACCACCGCGTAATCAGAGTTGCCAAGAGGGAAAAGCTGCGTAGAGTGACAAGAGTTAGGGATGGAGGTAAATGAGAGATCGAGAAGGGAAGCGTTACCGTCCAGGTTACTGGGGAAACGTGTAGGAAATTCAACCATTTGCGTGAGGATTGAGTGATTGATAATTTAAATGGTCGAATGCTAACGAGGTCATTTAAAAATTTATTATTGTGTTATTTATATTTTTTCTAAATTTTCATTACAACTATAACCTAATTTTAGAGTATTTTTATTAAACATCTTGCTAAGAGGATTATTTCTTAGAAAATATTTTTCAATAAAAGCAAGAAATGTTTGTCCTAACTTACTACTAACCATTTGGTTAAATGGCGGTGTGTACTAAATGATTTTTCTATTTCTATTTCTTCTCTGGTTATTTTTATTATCATTTTATATTTAATGAGGGGGCATTTATAGCCACTATTCTTTAAAGGTTTATTATAAAAATTACAATATTCATAGAAAAGAAAATTAATTAAAATGCCCAAATTAACCCATGGTTTGATACAAATAACTCCTTATATTTTAATATATCTTATATAAGTTCCAAAAAAATGTAGACAGGATAACACGTCTCACACTAGAAAGCCCGTATCGGCAAGCAGAAATTACATACCCACACCAAACCTTTAACCTACATTTTTTCGCTTTCCATTTTAGATAAGACCTGTTTCCTGATTCGTCAAAATAGACAACAACCATTTAAAATTTTGAAGTCTCATTCCCCTGTAACTTAAACTCTTAAATATAATAATACTTTGCTTTGCTAATTTTAATTTTTAGATTCGAAAAACAGTAATTCCTGTGTTTCGATGAAATCATATATAATAATATTATGGTCTACTTTGTATCAAGTACTTTTTTAAATAAATGCTAAAGAACTGTGGATTATTAATCTGAATGTTCTTTCTTTTTCTTTTGATATATATATATATATATATATATGTGTGTGTGTGTGTGTGTGTGTGTGTGTGTGTGTGTGTGTGTGTGTGTGTGTGTGTGTGTATGTGTGTGAGAGAGAGAGAGAGAGATCTGAACAGACTAGGATAAATAGATAAATATATATAGAAAGATTAGTGAAGATTTATAAAAGATAAGAATTATTTGTATCAATTAGCACTAAATTCAAGATAAATCTACTAATGTTTAAATTAGGATGGGACCAATGACTAAATATGAAGTTCTGAACGGATCAAAACAAAAGCTGGAATAATAAAAAGAACCGGCGCGAAAAAAGCTGGTCTCAAAGTAATTTGAAAATCTCTAAAAGGCCGCTTTTATCTTCTATGTTCTAAAATTTTTTTTTTTTCATTAATATAAAAAATTCAATTTTTCGATGTTGTTAGTGTTCTTACCCTCATTCTGAGGCTTTTCCACGTCTTCGTATGCTCTTGCATTCCAAATGTATTTTTATCTCGCTAAACCGTTCCATCCAAAGTGAATACAAGACACTGCTATACGAAATGCAGTACCACAAACTAAAACATAACAAATCGCTGAGTGCCTGCGCGATTGCCTCCGAATTATATACAATCTAAGAATGAATAAAAAGAAACGGTCAAAATTCAATACGACAAACGCCAAAATTACTCCATTTGCAATTAATAAAAAAAGTAGTAAAGAAAAACTAGACAGTATTGAAAGACGGCAGTGGTTCAAAGTGGAATGCCTTGAGAAAACACGTCTAGATCATCTCATGGGAAGAGGAACAAGAAGAATATATAATGGCGGGGTCATTTTACGAAAGAAATAGCGCAGATATGTCAACCAAAAATAGAAATAAAGGTAAGCTAACAAAAAAAGCCAAATGAATCAACGATACATGCAAATAGATAGAAAACCTGCAGCACACACACGTAGCAGGCATCCACAGAGCGATAAAATAAATAGAAAAAACAAAGCATATGTTTCAATGGGATGGAAAAATTTAAACGAATACAATAATAAAGAAAACAGAAATAATATTTTCGATCTTCCTTGACAACATGCGAAATAAACGTACAAAAACCTAAAATAACTAAAAACATGGAAAACACAGTGAAACTAAAAATAGTCAATGATGAAAAGGAACAAAACTGCGTGACCAGATTTTATTATAATAGATGGCAGCCATCACTAGAGTCCTGGTAAATATTTTGTTTACACGGGGGTCATGTTGTCATTTATTTCTTACGTTTCTGTCTCGTTTGCTTTTCCTTCACTCGTTTCTTTTCACTTATTTTCCTCGACAATTTGATGCCATCCCTTCTCCTTTTTCATGTTACTTTATTTTCTCAATTTAATCCCTAATTACTATCATTTTATTTATTCATAGAAGTAGATAGAATCGCCTATATTCCGTATCACACTCCTCCCAGTTTTTTTGAATAGAGGCAGAGGTTTATTGTTTCCTGTTTAGGATCGGGTTTCCAGTTCTTCCCCAAATTTCTGGACTGATTAATTTTGATTAGGATTTCTTTTTTAACGCTTTTTATGCTAAGTTCGCCGAGGTTCTTTTGTCTTCAGTTCCTTTAGTATAAGTTCGCGATTTTCTAAGAATTTGTTTTTCTTGTAATTTTAGCCTCTACTTTCGAATTTGGGTTTCAATTCTGGTTTTCGTTTTGCGAGTTTCCTTTCAATTTTTAGCTGCAATTATTCTTCTGTTTTTTTTTCTGCTTTACGAACTCCATTCACTATTTAATATTCAAATAACTACTCTCTATAATAACTGTTGATCCTTTGCGCGTTTACGCGATAAGGTCATTAGTTTAATGGTGCTTTATTATCATTTAACTTCAGCCAATCTAGCCATTCTTCTTCTTCTTCTTCTTATCTTCATCTTATTTTCTTCTCCTTCTTTTCATCTTTCTGCTCTTCTTTTTTTCTTCTTCATTGCAACTCTTTTATATTATCTTTATGCACTAACCATCCTTATCTGGATGCTTTTAACTTTTTACCCGTAAGTGATTGTTAGTTTGAGGCCTAAAACCTTTTTCTTCTCATCATTATTATTATTATTATTATTATTGGTGGTGGTGGTGGTGTTTTTGTTGTTTTTGTTGTTGTTGTTGTTGTTGTTGGTTTTGTAACTTTCACTCATTTATTAATTCGGTAATTTACAAAAGAACAAAGCATCTCTGAATTCTACCGAAAGATAAAGGTTAATGGATTATACTTTTAGAAGATGAAATCTAGTTTTCTTGTGTGAGGAACGTTTTCGTGTTTCTTTTAAGTCTTACAAACCAACGCACTTACAAAATGAATCACCGGGGTTTGACCTTTTGTTTAACAAGCTTTTATCGACAGAAAACTTGAAATCAGCCAATGTCATTTCGAGGTGTAGAATTCAATATTTATTTTTCCAGAGTGAAATAAACTTTCGTCAGCCAAAAAAAAAAAAAAAATATTTCCAGGAGATGTGTGAGAGTAGATAATAGATTAATAAATAAACTAAAATAAAAAGAAACAGTGAAATAGAAACTTTATAATTTATTAAAACAAATGATAAACATAATAATAGATGAAAGGCAAATACCAATCTGCCGAAAATATTATGAAAACGGTCAAAAAATAAATAAATTATATAATATGAAAATAGGCGGGATGAAATCAAATGCGAAGTGGCTTCTAGTTTATATATACATATATATATATATATATATATATATAGTGCTAATTTGAAAGACTGTTGAGGAAGCCAAAATTGCTGGTTTTTCAGTGCTTTACTGATAAGAAGGAATTTGTGGCATGAGTGTGTTATTTTCCTTTTCTCTTGAACGGTGTTGATTAATTGCGTATTTCTCCCCCCCCCCCACTTTCCCTTTTTTATTCTTTTCTCACCTTCTCCGTTGATCTCTGTTTTGTTGTTATTGTTTTAACCATTTAATTTAGGTTATAGTCAGATTCTTTGGTGTGTGTGTGCTTATTTGTGTATCCATATGTGTGCACGTATGTAAGTATACATACGTACATACAAGCATGTACGCACACATTTATCCGCCCGACTGTGTTTATGTGTTCGTGAATGCTCGTCTAACAACATGTTTGTGTTTTTGTTACCTGAATATGTATTTTTAGTAGGTTATGCTATTTAACTTTACTTAATGTTTTATAAGTCTTTTGTATTGTTTTGAACAGTTTTTTTTTCTGTTGGTGATGTTATTAAACCAATTAGATGTTTCTTTTGCATTTTTTATTCATATGTCTGGTATGCTCCTTAACTTTGGTTTAATGCTATTGTTTTTACCATTTGTTTTTACTATTGTTCAATTTTTGTGTCTGTATGTGTTTTTGCGTGGGTGTGTGTTTATATTTGTAAGTGTGCACGCCTGAATGCATACATATATATATATATATATATATATATATATATATATATATATATATATATATATATATACAGATATGCACGCATATACGTATCCGCACGTGTATTTGTACTTGTGTGTGCGTGTCTAACTGTGTTTTGTTTTTTTGTTTTTATGCATGTATGCTTATGTGCATGTATGCTTATGTGCATGTATGTTTACGTGGATGTATTCTTATGTGCATGTATGTTTACGTGGATGTATGTTTATGTGGATGTATGCTTATGTGCATGTATGTTTACGTGGATGTATGCTTATGTGCATGTATGTTTACGTGGATGTATGCTTATGTGCATGTATGTTTACGTGGATGTATGTTTATGTGGATGTATGCTTATGTGCATGTATGTTTACGTGGATGTATGTTCACGCCCATCTATGCGTTATTATTCTTTATTTATTTTTCTTTTTTCGCTTTTCATATTTAGTGTTTGTGTATATTTGCGTTTTTTAAAGAGTGTGGTTATGGTAATTTGCTTGTGTCTTGTGTGTTTGGGTATTACTTTATTGATTGTTACTTTGTTGATGTTATGAATGTTGTGTAGAGCGTTTGTGTGTTTTTTCCGTTTTGTAATGCGTGTATTTAAAGTGATTTGTATGTTGTTTTTTTTGTGTTTTATATGGTTGGGTATTATTTTGTTGGGTTTTATTTGTCATTGTTGTTACTCTTTTCTGGCTGGATTTTGTTTGGGATTGGTATGGATTGGATTTTAGGTATAGTGGTTTATGTTTGTGGTGGCATTGCGTTTTGTGTTGTATTTCCCTCTTTTCTTTTTATATTAGTATTTAGCAGCTATTTAGGCAACTATTTAGAAATTATTTTAAATGTCTGGACTTGGCCATTTTTTCATTCCTCTTATTCAATACGTTGCTTTGATCCTCCAGACACAATTTACAGTTTCTTCTGTTGCTACTGTGTAGTGGTGCTTTTTCTTATAATTTCCCATTTCAACTTGGTAATGATTTTGTTTCTGGCTCCATATGTATTTTGAAAGTGTTGAGTTCTTTTTGTATTTTGCTGTTTTAAATGATGATTATTAAATATTACTTTAAAGGTTGTTTATGTAATTCCTATGTAAGTTTTTTCATCCGGGTTTGTGGTGTTTGTTACGGTGGCTTTATGTATTATGTTGTTGGTTAAGTACTTGCTGCTAAATGGGTAATTGTTTTTACTTCGACAATTTCATTTGTTTTTTGTCGTTTTGCTGATTTATGTCATTGTGGTTATTATTGCTTTTGTTGAGTATTTTTATTGTGTTTGGTTATTATTTTTTCCATGTTAATCATGCAGCTGTCACTGATTTTTATTGTTTTTGATGATGATGTTTGATAGTTTGCGGAAATGTTTTTCAATTATTTTGATGAATATTTTTCATATTTTTGTTTTTATTGTATGATTGTACGGTGGGTTGAACCAGATTATGTTTCTTTTTCTATAGTGTTTGGTTCATTTTCATTTGTATATTCTAGTTTGTTCGGATATCCGCTATTTCTTAATGCTGTTTCATATGTTTTTGTTTTTTCTTTCTTTTTTTTGTCTTTGAAAATTTTTATGTTTATCAAATTTGTTGATGTCCTTCTTTTTATAGATATGGGTACGTGCTTGAATATGTTAGGAGGGCGGTTTAAGATTTGTTGATGCATATAGGGTTGTTGTTTGCTTTTCTGTATGGTCTGTATGTTTTATCAGATTAAATGTTATATGTAAGTAGTTCATTGTTTTTATATCAATTTTCTTGTGTATTTTAAATCCTAATGCGCTGAAGGTTTCTATGATCTGTTTTTTCTCTATTTCTGCCGTTGTAGTTTCGTGCGATTATTAGTTTGTCGTCCCTGTATAAGCTTATGCCATTTTAAATAATGATGCCTGTTAATGTATTGATGGGGTATAGGTGAAAGAGTTTACATAATACTTAAGCACTGTCATAGCTGCCCATTGTTACGTCAACGGCATGGTCGATATTGGTATTGATGTTATTATTGATGATGCGTTTTTTTTTCATATTTTGTTGCAAGAGTGTTCAACTAGGTTATAGTTTTTTTTTCCACAGAGGTTAGGTAGTGCTAGTTTGAAAGACTGTTTTTGAAGTAAAAATTGCTGGTTTTTAAGTGTTTGGGGGATAAGGAGGCATTTAAGGCAAGCAGTCTTTGGTGTGATCAAAATTGTAGCTAAAAATGGATCGTTAATAGAATTAATATAAAAAATGTTTTTTTCACTTTACATCCATATAGCCACGGAATTGTTATATCAATTTTATTATAATTAACAACTGGAGTAATTTTTGACCACAGAAGCTGGCTTTCTCCTTCAATTTACATTATCTCTCTCCCTCCCTCTCACTCTCTCTCTCTCTCTCGCTCTGTTTAGATAGATAGATAGATAGATAGATAGATAGATAGATAGATAGATATTATAATCACTTTCTTCTTTAAAAAGACAGAAATTTCTGTTTCAAAATTGAAATTATATTAATAATTATTAATTATAAAAATGAAACTTAAAATCCAGAATTTCATTCCATTCTAAGCAATTTACTTAAATTATAAACGCAGATAATCATAACATTATGAGTTGTTAAAGTTAAGGAAAATTCAATCTATTTTGATTATGAGTGGTTGGGTTTTAATTTCCCTAGACATCTTATTTATCCAATAAATGTTGCTTACAAAGTTAGGTTAAGTGGAGGTGCCTGCTCACAAACATAGACATTCAGCGAGTTTCTGGTTTTCAATGACAAAATATTTAGGCATTTTTATTTATCTGCTTAATTTATATTTTTATACACAAAGATTTTCTAAAAGAGCCATTTAAATATGTGTAAGTAATATTTTTAATATTTAACTTTTATTCCTACAGATTTAAAGTTCTAGTCATCCTTCTAATAACTAATATATTATACTCTATGTTTACAAATAAATCTATTAAACTTTAATTACTAATTAATAATCAAATATAAAAATGTATTCACTTTTTATTTATTTTTTTGTTTTCCACAATTGATTATTACTTAAGGAAAATATTTGACAGTGCCTACAAAAAAAGCTATTTCATTTCTTTGATTTAGTAAAATTTTATTTTTCAGAAACTTAATAATGTATAATTTTTCATGTATGCATAAATGACCTACAAGCTCCAGCTTTTCTTGTTAATTTTTATTTTACCGTTGATATTTCATTGGTTTCTTTTAAGTGCCAGAAATATTTAGATAGGGACGTTTGATTTCGGTATTTACTAATATTAAAGAACGTTTGAAGTTGGTTCCACCTTCTTTCCATTTCATTCCGTGTGCATCTAATGAAGAATTTAACTATGTCAGGATCTTCAAAATATGAGATATTGCATTGGTAAATTACCGATATAATACGGCATTTCTTAATAAGAGGACAGTTAAGAGGATTTCTGCAGTTAAATAAATTTTCTTCATCTTCATTTCCTTGTACTTTACGATCTATATTTTTTTTATTTGGGTATAAGTGTTTATTCAAGATATTAGCATTATGTTTCTTAATCATTTCTGTGTTTTCAGTACAACTAACTTAATTTTAGGATATATTTATTAAAAACTTTACTGAGTTTAATACCTCTAGGAAAATCAGTATCTGTCTATATTTAGTTAGATCCAGTGACAGGACCCAAAGAGTGTGAGTTCAATACCCGGCTAAGGCAGTGGAGAACTTTCAGAGGGAAATTAACAGGAGATAACTGATAGCTGACATCCATTAAACATGGCACGTGGAATTAGAACAGTCTAACCCCGTGAGCGAAATAAAGGGTTCAGTTCGACATTCCAACCACCTGAAGAAAGCCGGAGCGTACAACGGCCGAAACGTTGTAATAAATATGGCGACAAAGATGAGGACAATAGTCCGAATAATGTAAATAATGTCTCTAGGAAAATGTTTATGAATTAATACAAGGAAATTTTTGTCCTAACTTATTTGTTATCATTTGATTGTATGGGGGTATATATCAAATGATTTTTCTATTTCTGTTTTTTCTATAGTGTCAATTTTCATTTTTTTTATATAATTGAGGTTTGGGCATTTATAGCCACTATTCTCTACAGGTTTATTTAGTGGCTATAGTGGCCCTAAATGCCCAAAACTCAATTATATAAACACCATAAAAAAAATAGAAATAGTAAAAAAAACATTCGCTATGCATCCTCATACAACCAAATGGTAAGAAATAAGTTAGCACAAAAATTATTTGCATTAATTGCATTATAAATCAAATATCCTAGCAGAAAACCTATCCTTTCAATATAATCGTCCTACTTCATGTCAGTAGAAAATGTGAGTTTGAGAAGTCGCATTGAGTCACTCACCAAGGAGCTTCGTTGATAGAAAGCAAAAACAGTTTTCCCAGACTATTAAAAGAGAGCATTTCTTTTTGGAGGCATTAAAATTAACAAACCTTTCCTTGCCCCAGTTAACAACAGACTGAACGTAATTTTTTTGACCAACGACCAGTTTGATTTTATCGAACCTATATGGCTTCCAATTAAATAGTTGCATATTCAGCATAGATAATGAGTCGAGGACCAATGATATCTAGAAGATAATTACTGAAAATTAGGAGCAAACTGCGTTCAAGGACAAAGTTATGGGGTTACCAACATTATTCTAAAATATCTAGAATAGTGGACGTTCAAGACACTTTCATTTAACGATTAGATAAAAAAAAGTTTGAGTCAAATCAAAAATCCGTTCAGAAATACCATAACATTTCAACTCGGAAGAAAGACTAGCATGCCAAACCTTGTAAAACGCCTTCAAGACATCTAATATAACAACCTGCGTTTAACCATCTTATCGAAAACTTGACAGACTATTTCAGTAATTGTTGTAGAGTATCTAGCACCCCTTCAGCACTCTACGAGATGGCCTGGCTCAAAGCCTTAAATAGTCTACGATTAAGGACTTCAACTCCTGATTAATATTTTGATACAAAGCTGATTAATATTCCGACTGATCTTACTTCCTTTGGCTATACAGCATTTGAACCTCCTCTATTCCTTGTAAGTTGTCTAGTTAATTGTTTTGTAAATTATTGTTCTGTGATTTTGTATGTATTCATTAGCACGGGATACTGGTGCTGGATAAATATATTAAGCACTCATTCTTCTCTGTGTATCATTCACCTCGACGATACAACAGTAATAATCGTTAATATATCAGCAGTTGATCGGTAGAAGTGCAAGCTCTATTGTTTGTCTAAAAGTAGATACTGCGTGGTGAGATCCTTAATCAAGTCGGAGATTGTTAGAGACTTTAAGAATTTGTCAAAAGAGATAAATGCCCAATAGTCGATAGAAGACCCAGAAGGTTCTTGAAAGCAGGAAATGCAGAAGTTAATTTGCAACAAGCAGAAAAACAAGAAGCAGCAACACATTTATTGCAGAGAGATTAAATTTAAATTGTAACAATGAAAATGTGAAGACATTTCATTAATTTCACCAGTTGACTTAAAGCTGACTTAATGTCTCCTTTTCTCAAAAAGTGAAATAATCTCCTCATATCTTTGCCTACATTTATTCTATTACTTGTATAAATTTTCGGATTTGGAAAAAAGATTACAACTTATCTCCGTTGACAATGTGATTTTCATAGATATTGGAAACAGCGGTGTTCTAATTAAAAAACATAATGTTATTTCCTCGTCCTGGGTAAGACGTTAAACTATATCCGCGTCCTGGGTAAGACGATAAACTACATCCAGCAGCAAGGCCTCTGATCAGGAGGTTTTGAAGAGCGTGGAAACACCTCTTAATTGCTGGTGTTCCCAGGTCCACCCTGAACCAGGGTGGTAGCACCTGTTAGGGTCCCAGCTATCGGAAAATAGTTAACTATTATCAGCAATAATTGTTTTGAAAACATTATTACCAACAATACAATTTTGAAGGAAAAATATTACCTGAAACAGATTTTTGACAAAACAAAATATTACCAGCAATAAAAAATGTTGTCAGCAATAAATAAACCATTGAGGTTGATATACCGTAAAACAAAATAAACGAAACCTTGTTATTTCCTTTATCACCTTTACGTTATGTATTACTCAACCCTCCATATTTCTGCATGAATATGTCTTGTGGATTGATGACTGTTTTCCTGTTTCCATTAATGTCAATATATCCCGTGAGTGCTAAATTCTTCAATCCATCATTCTTATTTATGTGTCGTCAAGCCTACAAATGAGTCTTACTATTCCTTTAAAACAGTCGGTCTTATTCTCATTCCAACATCCGCATTGCCACATACTCTATGCTTTATGGTATTGTTATCATTGATCTGTAGAATCACATTTCTGTGCCATTACAAAGCGACTTATTTCTTTTTCTCTAGTTTTTGATCATTTATTGCGTAGGTGTATGAACACATTTCATAGCAGAAGGAAACAACGCATAGTAAAATGGAGACAGATGTCTCAGAATTTCAAATCTAGTCTTCAATGTCGTATCCCATCTTTAAACTATTTCACCTTTGAATGATGCTATCTATATCCACCTGTTAGAAGCTTCTTAGTAGGTTGACACTTTTAGCCTTTCAGCAATAAATAACCACTCTCTGTTATTGATTTCGTTTAGTGGTATATCAGCATCTATGGTTTATTTAATACTGAAATCTAAAGATTTTGAATGCAATTTTGTGGCTTCAACATAATATATTTTATACATGATTTTATACTTTCAGAGTAATTGCATGTTTTTTAGATATCTAGTTTGTAGATCATAAAATATATTGTTGGTAATTTTATTATAAAATTATATTTTTAGCATTTTACTGATTGTCATTTTGCTATAACAAATGTATTGTTGCTCATTTTATTATTAAAAATGTACTGATTTTTGTTTGAGAGTTCACTATTTGCCCATAACTAGGACCCTAACAGGTGCCACCACTCCGATTCAGGCTGGACCTGGGGACATAATCAATTAAGAGTTAGTTTCAGGCTCCTGAGAACCTCTAATCTCCCAATCAGAGGCCTTGCTACCTGATGTAGTTTATCGTCATATCCAGAACGAGAAGAACCACTGTGCTCTGATGATGTTTACCTTAATGATCCCAAAGATATGAATGTCTGAGAATCTTTTCCAGGAATCTAAGATGAGACAATTAATCATATAAGAAGCTATGACTGTTTACTTGCTTTCTAAACTGTTGTGAGGATGTTCCCAGAGGACGTCGTTTGTCATTAAACGTGACCTAGAATTATGAATAGGGGTCCATTAGGCATAAGATTTAAGAGTATGAATTCTTTCTTATCATGCAAAATGGTAGCCATCAATTTCACTACGCAGTGAGCTACCTTGAAGTTGATACTAGTTGAGTCTGAATGACCCAGTCTATTGATATTCTTTAGCTGTGTGGCTCATAGTAATAAACTCATGTCCCATCTCAAATGATTCTTCTGATTAGAAAATTGCTATCCTTCTTGGGCGTCTCCTTATTGGAGTCTGTCAGGATTATGTGAATCCACTTTCAACAGATAATTAAAAAGCAAATATACTACAATAAACTGAAGGCTTTCACAGTTTTACAATTGAATTCTTTTTTCAACTGTACGATACTATTAACTTGTTTGGACACAGACTCATTCACATCAGCAATTGACAGCAAACCAGCAACTGACCTGCCAATGCGGAGCCTATCACTAGGAAAAAATTCTATATTCTCACAGGGATTGCCATTAACTATACTGATGCCTTCTACTTACTGTACTTACCCATATTCTATAAACATTCCTGACTGATTTCGTTTGAAACACTTTCTCCTAATACGGTATTACTTTCTTACTCATTTTTATACCATAGCCAGATTTTAAAATGTGTCGTTTACAATTCTTGTACGCTTGTGGATTTTGTCTTCTGATATTACACTTCCTAGATAGACTTTTCTTCATTTGTGATTAACTCTCCCAACTTTACCCTATGTTACAGATTAGTAGACGTTACAATTTTAACCTTTATCAATAACATATACTTTTTAAAAAGTCCCGTCTTAGCACCATCTTCAAATGTTCCCAAAAGTCTTGTGTAATAATTCCAATGTCGTAACTTGATCTTAAAAGTAGATGTTTACAGATTTTCTGTGTTTACATATACATCTGCGGCTTCAAACATAAAAAACTGTAAAAAGCAACGACCTAACCCTATCAAAATACGTCTGCGGAATCCAGTACAGCTGAAAACCAGGCGTTAAAACAAACCGACTGTCGCGTGATGCCAATAGTGTCCAGGTTCTTTGGTTGACTCATCAAAAAAGATTTTGACTAACCTAAATACATTTAAACAAAGTGATATTTCGGTTCTATTTTACTAATACAAGACAAAGAAAGTCACTGACTTACAAGGAATTTATTACACAAATCTTGTTAAATTTTTTAGTACATATTAATTCGTGAAATTGGTTTTCCATTAAAGTATTTATCCTGATTTACTATAACCCAAAGTCATCTTTCAGATAAATCATGAATTCTAATATAAATTAATGATTTATGTTTGTCTAGATATTAATGACCATGTGAAAGAATATTTGCCACGTCGTTAATTCCTTTGTTGCTTTTCAAAACGAGACCGGACAAAACCACCGGCCATATTGTCTAGACAAAAAGTCTTTTCTCTTCCAAATTGTAATCTAAAAACATCATTTGAACGCAGTTCTGGAAGTAACCACGGTTTTTGTAGTTTTAACAATGCAATTCTCCATCGCCAATAACATTTTTGCCAAAAATTCTTTATAAAATTCCAGAGACAAGAAGAGAATGGAAAGAGTTTGAACACTGGCCGATCTTCCTTTTCCATGAGTTCAATTTTTGCACATTTCCCAAGATTATGAGTTTCATAAATCATGTAATAACTTGTCTATTGATTACACGAATTATGATTAGCTGAGTAAACTTCAAACATAAATTGGACAAATTTGGAATGAATCTCATATATATATATATATATATATATATATATATATATATATATATATATGTGTGTGTGTGTGTGTGTGTGTGTGTGTGTTCGTGTGTGTGTGTACATTCGTATATGTTGGAAAGAGAGTGAGATAGATAACTTTTGTCTCCTATCTTCAATAAAATCAAATAGTAATTATATTTTTATTTGATAGCTTCATAGTAATTGTTGTTGCTCTTTGGTAAATATACCGGCTATTTTGCGTTGAATTACAAAGATCGAGAACAAAGGGGAGGTAATTATCGTCGATTACGATGTCGCTCTCTCAAAATAAGATCAATAAGTAATTAGATATCATTGCAATAAGTTATTCTCTTTTTCATCTAAATTGCACAATTTTCAAATAATACTTGAAATACTATTTCGACAAAATTATTCGACATAAAACAACTGTCAAAATCGTGATTATTTTGTGCTAAAGATTATCAAATTTCTTATAGGATTAATAGATTTTTGAAAACCAGCAAAGTGTCGTACAGCAGTTTGAGTAATAAATGATCTTATGCATTTTAATTCACACTAAAACTCATTTGAAAGCCAGGAACATCATAATCCCTACACATAGTCCTCTCGAGAAAAAAAATCTTGACATTACCATCCTAGGAGACAAGCGATCTCTTATTACAGCTTTAACAAAGTTATATAGTATTCAAATTGTAATTGTATTGGAGACTATACAATCAGATTACTCTCCTAAGAGAATCAACTGGAAAAGTAAGCATGAAAAGCCAGTATAATGTGTACAGTCAGACCAGGATTTCTATTATGATACAAAGAAATGAAAGCGATAAATAAAATTATAACAATTAATTTAAAAAAGAATTACATTTTCCCATGATGCTAAGTGTAAAAGATCGAGAATTATGATTACCTCATGTGGCTTCGTCAAACACCGTTATATGGCGCTACTGAAGGCTATAAAAACGCAAATATTTTCTTACTGACACCACCCACCTCTCCACGGTGTAGCTGTACGTACAAAAGTGTCGGTGCCGACGGAAAAGTTTGTTTCCTCTGTTCACTAACGCCATCATTCCACTTTTTAACCTCCACCTATGAAATAGGTCAAGCTTTGGTTGTTCAAACTCTGCGCAAAGCTGACTTGAATTCGGCCATTAATACGATGCTTATACTCACTTACCTTAACTTCTGCTCTAACAAAAAACAACAAAAATAATGATCATACCGAAGAAGCATTAAGAACTTTGTTACAGCTTAAATAAGAGAATAAACGGTCTGTGGTAAAAATATTTAAAAAAAACAACTTTTTGGATACTTCTTCAATTGTTTGCATGTGAACACGCACCACCCCAAAAAATAGATACCAACAAGCAACATTTAAATTCTATACTATCATCTATGTGGTTTTATGAAAATCAGTAATGAATAAAAAATAAATTAATTAAAAAAATTTACTCATATTCCGTTTTTAATCAAAGTTTTGTAAATAAAAACAAAATAAATGTAAAAGTTTAGTTTTGATACCATGCTCATCTATTCTTGTTTGGATCAAAAGATCCGTGTTTCTCACAATTGGAAAGATTCCTGAAATTTAAATAGTTGATCAAATTATTAAATATCTGATTCCTTTCCAAGTGAAAGCAATGATGATTTTATAAGTTTGGAACTAAATTAAATAAAACTAACCCATTTTTATTTATGTTTTTTTTTATTTTGAGAATTATAGTTAGTTTGATTCTGGAAAAAAGCGACTAATTTTTAGTGACTGCCTGGATTTTTGTTCAATACAGATTTTCAAAATACGACTGTAATTTTTCCCAAAAAAGCTTTCCCTTCAAATAGAAGGTGCGTTTTATACACCGGTGCATTTTATAGTCCGAAAATACAGTAATTAAGAATAGGAAGCCAAAAATTGTGTAGTAAGATGAACAGGAAATTGTACGAGTAAATGTCCGCATACGTTCATAGAAAAAATTAATAGAATCCCTTTCTTTTTATTTTTAATATACCAACAGGTGGAAACACCGATATAATATATCGGACTCCACAATTTCTATTTCTGCAAAATTGTTTTTTATTACTATTAAACGAAACTAAAAAATAATATATATTTTATACCTACCCGAAAACAATTTCTCATGACTAAGATGTTATTTACCTGTCATATGTAAATATATAGTTGTGGAAGAGGACGGTGACTTAGTTGACCGTCCTTCACAGGACTCCCATTATGACCTCACACAAATATTCCAGAAAACCTTACTTTTTTCCAAAATGTCTAAAAAGATCTGCTACAGGCTCACCATCAGTTGTTTCATTGTAATCTCATTAATCTCGCCATTGGTCTGAAATATGTCCTTCAATGCCAATTTTAAATTTGGTTAGAAGGCACTAGTAGCTAAATTCGGACTGTAATAAGGGAATGTCAGGTTTTTGCAATGCTTTCAGAAAAATCTCTGCGCGAGATTTAAAGAATGAGTAGCAGATTTTTTTCAACATCGTTGGCCATTTTCCGGTCAACGTGTGGAATCTAACCATCCATCAATTCTCGCACTGTCAAGTACGAATTTTCTTTGATTTGAGCCTGTTCACTCTTTCAGCATGTTTGGATGTTTCACTTTTTGAAGGATTTCCGGTCTATGAATCACTTTCAACGGTTTCCAGGTCAATTTGGTGCAAATGTTCTATCTGCTATTCATTGATTGAATCATCTCCAAAAATATACCTAATCAATCAAATATTTTTCCGTGAACGAATATCGACATTTTAAATGCAAAAATAATGCCCTTCAACTGTGAATGTGATTGTTAGACAAAACACAAGCTTATTCAATGACGTATCACTTCCGACTACTCCCGTCTCTGCTCGGTTGCAAAGTTGAATGAAGGCCTTGCCACAGAAAACTCGTGATATCTAAAATAATTGAATACAATCTGCGCATAGTACATCGATCACACAAGCACCCGTGTCAGAGAGTGCGCTTTCAAATCGAACAGATTCTACTCACAGGAGAATCTGATGTAGTACAACTTTAAATTATTTCCTGGTATTTAGTCTTCTGAAACTAAGGAGACTAAATATTAAAAGATTATTGTAATATTACGTTATTATTGAAGAAGGTGTAAGGGTTTCTTTAATTCACAATCAGTAAAATCGACTTAGATTTAGTACAGTGTGTTTATAACTATGAATTCAATACTAGAACATTGGAAGATTGGCGCAACATAATCATCCTTCCACCATCCGTTCATGTTTGGTTTATATGCATACTAAACTCATTTCATAAACAAACATGATATATTTATAAAGACAGCGTAACCCCATTATGTTGACCTTTTTTATATCAGGATTTGTCAAAATATGATATAAAAACTCCATACATCAAAATAATAGTCGAATGACAAAATAAAAAAAACATGTGACGCGTTTTGTTAATCGAAATAAGTTTGACTATAGTTTCGACTTAAAATATGCATTTTACCTATAGGGAAAATCATTTATTGAGGCGAGATATATAGAAAGTACACTAATTTCTGAAACTTTCATGGTAAAATTATGTCCTGCATATTACCTTTCATAACAAAATTACTGCTATTACATGTGCGACATTTTCAACAGCAATGAAACAGGAACCAAAATTGTAAGAAGCTGGATTAGTTATTTATTCGGATTGGCTTGTGCTAAAGAATAGTAGATTCGTGTCCCTTTTACAGTTGATGGCTCAAGTTCATTTCATTTGTCTTTGAGACTATAATTCTTGCACAGTGGAAAGGGGATTGTATAATTGTGACTTTTATATATACTAATTTTGCCAATTCTAAGCATCTACTGACAAGATCGTCTATTTTTCTTGTGTGTTGCCTATCCTGACATATTATTATTATAATTATTATTATTATTATTATTATAAGATCAATATAATCTCATTGTGTATTTTATTACTGTTATCACTTAATTATACTAAAGACAAATATTAGTAAAAACTTAAATGGATTAAACTCATCACACGATAATGGAGTTCACCCCAAATAAGGCATAAATCAAATAAGTCATAAGGGGCAACTTGGTGTAGAAGAATTAGAAGACGCTTCTAATCAAGAGGAGAGTAAATAGCGATTGACATTGCATTTAAATTTTTTTCGATTAGAGTGAGACCATCCAAAGTGGGGGCGGGACTCTCAGGTCCGACTGTCAGCATGAAGAGGATCTGCGACATGCTGTCAGGCGGGCCCGACTCACCAAGCAGCGTTCACTACCCACACTTCTCTCACGACTCTTCGGGAGTAGGCTGGGCCTTCACAGCCATCTCCGTCACCGCCACCAGAGGGAGAAGAGGAATAAGGACAGAAGATGCCGATTCTAATGATCAAATGCATAAGGCTGACGACGACGATGACACCAGTTTGCAAGGGTTTTTTTTATCCCGTATTTATAACAGATCTTTCAATGAAGATTAATATTAATAGTGTTGTTGTTGCCATAAGTTAATACACGTATAGATTACTATCGACTATTTTTTTCAAGCAAATGTCTGAGTTGAATCTCTTTGATGTGCTGTTTCCATATATTTCTAGGGGAAAACGCTTAGTTGCAATAACCAATTGCTCAATTAATAAAAGACATATTCCAAATGCTGAATGTACTTTAACCTTCAACTGTGGCTAATAACATGAGATCAATCCTTCACGTGCTATATATCTACTTTCCTGTTTTTAACTCTAAAATTTCAACGATGGTTTTAACAGGAAGTTCTTTCTTGTAGCAGGAGGTAAAATACAAACTCTGACGCCATATGAAGTGATCCATCATCATTATAGATAATCCATACAACTGTAGAGGCCCACGAAAGTTTGTCTAAAAATTAACAACACGAATGGGATTAATATTTATTTTCAGTCAATCGCAAAAGCTAGGCCAGAATCAAACTGGTGACATGTTGTAAATTCTAAGATATGCCACGCAAAGTATATTCTAGCAAGTTAGTATCTGAAACCATTACTAATTGTAGCGAATTCGAGCCTCCTTTGGGACCTCAGAGTAATAGTGTCATGCCGAAAGAAATGTATCTTGATTTTCTCAGAAGTGTGTGTCCTCCATTTTTGAACTTGTGACAAAATATGATAAATAAAAAAGTTAATGTTTACCCTGTACGTGATCTAATAATTAAGAAGCTTGTTTTATTGTAAAAACATTGATCCAATTTGATCGTGCAACACATTATAATGATTTTGTACCAGTCTTAATAATGTTAATAAACAAATACCTGTCCGTCGAATATCCGTAGACTATTAATTCCGTCATAAATTCGTCCTCCTTATTTGTATCTTGTGCAAGACTATGTGAGGTGTCGTAAAGCTCGAAGCTGTAACTAGAGTTCTTGAATCGAATCGATCACTGCTGTAGTGAGTTCCTTCCTTACTTTATAATCCTCACTCGTAATAGTTTGCTAAAAGAATCGAAGCTTTAAATGGTGGGAAATTAAATGGAATAATTCTCTGACTCGTTTCGTCTTTCGGAAGGAAGTATTTAGACTAAATGTTTCTATTAATGGAAACGCATATATGTTGTGAAAAATAGTAGTGATAATGTTATTATTTACCGTTTCATATAAGAGAACGTGAAGTCGAGGCGATTATCACGTGAAATTTTCTATTAAAACAATTTTTCAGGAAAATAGGTTTCTCAGATCTGTTATCGTTCTTTCTGGGATTGATAGGATTTTCCTTCCTAACCTTTTGTTTGAAGGCATGTGGCATGTCAGAGTCTTGATTATGTTATTATTCATTCTCCGATTTCCATGTGCTATCCATTAGAGTTGTTGCTTCTGTTTAACGCACTGAAGTTTATCTGGTTTCTCTTGGTTGGTACAATTCTTTGTTCGTCACTATATACCGGATTTGATCTGGAAAAAAAGTGGTTGGATGCAGCTGCAATTTTAGATATTTCCGAAGGAGTTTGTTTAGAGAAATACTGAAATGGCATAATTCCCAAACGTTTTGGGAAAATAGACAACAAACTGAATGGACAAGACGTGTGCAACAAGAATGTGTTGTTTTTTTTTCAACAAATTTAACTATCCTGTGCAATGAGATAATTCTATAATTTTAGAAATCCTTCCAGGATTTATTATTTTCGGATTTAACTTTAACAATGTATCTTATGCAGGTGTCCCCGTGCTTTCTGGGTTGTCTCAGAATGAAAACTGAAATAACTGTTAGAGATTGTAGTAAAATAAAATTGGAAGGACTAAGCATTAATTGAAAAGGTTTAAATTTAAAGCGAAAAGTGTAAGGATTTAACCAAAACCAGAAATAAAATGAGGAATGTTAAAAAAGGGACAAGAGAATGGTTAGGGATTTAATTTAAAAGGGCCATGAAATATTTTAAGGGTTTTAAGTAAAAAGAGATGAAAATCTGGTTATGGATTTAAGCAAAAAGGGGCAGCAAAATGTTTAAAGATTTGAGCAAAAAAAGACAAAAAATTAAGCATTTAAGAAAAGAAGAGAGAAGGAAAGCTAATGATTTAAGCGTAAGGGACAGACAATATCTAAAGGGTTTAAGCAGAAAGGGGCAGTAAAATGTTCAAAGATTTCAGCAAAAAAAGACAAAAAATTTAAGAATTTAAGAAAAGGAAAGAGAAGGAAAGCTAATGATAAGCTTAAGGGACAGCAAATATCTAAAGAGTTTCAGCAAAAAGGGGCAGCAAAATGTTTAAAGATTTCAGCAAAAAAAGACAAAAAATTTAAGCATTTAAGAAAAGTACAGAGAAGGAAAGCTAATGATTCCAGCTTAAGGGACAGCAAATATCTAAAGGGTTTAAGCAAAAAGAGACGATAAAAATTTCAAGGATTTAAGCAAAAATGGACACCAAAATTTTTAAGAAATTAAGCAAAAAGGGAAATAGAAATGTTTAATGATATAAGCAAAAAGGGAAATCAAAAAGGTTAAGGATTTATTGAAAAAGTGGCAGCAAATATGTTAAATATTTAATCAAAATTGGACCACCTAATATATATATATATCTATGAAAATTTCTCAAATTTAACTTTTAGAGAAGACAATATTTGTAAATAAATGACAATAAGAAAACAGTAATTGCTGACGCGTTTCGTCCAATGCGAACTTTTTCAAAGCAGGAAACGAAATGAATTTAATCAAACAAAGAAAATTAATAAAAACAAAAAACAGAGTGTTCTTAGCAACGGGAATGTAGGAAACGCTATTTTCATATTGTTAACTGAAAATGACGTCAGTTAATGTCACGTGTGGAGAATATTTCATTAATCTGTGTTGATGGATTCAACCATTTTCTTTTGATTTTAATATGTTTTTGTGTACATTTGTTTGTGAGAGCAGTAATTTTGTTAGAAAAGGTGAAATAGGGAAAAAGCCTGGGCGTAGATTAATATTTGGGTATTGTTCTATGGCGGCACTCTCTAGAATTTTCCTTCTGAGTGAGTTATTTTCTTTTTTTATAAGTATAGAATTTTTAAAATCAAAATTATGGTTGAATTTATTCCTATGTATTACTAAGGCATTATTTAAGTTTTTTATTCTAAGGTCTCTTTTGTGTTTATTGATACGTTTTTTTATGTTTCTGCTTGTTTCTCCAATATATTGGGAGGAACAGTTTTGGCAATTTATTGTATAAATGCCTGCTTCAGAAATGTTATTGCTATTGTTGTTTGGAGATCTTATTATATCTATAATTGTTTTCGAGGTGTTTGTGACTATTTAAAGATTATTTAGATGGGATAGGTTATTCTGGATATTAGACGTAACAGAGTTGGTTGGTAGTATTATGTATCTGTTTTCATGTAATTTACTATTGCGGATTATGTTATTAGTTTTGTTTCGATTGTATATTTTGTGTGCCTTTCTTCTTGCGTTATGGATGAAATGATATGGGTATTGTAGGTTTTTGAATGTATTTTCTATGTATGTTTCTTCTTTAAGTAAATATTGGGGACTACAGATTCTTAATGCTCTTAGATAGAAACCTATAATAATTTCAGATTTAATTTTTGAAGAGTGGTCTGAGTAGAAACTGATCAGATCATTTTTGTTCGTGGCTTTTCTGTAAACGTCAAAATTAAGTTCGTTATTATTTCTATGTAACAAAACGTCCAGGAAAGGAAGAGTGTAATTGGTTTCAGTTTCGAAAGTGAAGTTTATAGTAGGTTCAACGTTGTTAAGTTTGGAGAGAAGATCGGTTAAATTGGTGTTTTGGGGAAATATTAATAATGAGTCGTCTATGTATCTGAAATATGAAGAGTTTGTAGGGAGAATATTTTTGAATGAGTCACTTTCCAGAAATTCTAAAAATAAACAATCAATATTCTCCACACGTGACATTAACTGACGTCATTTTCAGTTAACAATATGAAAACAGCGTTTCCTACATTCCCGTTGCTAAGAACACTCTGTTTTTTTGTTTTTATTAATTTTCTTTGTTTGATTAAATTCATTTCGTTTCTTGCTTTGAAAAAGTCCGCATTAGACGAAACGCGTCAGCAATTACTGTTTTCTTATTGTCATTTATTTACAAATATATATATATATATATATATATATATATATATATATATAGAGAGAGAGAGAGAGAGAGAGAGAGAGAGAGAGAGAGAGAGGTGTCCATTTGTTGCTGAAACTTAACTCAGTGGAATAGTAAAAGAAAAAGGAAAAATGCGATGAACTCCGAAGACCTGTAGGAATAGCGAAAGAGAAAAAAATTATTGAGTGATCAAAATAATATTACAAACCCAGAAAAGAGTATTAGATTGATATATAATGTCTAACTACATATATATCAGTGGAAACTGTAATATTATGTTACAAATTAATATGGATATGTCACGGTAGAAATAAATACTGAATGCCACGATGTATTTGACAAATGCGAATAGAAACAAGGAAATACTTGCTAAGAAGTAAATTTGGAAGCACATAGGAAAAGGAAAGCTTTGTATATTTAAATATCACAGGTTACATCAAGTGTAAATGTAGCAGCGAACAACGTATTTGAAACGATTGAGAAAATTAATGGAAGTCAAGTCCTACAACATCAACGAAAGTTTATAAAGAAACAACTGAGAACAACGTTAGAGATCAAACTATGGATTACAGAAATGTGTATTGTTATGAATTGGTCAGATTAATATTGCGAACTATTATCTCCTCTTAGTTCAACTGAATGGCATTATCTGAGGATTGATCCTAGCTTATCATGGATCTTTGCTTATGTCGGCCAAAGAAAGCAGCGAATATACTGTCATCCCATCACCAATAGTTTTATCCAGGTCTCAGATGTCAACATCACAAAAATACAAACTCTGACACGTAGTCTTTTTCAAGAGGGTGTGAAGCTCTATACATTTCTTTAGAGCGGAATGATATTAAAATTCCAGAATGATAGTTAAAGTGTCAATTTATGAGTGCATTACTTTAAAGAGATTCTAGTTAGAACTTTACATATATTAAAATGAATGTCCCTTTAGACTACCTGATATACGAGTTGAAAATTACTGCAGGAATTCAGGAAACGTTAATTGAGATAATGAGAAAATAATGGACACACGTACCTATGGCTGTGATATAAGGCCGAACTTGAAACACAATACCTCTTCATTTTGGCATTGTGGGAAATTAAGAAATCTCTCAGATCTCTTAAAAATAGGTTTCTAAACGCCTAATGGTGCTATATTTACCTATACAAACAATATTATGAGTTTATAATCATATTGGGACCACAAGGTCTACAGACCACACTCATACAGGAAACGTATTCTGTCTTCTTGGGATTTAAGGAATATTAGTAAGAAAAGTGCAGATTATTCCCAAAACAAGATGGTCGAAGAAACAGACAAATATAGAAAATCAAAATAAAATGAGGTTATATAGAAATCGAGTAAAGGGCTCTCAGCAAAGAACAAGCCAATCCTCGTAAATAGATATAGGGCAGATTTCAATTTCCAACTAACTGGTATAGAAGAACGTAGGTATAGAATATTGAACTGTTTAAATATAATAACCATTGGGCTAAAACGTGGAAAGTTAGCCGAATATCACCACCCAAACATTGAAGTAGTTGCAGTATCATGTTGCCGTTGGGCTTTGCTACCGGATTCAGATAGAAAGAACCATGATGAACGATAATAATCATAATTGATTAGCCTTTCTATCAAATTCAGGATATGGAAATATTAATTAAAGAATTCATTGTCTAAAAGCCGAAATCGTTCTTCCGTTATTATCTGAAATGAAGACTAAGCTAATAAACAGAGAAAATCCTTTAATGACTTAATAACGATTCTATGAATGTGTATGAATAAAAGATTTTGTCAGAAAATGCTAACAATTATTTGCTTGAACCTAATATTAATATACTTCATTCTTGAAGTTCAAGGATAAAGTGAAAGAAAGAAATTTTCTTTGCCGTTATTATTTTCTAGTCTTCTTTAAAAGCCTTTTCTATTCCTTTTCAAATATTCTTTATTAAAATCCAGTTGAATAAATTAAAATTCGGAGCCATTTATAAAACATCACAAAAAATGGATTAATATAATTAAGTTTATTCATCTTGTTAGTATCGAAATGTATGATGGGACTGCGGTTCACAGTTAAAATCATTGATACTTTATATGGATAACTTGACGAATTTTGAAAGAACACGACGAATTGAGAAAGATAATAGTTTCTTTTTCCTGATTCATAATTTTATGCACCTGCAGCGATTCCCCATTCAAATTGCCACTTCTCATTAAATGAAAAGTGTGACAACATGGTTTAATTTGAAAAGCCGAGGGAAAAATTCTACATCATGAACGGCGCCCCGAAAGTGGCCGACAAAGACAAAAGAAAGACTCGCAGTTATACCGGGCGTAACAGCAAAATTGTCCAAATTGCGTAAGAGCATGAGTTAATTGTCCATCCCACAAAATGTTTAAAATCTAAAAAGAAACACTAAACTAATCTTTAGATAAGCCATTTAGCCATCTTGACATCATTTGACGTTATTCAACAGGAAGAGAACAGGTTAAAACCATTTTGTGTCAGCCCCACTATGTCTCCCCAACTGAGCAAGTGTGAAACGAAAAAGGTCAGTCAGGCCTTCAGTAATGGCACCAACATTCATACTTTGGCTTCCGTCTTCAAAATCCATCCAAGAACAATGAAGAGAACGGTAAATGAGTTTTAAAAAGAGTAAACAGTAGAGGGGGAATATGAATCGGGAGGCCACAACAGCAAAAGGGATGATCATTTCAACTTAGAGCTAAATACATTTTTATTTTCGAAGTAGAGCCCAATAGTTTTATAAAAACATCGGCGAATTCCAGTAATATATCTTTAATCATTTCTAAGATACAATGGTTCAACTCTTAATCTAACAATTGGATAATTTTGTTGTTACGTGACTTGGCCAATTTTACTGTTACACCCAGTACAAACATTTTTCTATTCGATACGAAAGATATATATAAATATATATATATATATATATATATATATATATATATATATATATATATATAAGTAAAGATACTCATATGTGAGTGCGTGTGTGTGTGTGTGTATTTGTGTGTTAAAGAAAAAACAAATTGGTGTAAATAACAGACAACTTGCCAATAGTCCTAACACCTTAATGAAGGAAAAAACTGGAAAAGGGAAAGAAAAGGAAAATGACCTCGAGGAAAACAGCTACCTCGATTTTTTTTAAAGAAAAGTGCACAACACTTAGATTGTATTGAAATGTTTAATTACTCTCCCTTGGATCTATGCTTTAATTTCTATGCACAGAAATGAGATTTTATCTGTTAGATTTCTGCGTTTTCACATTTGGCTGCTGCCTCAGATAACCGGTGTGTTTAACATATATATATATATATATATGAGCTGTCTGATAAGTAAGAGTACAGGTGTAACAAAAAAATTATTTGAATTCCATTAACACTTTTTTTCGTAAAGTCCTTTTTTACATTTTGTTTGTGAGTTAAGAATTCAATTGAAGAGTGTTTCTAAAACAAAACATTGCTATTGACAGAGAAAAATATTTGGGAAATTTTTGTTCAGTTCGCTTCTTATGGGACTTATTTTGGTAATAATGTTTCAATTCTTACCCCGTTTACCACGGACATATAATTTAAGCCCAAAAATTTGTATCCATTTTTTGTGTTTCTTAGGAAATTTCTTCGGTATTACTTATTTCTGAATAGAGAATTATTTTTACTACAGGTTTTTAAAGAGTTAAATTTTCAGTATTAATTAAACTTAAGCCGAACCCTTCCGTTGTCAAAGATAAATTTTATCTTTGAAAATTTAATGTAAAAAAAAAGTATTTTGAACGAGTATTCCAGAAAACATTTTTTTTGTTTCAGAAAAATACACTTATCTTTTTTAGGGGTGTTCAACTTACTTTATTAAAAAAAAATCTGTCAACTATTTATATCACAAAATTAAATAAATTGATATTTTATCCAATAATTCACTCGGATTTTTTCGCTGAAACAATTCGTCCAGGAAAAACGGACGAAATCAAATCTTCATCTCATTATTTACTTCACTTTGAGGTTTTCTAAGTTTTATGATCTACAAGGATGATGATATTTGATCCTTCTAAAAATAACCTTGCCATCAATGACGATAGAAAATAAGAATATTTCAACATCCATGGATCATTTTTGGGCAAGTTCTGTTTTAATGACATCGTTTAATTTGCTTTCTTTATTTAAGGGAAAAAGTTGTGTGTGTTTCTGTTATAGTGACGCTAATTTGATAAAAGAAAGTCCTTTTTTGAAAAACATCAGTTTTAATGATTTAAAAGTGGGGTTCTGTTTTCAGCGTTAGTTGGCTTACTTTGCATAAATGAGTTCCTAAAAAATATCAATAATAAAAAGAAAACAATATTATATATTCAATAAGAAACAAACTGAAATTAAAATCTATATCGAACCGATATTTGAAACTTGTGGAAACAATTACTTTTTGTCGCCTGAAATTCTCATTTAAAAACGAAATGTTTACGTACTTTTTCTTTATTTTATAGAGATTATGATTCTTTTTTAAATTCCAAAACCAATGATTTTCTATGATAAATTTACATAGGAAAATACCCCCACCCCATAATATTCATTTCTATAATTTGTAGAAATAATCAGAAAATTGAGTGCTTACTTAATAGTAATATGAAGAGTTTTAAAAAATGAAACAAATAAAACTTGATAAACAAATATTGCAGGTGGATGAGCTCATCTTTTTATTTCAACAATTTTTTTTTTACATTCATTCTTTAATTGCTAATTGCTGCGATATGTAAATGCTCTCATAATATAAAATGTTTATCCTAAATTCAACTTCCACATTAAAACTTGAACTGATATTTAAAATTATTCTGGACACATTCATTTTAGTCAAAATACAAGATCTTTTTACAGGTGAAAAATGAACTACTGGACAAAGAAAAGAAAAAAAACTTAAACAAGTTGATAGGTCCATCCAGGCTATTAAATAATCATATTCTACCAATAACCAAGAAGAAGCATATCCTATGTCCCAATCCATATCTACAGAAGTGTTGTCAGCAAACAGCCACAGCTATCTACTGTTAACAGTTATCTTATAGACATATCAACAAACTGTGTAGAAATTCCTGCAACAGTAGGAAGTCATAATTTATACTTTTTTGTAATAAAATATTATTAAATTTCAAAAACTGAATTTATTCAATATTTTTCTATGGATGTAAATGAAGTAACAAAGGCATAAAAGCGTATAAGTCATGGTTACTTACTCTCATTGTCATTATCATTTTATTTGATTATTTTAGCTAATAGAAGAGAATAAAAAGGCTGAAAACAGACTTTAAGCACATGTACAGATTTAAAAAGTAAGTAATTTACTTTAGATGTTCTGTAAATATTTCTCCTCAAAATAAAGGCAATCCAGAACAGTTACAAAGTTGGACGGTTGCAAAATACTCGTAGCTCCTGGCGGCGGTCTTCCTATTCTCTGACACTGGATAAACACCAGTGGCTGCCACCAGTGTACTACTGGAGTACCGATTTGCAAAACGTTGGTGGCCTGCGGGTGGGGGAAACAAGCGGACCACTGCAGTCTCAATGCTGGTGACCCGCCGGTGGCTGCCATCAGTGGACAGATGCAGTACCGATTTGAAAACGCTGGTGGCCTGCCAGTGGATGCCACGAGAGGAGTGCTGGCATTGCCACCGACGGCCCGCTAGCGGGCCTCTCGTGAAACTACATGGTTTCCCCTTCAAATAACCCCCCTCGAGTCTAATTCACTTTTCTATCCTTCTCTGTCACGCTTCTAAAAGATTTATAAATGTTAATTATATTGTTTAATTGATTGAAAATGGGGAAAATGCTACATGAAAATAGCGGTAAAAACAAAACCAAAAGCGGTAGAAACTGAATGGAAGAGTTTGAACCAGTACAGAACGCCTATTGACGCCCAAAATGCAACATTTAACATGAAACTTAAGCCTCTCTGTATCTTCTATCTAAGCCGACTGCTTTGTTATCAGTCAGATATCTTACCCCTAGAAAGAAAGGAAATTTGAACCATTTTCTCTATACGAGATACGCTAACTGCCCCGAAAACTCAATTCATACTTGAAGAGTAATGCTTAATAACAGTAGGAGCCGCTGTTTTTTCAAAACCACTTTCCCTAGAGAGCACAACCGGATTTCCGGGAGGATATATATATATATAGTCATCCACAGACAGACTGTTTCGCTGTATCACAGCTCCTCAATGTGGACAGACACCAAGCAAGTCGCAGGAATGCTATGAATAATTACAGAGAGTGAAATTTAGAGAAAAGATTATGTATAGATTGAGGAATGGATAAAAGATAAACGAGTTTAAGGACAACAAAAGATGGCGAGTGACTTTACAAAGAAATCTTTGAGGGTGTACTTTTCAGGGAAGCAAGTAAACGGCAGGCAGTTCCACTGTCGGGAAGTGCAAGAAAAGAAATTATTGGAGTAGAATTGGAGGTTAAATTTTGCTATTTCAAGTAGTAGCGGGATCGACGCAAGAGAAGAAAAAGCTGCTTAGAGTATTTGCCATGAAAATATTTGAAGGAAGGGAAGTCACATTATGTCGGTGAGAAAGTGACTAAAGTCGAGATTACATTGCAGATCCTTCTTTTGATTTTGTCAAGGACCTAGAGATAAATAACAGGAGCACCAGACCAGATATGGCAACAGTATTCAATGCACGGACGAATGGTAGATTTGTAAATGTGTAAGATGGACTGTACGAGAAAAACCTTCTGGCACGACACAGTGACGGAACATTCCTTGCAGAAGATGCAGTGAAACGCTTTTTATGAGTCGAGCATCAGCAATGCTGATGGGGAGCAGGGGAGTTTCTCTATGGTGGTTAAATCCGATCAGTTTTGTTTTGGAAGCATTTGAATTTACAAGCCATTTCCTGCCCCAGTTAATCACTAATTAACGGTTCTTTTCAAGAGCTACATCCAAGTTTACTTTTAAACCAATATTCAGTACGTTGCATAAACCAGAGGAACGTCCCTCAAAATAGATTATATCTTATTTTCCTTGCCATAAGCGATATATACAACGAGTTACGCCCCTTGAGTCTTTCATTTGTTCAAAACACAAATCTCAAAACATAGGAATATAAACATTTACAAACTGTTTGAAAAGCTAAAGGCGAAACCGGTGAAAGTAAAACAATTCTTTTCTGAAAAGCCACTTGTAAGTAACACAATTTTAATTTTAATATTTCTCTGTAAAAATACATGTATTATAAATATTACATATAAATTACATATAAATGTTAGGTGTTTTTCCAAATCTTATATTTTCTCTCTCTCTCTCTCTCTCTATATATATATATATATATATTTCTCTCTCTCTCTCTCTCTCTCTCTCTCTCTCTCTTTATATATATAAATATATATGTATGAAGAAATATAGTCTTAAGGTGTGCTATATTTATGGGATAAAGTGTCTCAATATGAGAGATAGACGGTGTGTAAATATAAAAATGAACATTGAAGTCAACACTTAGGGGCGACAGGCTGTTTCATGCTGGACGCAATCGTCAGGCCGGACGACTGCGTCCGGCATGAAACAGTCGCCCCTAAGTGTTGACTTCAATGTTTACTTTTATATTTAAATATATATGCATATATATATTAAGAGAAATTATTCAGAGCGTGACAGAAAATCCTCCGACGCATATCCCAGAAATAGCTCCCACATAATAGTAAGGCATTAGCGGCAATTATGTCTTCATAGGGCTAATATCTTACAATTATGTGGGAGTTATTTCTGAGAGGCATATGTGGGAATTCGCTGCTACTTCCAGTTTTATGCATATAGCAATGTAACTAACACTGTTTTATTATTACTAGCAGCGTACACACTGCGCGTTGTATGTTTGCTTATTTTGGCCCCTGCAATATTTTTTAGAAGGGAGAAAGAAAAGAAACCTTCAAAAACATTTTATACACATTTGTCTTTATTTTGGGGTTTCATACTGTAAAATCCTCACCGTTTTCACTGTGAGATTTATTAGTTTCTATTTTGCTTAAAGTTTTCTCATCTGGCTTGTTGTGACCAGTTTTCAAACCAACAACATTGCTCAGAAAAAAGAAATGTCTGCATCATTTTTACTTGAAAATCAATAACATTACCACGAGTGGCAACAGCTGAGATAAACACATTTACACAAACACACACACACATGGAGTGCATCCACACATAATCACACAAACACACATGGATATATTATAATGCACACAAATGGAAAAATGTTAGGATTTTCTTTAAGAAGTATGATGTTTTTCTACGTTTGCAGACGACTGGATATCATTTGTAAATATTGTTTCATTGCCACTTCGGAAAAACGTATTTCAGCAGAAAAATGAATATCACGGATACAGAAGATGCATGTGCACGCGTTCAGGATCCTGTCTACACAAATGAACCCTTGCAAGCATGTAGACATTCAGATAAACATAAAAAAGACATCAGATGTAAACTATATTTGTAAAATGATTTCAAAATATTAACACTTTTACCGTAGGCAAATTAGTGACAAAGTGAAAAAATTCTATGATGTGTTTCATTTTTTGGGACTTCTTCGAACTATAGTAAGTTTTCTTGTTGTTGTTGTAATTACAAAATCCTCCAATATTCTTATTATTCCATCCACTTTGCTAAAAGAAAGGCATTCAGAATTGACGTCTGCAAATGAGACAATATTATTAAGAACAATCCACCGGGAAAAATCCATAATCCTAGCTATTAAGTCCACAATATCCACTATCCAAAATAACCTATCCAAACAAAACTGCATCAAAAAAATTACAACCTCTATTA
This sequence comes from Acanthosepion esculentum, assembly GCA_964036315.1. NCBI lineage: Eukaryota > Metazoa > Mollusca > Cephalopoda > Sepiida > Sepiidae > Acanthosepion > Acanthosepion esculentum. The sequence goes on along the minus strand of OZ038489.1, from coordinate 119,783,964 downwards.
CAGATTTGATCAGAACCAAAAATACCTATAAATATAATAATTCTGAATAAGATATATATACAGTGTAACCCGGATATAAGAGATTTGTCGGGACCGGAGAAGAAGTCTCTTATATCAGGGCCTCTTATATCCGGATTTCTCTTATATCCAGGTCTCTTATATCCGGGTTACACTGTATAAAATAAATTCTCAGAACTGTTCCTCACAACTTGCAGAATCAGAAAAACGTGTATATGAACAAAAAAGGGATCTTAAACACAATATGTCAAATGCATTTGTTAGCCATAAAAATAAATTCAACCACAACTTTGATGTAAAGAATTCCCAATGTCGATCAATACTTTATCATGCAGTTCATCATTGTAAGAAACCGCAATATCTGGTAATTTCACATATACTTGGTGTTTGTAATTATTAATAGGGAAAGTAACTCGGAAGGAAAATTCTCAAGAGTGCCGCTATTGAATCTTATAAAAATATAAATCTCCGCTCCAGATATTTCCGATATCTCCATTCCCAAAAGAATTACTACTTTCTCAAGCCATGATATGACTAACTACAAAAATGTTGCAAAATGAAAGAAAATAGTTAAATCATTAACCGTGTGTAATTATAAATATATACAACACGCAGATTAATTCCAAACTAAAATAATTTAACTACTAATTTGCAAAAAACGTTAAAAAATCAATTACACACTTTCATTTATTAGACATTGAATTGTACCACGTCGTGTCCTCCATAGCTTGATTAGCTTTTCAGCAAACCTTATCGATATACATGAGCGTTTCTAAACTAAAAATGTTTTTGAAAATTCAATAATATTTTGCTCTTGTATACATATTACAAAAACATTGCATTTACTTAGATAAAGACCCTGAGAAAATGAATTATAGCAGCTAAGATACATTTTCTTTTTGTCTTTATATATATATATATATATATATATATATATATATATATATATATATATATATATATATATATATGAAGAAATATAGTCTTAAGATGTGCTATATTTATGGGATAAAGGGATCAATATCAGAGATAGAGCATGTGTAAATATAAAAGTTAACATAGAAGTCAACACTTAGAGTCGATAGTCTGTTTCATGCTAGATGCAATCGTCAGGCCTCTAAGTGTTTACTTCTATGTTCACTTTTATATATATATATATATATATATATATATATATATATATATATATATATATATATATATATGACTAGTGTAAAACAATTGCCCATCCCACAAAATATTTTTAAAATAACATTAACCTCATTGAGTTTCTTTCTTACAGCGTTTCAGATGACACCTTTAGCCATCTAGAAACCATTTGTCGTAAGAATCATCGAAAACTCTTTGAGTTTTCAAATAGAAATAGAACAGCTTAAAATCGTTCTGTGTAAGCCTGACTTTCCACCCAAATTAGCAATGGTGAGAGAAAAAATACCATTCAAGCCTTCAGTAATGATACCAACATTCATATTCTGGCTTCCATCTTTAAAGTCCAGTCAGGAACCATCAAGAGAACGGTGAATATTTAAAAAAAAGAGGGAACAGTAGAGAGGAAAACGGGGGCAGGAGGTCACAACAGGAAGCGGGATTGTCATTTCAATTTTGCGCTAAAGAGATCAATTAAAAAAAGATCCAACTCAATCCATAAGACGTTTGGCACGTGAGAGCGGAGATCCAGCTATCACAGTCCAAAGTGCAATAAAAAAAGACTTGAAAAGGAAATCGTACAAGAAACCTGGGAGGCAGCTTGTTTCTCCAGGACAGAAATTTAGAAGGTTAGAGAGGGTGGAGATCATTTTGAATAAGTTGGAAAATGATCCTGGAATAATATATCTCTATTTGAACTTAATTTCAATTGTTCGTGCGCTATGTTTAATTAGTGATGAACATGTCATTTTCGTTTGTTTGTTTGTTTTTACACGATTATGAAAGTTTTGCTGTAACACCCGTTATATATATATATATATATATATATATATATATATATATATATATATATATATATATATATATATACTCTTCGGTAAATCGAATCTAGTCCTCTCAGTTACTGTGTGTTTATATAAAAATAAATTCGTTAAAATTCACCTTCGTCCCTGCCGTGCGCCGACGGCTTAGTGGTAGAATCTCAGATTGACGCCAATTCAGCCGTGTTTCAATCCTAGCTAGATGCAACCGGTCGTCTAAACACACTGAAGAACTGTGATACAGCGAAACAGCCTGTCTGTGGATGACAATATATATATATATATATATATATATATATATGTGTGTGTGTGTGTGTGTGTGTGTGTGTGTGTGTGTGTGTGTGTGTGTATGTTTTTAAGGTATGCTATATATACATATATATATATATGTTATATATATATATATATATATATATATATATATATATATTTACACACACACAGACATATATATATATATAATAAAAAAATACCGTTAAGGTATGCTATATATACATATATATATATATATATATATATATATATATAAAGTGAATACTTAGGTCAAAAGAGAGCGACTGCCTTCTATTTCCTGCTTGAATGCAGTACGTTTGTTGCCCCTCCGTGCTGCCCTCAGGGTTCACTTAGAGGGTTAATTTAATTGGAAGTTTGTACGAATAAGAGAGAAAGATGACGGTTAAAGCTACACTTGAACAGGTTAAGATTGTAACGATCGGTAAAATATTTTTTTCACCAATGGAATACGGATGCAATGAGGATGGTTTTCTACAATGTGTGTAGTATGGCGTGTAGTTACTGGAGTGGGTATCCACCAGGGTTATATATCAAGTGATCATTTTAACCAAAGAAAATGTGGAACGTAATAAAAGTTTAAGTTTAATCAATAAAATCGCCATTAACTTCAACCACGGCCTCCAGACGACTTCCGAATTTCCTGCAACTCTTCTGGATATTCTCCTTGTTTAAGTTGGTGAATGCTGCCATAATCCTTGCCTGTAGTTTATCTTTGGTCTTTGAGTTTTCTTGGTTACTCGCCCCACACATAATAATCAAGTGGGTGGAGTCTGGGGAGTTAGGTGGTCAGATGTAAGGGGTGATGTGGTTGCAGAAATTGTCTGACAACCATGACTGGGTTCTCTTGCTTGTGTGACATGATGCAGAGTCCTGTTGCCAGACACAGAGTCTTTCAGCAACTATCCGCTTGACCCAGGGAAGCACTACCTCCTTAAAGGACTTGATATAGGCCTCCGTTTTGAGTCTAAGGCCATGTGGGAAGATGAATGGAGGCATAACGTCACCATTAGACTCATCCAACTCTTTCCGAATCCTTTGCACTGCAAACTCAAAATCACTGTACTGACACCCAAACGCTCGTAAATGTTGGCATCGGAGCTTCCGAATGCCAATCCATACAACATGTCGTTTCCAAATTTCTGGCAGAGTGAATTGCGTCATGCTGCTATTTCTCTCAAAGACGGTGCCCAACTGACCTAAATATACTGCACAGTCAATAAAATCAAAAACAAACAACGCATCCTTTATGTGTGTACGAGGGATTAGTAAATATTCCTAGATATTTTTTTTCGTTTTTCCCTCATACCGGTAGAAAGTTTTGTATTTATTTACACGCTGATTCCTACTCTTATATGGTTCAATGTGGTAAGCAAAATTCGAAGCAAGTTGGCATTTTGACAGATACCCGCTCTCTTTTGTTCAATTACAGTCGTTTGAGATGTGACAGGATGATAATGTCAGATAATTATCTTCCTGTTGGTCGTCATATATTGCTGGTGGTTCTGTGGTAAATAATCATTCCTACAAATTATATAAGTACTTAAATGATTAGTGCATCAACGCACCAAAGATCAAGGCATTCTAAAAGAAATAGTCGTTAAGCGTTCACAATATTCATTAATACCCTGGTGACCCTACATAAACATGGACTGTTGGTTCTTCTTTGACTTGTAAAACACCCCCCCACACACACACACACACACACACATGGCTGCACCTGCTATCCTCTAACATGTTAATAAGATCAGGGTAATTGACTATTGTTGCTATATCTGGGCAGGAGCTGCCCAGTCTTCACGTTCTAGTTTCCAGAGTATCCTAAAGCGTCCTTGTAGGTCATGTATTATTTTCCACCCTACAACCCCTTTCCACATACAAAACTTTGCGACTTGTAGTTCCATCGTTATTTCTATGGAAAGTATTCAGACAATCTACATTTGTTAGTTCCACCAGTTATAACCCTCACGGCTAAAACCCACCATGCCACACCCAGTGCAGACAACTACCCTAATTCGCTTCGCATTTCATCGGTGAAATGTAAGTTCCACGCGAGAAGATTATTACCAAGAACCTCTGATTTGTGGAACCGATTCCCAAGATTCCGATATATATATATATATATATATATATATATATATATATATATATATATATATATAATACGAATACATTTTTACTTACCGTTAGCACAATTTTGAGTTTCATGTTCATTGCGTTTTATTCTATTTTATGAACCCATTGTAACTAAATGGACTTCTCCAATATAATTATATTACTGTAAAAATATCAATATTTAAATTATGCAACGGTCAGTTTTAAATCAGCAGCTGATGATTGCATGGTGCATGAAACTTAAAATTTTGATATGAGTAAAAAACAAAAAATATATTTGTTATTAATATAAAAAGTATAGATCTGTTATTATATATCGAGCATTATTTATTAGTACCAGAACTCAATGTGCGATATATATATATATATATATATATATATATATATATATATATATATATATATATATATGATCAGATCCAGACAATTTACCTCATACAGATGATCATTTCGTTCATAGGAAAGTAGTTTTTCCCTGTATTATTAATGCAAATACATTTACTAAAATGAATAAAATCTAACATTTCTTCATAGGATATTTGAATGACAAAGTAAGAAGAAAAAAATAAAAAGGAAAGAATAAAAGGAGAGGGAGTAAGAATTGGCCTATAATAGAAGCGGGTGTTATATAGATATAGAGGGGCATATAGATATAGAGGGGCAAGGGACCTAATGTGGTTGTGGTAGAGTCGGGTTTAGATAAACGCTGCGGTCGAAAATTGACACTGACATAAATGTAACATATCAACACCTGTGCCAGGAAGAAGAATGAACAAAGAAAAGCCATAAAACTTTTTAGACAGGAGATTACAATTAATATAGAATGGGCAGTAAGAACTTAAAATTACTTCTTTTATAAAAAGATGTTATTATTAAGCCATTCTATACTACATCTTTAACTATATAATAAACGTTACAGTAAATAAATTTAAGTAAATTATTAATTATTAATTTAATTTAAATATCACCAATCTCATCATATCAATATAATATTAATAAATTTTCAAATACTAAGTTTATAATTTAAATTATATCATACTTATACTTATTAAAAAATTCTGTAAAGGATTAAATTTAAATTCAATATTAAAAAAATTACTATTAATAAAACAATTAAATATAAAAGAAAATTCCACAAATAGAAAACAATTTCACATATAGAAAAAAATTTACATATAGGGAAGATGTCACAATCGAAAAAAAAATTACATATAAAAATATAAATGAAAGAGAAGAGTGCGAGATTCAGCTGATACTATGTTGAAATTTGTTTCTGTGGCAATATTTGCCCGGTTGAAATAATGTCATGTCCGCTGAATTAATTTCTTTTGTTTAGAAGAATATCTTGATTCTTACATTTAATGATTTTAATTTTCTCCTCCAAATATAAATTACATCTACCCATAAAGATATCCGGAGTCTGAGCAAAACATATCAATTTCCAGTCAGTTGGAGGGTTCAGGTCTTTCTCCCTCAATTCTCATATTTTTGGGGTGGAGTAGTTAGGCGCTTTAGTCTGGGTTGTCAAAAGTGTGTCTGCGGTTAGAAAGTCTTTTTTTCCATTCCTACGCAGAAATCTCAATATAAACTTGGTGGTTTGATTTTTTTCTTTAGGATAAATGATGGCTTGATAAATAACATCAGATGCTCTACATTTTCCATTCCACTGAGCAATGGTTACTATTTCTACGATTACAAGGGGGTTTTAATTAGAAATCTTGTTGACACCATTGAATTTCTTAAGGATATAATTGTTGTGGGAGTCAATTACTCTAAATATATTGTTAGTACATGAATAACTTATTTTAATGTTTTTTTCTCTATTGAAGATCTTACCTATAGGGTTGATATTCTGAAAATGTTTGAAAAAGTTTCAAGAAAATTTGTCTAATATTAATTCTAGATAATCTACTGGGGTGGGGAGTAAACCAAATAATATTTCTTTTTCTATTTTTCTGTCGATTACTACTTTTAACTTCACTATGTTGATTTGTGGGGTTAAGTAAAATAGTTTATGTGTAAAACCACTTTTCTGGAGGGCATTTTTGTAGGAAGGCGCCGTAGTTTGTTTTTAACCAAAGTACTTACAATCTTTTCCAAGATCATCTTCAGGGTTAAATTACAAAGACTAACTTATTTTAACTTATTGTCTGCAGATATTATCGCAATTACAATAAGTTCTCAACACTCAAGTAATTACGGCTGCTATTTCACAATAACTATTTTTTGAGTCCAATGTTGTCCTTCTCCTATATTGGTTACCAACGAGGGCTAAGGATGCCGTTCTGCCCTACAATTTTATTGGCTTGGCCAGTGTTATGCGATGAGGGAAAGGGAAAAGCAAACTTCGAAGACAGATCCTCCTATTTCGATGGGTTTTATCATTCTCTCTCGTAGCCTCATTTTCCGTACATTTTGCATTGTTCCATACACACACAGGTAAGAACTCTAAATATTACTATCACTGACGCTTAAACTAAAAATCACAATTTATTGGCGTTCACATTTTCTTTATTGTCCTTTAAAAGGTATTTTGTTATAATATTTTTTGCATTGACAGCCATAAATTCCATCATACATGAAATAATATTGCGAAGAGTTTCAAGAACATTTTTCAGAGTGAATCCAGATTTCGAGATGAATGCAACAAAATAACATTATAATTTCAAGTCAAATTGTCTCATGATTTTTTTCCAACAAAGCAATAGAATATCAAGAAATAAATACATTTAAAATACTGAATGTGAATTATTATTTTTTTCTATTTCTAAAATAAAAATGCAATGATTTTCAAGAGATGCAGTGACAGAAAATATTTTTATCATCATATGACGAATTTGTAAATTGAGTCATCATATGATTTTTTTCCTTTTAAGTCAGGAAATGGTCAGACCACAATATTTGGTCATTTATTCATTCAGTGATTTAGGAATGATTTAATAAACGAAAAATGATAATCCAATTATCTGTCTTAGCTTGGCCAATTTTACATATGCTGAAATATATCTTTCACGCTATTTCTATATTAGTATCTATCTATCTATCTATCTATCTATCTATCTATCTATCTATCTCACTATCTATCTATCTATCTGAGTCTGTTCATTATCTATCTCTGTCTCTTTATATCTATCAATTCTTCGACCCATCTATCTCCATGTGTCCAAATTTTATCTATGTATCTATCTATCTATCTATCTATCTCTCTATCTATCTATATATATATATATATATATATATATATATATATATATATATATATATATATATATATGTATGTATTTATATATATATATATGTATGTATCTATCCATATATATGTATGTCTGTATGTATCTATATATATATATATATATATATATATATATATATATATATATGTATGTATTTATATATATATATGTATGTATGTATCTATCCATATATATGTATGTATGTATATATATATATATATATAAATTATCCATGAATATAGCATGCCTTAAAACTATATAGAGAGAGAGGAAGAGGGAGAGAGAGAGAGAATGATGCAATAATTAATTATTAAAAGAAGGTATGTAGATTTTTAAAACTGCCCCAACACATTCTTTCTAAAGTGTATATTATTCATTTTATCAGAGTTTAGCAGATAACCATAAATTAATTTGTTTCCCATATTAAACCTTTTTATCTGGTTACAAGGTAAATATTGTTGGCAGCATTACCTGAAAATTCCGTGCAAGAAAATCAAATTGTTAGCTCTACATTTATAAAGTAATCCATAAAAGCTATATGTAAAATCAATAGGGCCATCATCTACACACACGCATACACACAGTTGGCAATTGGATTTAAAGGTAACGTTAGAATTTTTTTATTTTTTTTTATTTTTTTATAAAAAAAAATATCCTTAAGCGATCTATTAAGAACTGCATTAGATTTTTGCTCACAAGAATCATGTTGAAATCGTGCAAATCACGACTATTTCTACGCCGGCATATTAATATGATTTCCTTAAAACTGTCAACTTCATTCTAGGATTTTGTGTGTTTACATATATATGACGAAAAATACTTATTTTATAAGACAGCGTTCTTGCGTGCAGAATAATCGAATGTTGTTGAAAATTTGGAAATAAAATATTCTGTATGTAATTTATGACAGTGAATCACGACTGTAATAATCCGAACCAAAATGAAAGTTTCAAAGCTTCTATTGATGGTGGTTTGAGGGTTTAGCGAAAAAGTATCCTTGAAACTCTCGAACAGAAAAAAAAGACTAAGATAATACAGAATTGATAAATAATAATGAGATCCACTTCTAAATCATTTTAGTTGGTGGCTAACGCAATCGTAGTATATTTTCTTGTTTACTCTTCTCGTGTTTTTGTTTTGGATGACTGACGTTCTACGATAAACACCTGAAACTTTTACATGCAGATACGGATTTCGTTTTCTTTGATGTTAAATATTTACAGGTATTTATTATTAAATTAAAATTCGTTAAATCTATTCGTTAAAGTTAAATGAAGAAATACTGATTCTATATTCTCACTCGAAAGATAAATTGGTTCAGAATCGACGACCAAAGTAATGGAGGTATTGATTTTTGAAAATTATTCGGTTGTCAGATAAATTCGTTTGTTTTATCCAATGTTATTTTAATTAACACTTGCTTGTTTTCCCGTAGAGTTTTACAGCTTTTGTAATTCTATTCTTCCTCTATAACTTATGTATATATGAAAGATTTCTCAGAGTTAACATGGAAAAATAGACACTATTTATAAATGTAAAATGGTAGCCGACGCGTTTCGTCCAATGTGGACTTTTTCAAGGCAAAAACGAAATGAATTTATTAAACAAAGTTACTAATAATAACAAAACAAAATATCCTTAGCAACTGGAATAGTTCAGAGAACGCTATTTTCATACTGTTAACTATGCACTAGTCATACATAGAAATGAAATAAATCAGTAGGATGTGTCACATGTCTGAAGTAGTTGTGCTTCCAGCGTTAACATCATCTTCCTAAGCCTGATTATCCGATGCTGGTGTAGTTTAGTCAACATTTACACTTACTGATCGTATGGCAGAAATCAAAGATGATGACCTTCCTCCACCTCCTCCTCCTCCTTCTTCTCCTCCACCTCCTCCTCATCATCCTTCTTCTTCTTCTTCTTCTTCTTCTTCTTCTTCTTCTTCTTCTTCTTCTTCTCTGACTTATTTCTACTTGGATAATGAAACATCTTATTATTTTCGACAGGATATTACTAAGTAGTATTAATCGTGTTCATGCTTTTCGGCTGGGATAGTTTCATCGTTCCTATACAGTGACAAATATTCCGCATTCGTTGGCGTGCAAAGATTTAGATGTTCACGGCAGGAACACTCCCTCTCAACCGAAGATTATATGGAAAATCCTTTCTCACGGAACGATAGATGTTCTCCCTCATAGCGCACCGCCTCACTTACTCTCGGTAAGAGTTGGCAATATAACTTAAAGACAATACCCAGGATTAAGTATCCTCACATTGATATAATGGGGGAGCTCATTGTCTCCTTCTTCGGGCGCATGACTTCATCACATGAAAACCGTCAAAAACCTGAATCGACTGCAGATGCCAATTTTTGTGCGTGCTGTCGAGCGCTGTCTTCTCAGTGGGGCTAATTACACTGGCCTGCGTTAAAAAAAATTCCAAAGGTCAAAGGTTTATCAAATGATATATGATTGCCATTTCATGCTGAATTCAAAAATACCATTCATTGTGTTTGGCCAGGTCCGGTTTTTAAGATGTTCTTGAATACTTCACAACAAGTTGTACACAATAATAACAATTATTCAAAAGCCTGTCGACTCTACTTGTCACAGCTGATCATGGGTGCCTGATGTTTAGTATAGCATATAATGTTGTATGTGTATCTAACTACAGTGAATCACCCTACTGGCTAACAGTCACATACCTAGAGGGGGCAGGGCTTATCCCTCAGCTTAAAATGTTTTTACTGTACTGTGTCAATTGTAAATGACGATCTGATCGCTGAAGACTTTTTTGTCTTTTTCAGCTTGACATTTGTATTCCTGTAAGAATGGATCGCACTGTAAGAATAATCCTGATAGGTTCTGTTATATCCTCGGTAATGTAGTTCTTCCTAACCGTCAAGCAAAAATCACTGACTTTATAAAGAAGGCCTATCTCGATTTCTTTGGTGTCAAATTAGGGGATCTGGATAAGCTATTCAAATTGAATTGACCTGGACCTTTCAAAGATGTCTGCTCAGCTGCTGAGTTCAATCTTAAAGAGAAACATCTGTTGGCATCAGAAACACCATTCTACTGGAATCGAGACCGTGAGAGATAATTAAGATAGATTTTTTTTACGTTCTAGGATTAGTTATCATTGGTTTATTACAACAATGATGAAGTCAATGGGTTTAGATTACGATGCTACGGAATGGAAACGCTTTATTGACTCATCCAGCAGAAGTCTCAAAGCAGTTCTTCTACATAATGGAAATAGTTTGTTCATCTATCCCTATTGGGAATTCAATACAAATGAAAGAGACTCACAATAGCATGGATCATTTGTTGTCTGTTGTTAACTATGGTAGCACAAATGGTTGTTCTGTGTAGATCTTAAGGTGGTTGGACTGGTCCTAGGGATGCAAGTTGAGCACAAAAGTATCCTTGTTTTCTGCGTCCCCGAAACAGCCCGCCCGATGACCAACATTATATGTCAGACAAGAGTGGCCTTTAAGACGAGGGTTAAAACTTGGCAACGTTCAGTCTCACACTCTCGTTGAACCAAACAAAATACTGCTTCCGCCCTTACACATCAAGTTAGGAGTCATGAAGAACTTTATGAAGGCAATGGACAGAGAAAGAAACGGGTTTGCATTCCTCCAGGAGAAGTTCCCACGGATAAGCATAGAGAAACTCAAGGTTGCTATATTTCAAGGTCCTCATGAAGGCCCGAATGTTTGACGAAGCACTGAGCAAAGCTGAATTATCCGCCTGGCAGTCACTGAAGTCATTAGTTACAAACTTCCTGGGAAACCACCGGAGTGCGGAATACGAGAAGGAAATTGAAGAGCGACTGAAGATTTTCTGCAAATTCGGGCCTCGAATGTCAGTCAAACAGCACTTTCTGTGCTCACACTTTCACCAAGACATTCGCATTATGGAAGAGCGCTACCAAGGCCGGTGGGATTTAAACTTTCTTGCTGCCTACTGCTGGTGCTTGAAATGAGATGCGGTGGCTGCCGAGCATAAGAATAAGTCCCGGAAAAGACCTTTCATCTATGAATAGCTTCTTTTGTGTAGTTTTCAGTTTACTATGGAACAAAGCGACCTTTCTGCGAATATATCAGCCCTAAATTTAGCATTATTTGTTTAATCCAACAAGAAAACAAATAGACTTATAATACTGTTCTATACGTGTCAAGTAAGAGTTATATTTCAAAAGTTTGATCTGATTAGAGAAAATGAGTATAATTTTTGGATTCAGCGTAAAAAACTGCCTTAAAATCAGCTATTATATATTTGACCTTGTAAACATCGCAGACCAATGTTATTGCCTCATCTAACCAAAATAACCTCTTAAAGTTGTTTACTTTCCTACACAGAATTAAAGCATATAAACTTTGGCACTTAAAAGTGGAATTTGATTACGAACAATTAAACATTGCGATCTATTGATATAATATTTGTCTTTATCAACTTTGATCATTCGATCTTAATACCGAAAAATGAAGAAAAATGTTACGATTTGTCAGGAACTAAAGTAAGCATTAATGGCAGATGGGCTAAAGAAGCTATTGTAATTATGGGAAAGATTTGTTAAACACGTGGAAAGAAATAATGCAATTAAGGTCAGTAATTGTATTTTAACTCCTGTGGCCGAACAATTTTGTAAGATTCCCAACCATAAAGGCAATTCATGAATAAAAACATGTTCATTTTGAAACAGAAATGTTGATAGTGAAGGTAATAGGACGATGTTATGCTGAAGAAATATTTACATTTCCATTCATTTATACAAACTCGATCGGCAGTTTACTTACTGTTTACATAGAGGTCAAAGCGCTATTGATATTCTGGCTTGACAATCACTGAACATGAAATCATAAGAGAAAGAATACGACTTAGGATTCTGAGATCAACTGTTCAATAGTGGTGGATAAATATTTACTGTTAGAGAATTGATATATGTATATATATATATATATATATATATATATATATATATATATATATATAGTAAACACTTAGAGGCGACAGTCTGTTTCATGCTAGATGCAAGTGGCCTGACGATTGCATCTAGCATGAAACAGACTGTCGCCTCTACGTGTTGACTTCTATGTTCACTTTTATATTTACACATGCTCTATCTCTGATATTGAGCACTTTATCCCATAAATATAGCACATCTTAAGACTGTATTTCTTCAGATATATATATATATATATATATATATTATATATATATATATATATATATATATATATATATTATGAAATGGAAAAAGTTCGACAATTATTTAAGACATTTTTTATGTTTATACGTTCTTTTTATAGATACGTTCGGTTAGCAAGGTCGATTTTACTGTTTTTAAACACAATTCTCCATGATTGTCCCTCATTCATTCATATCTGCCCAATCCAAATGTAAACAAATGACGTCATAAATTATGAAATGTCCAAAGTCCAACAATTATTTAAGACATTTTGTATGTTTATACGTTCTTTTTATACATACAAATATTTAAGTAAATGCTCTGTTTATAATAAACAGTATTAACAACATTTACCGGCCTGAATGTCCGAGAAATTTTCATAGAAAATATGCGTCCTCCGAACTAATCGAAATCTCCTCTGTGCCTTAACCGATGGGGCATCGGTTAAGGCACGTCAGGCTAAAAGACGGTTCCGTATAGGATACAGGTTCGATTCCTGTTTGGAGGACGTATATTTTCTACGAAAATTCCTCGGACATTTTGGCCGGTAAATGTTGTTAATACTGTTTATTATAAACAGAGAATTTACTTAAATACTTTTATCTATAAAAAGAACGTATAAACATAAAAATGTCTCATATATATATCGAGAGAGAGAGAGAGAGAAATATATATATATATATAACACGGACCCCCAAAAATTCATGTGAGTATGATGGCCTAGTTTAATATATTTAAATTTTGTTTTTCATATTTTGTTTTACGGGTTATTTATTTATAAGGGTCTAAAAACAACTGAATTTTGAAAATTTGGATGGAAATATTAAATTAAACTCTGTGATTTTTCTGTGTTGTTAAAATACAACTTGATAAGCGCCGAAGATTCTTCGCGGAATTATTTTTTTCACTCTTTCAAGTACTTCAACGAAAATCTTTTATTTGTAATTCTCTGTAATAGAGTAGTGGTTTGGACAAGAAATAATAAACTTTTAATGCTTTTCGAAGAAGTGTCTTGACGCAGTTGACTAGAATAGTTTGATTTATTTGCTGATAAATGAAAACAAATATTACGCATGAATAATTCATAAAAATAGAAGAAGCAAATATGCATCAGATTAGAATCTCGTGAGATTTCATTCATTTCATCTTACTGGTGATTTTTCCATTATGGACTTTTCATTCCTGACAAGCGAAAGGCGAGAAATGGTGGCCCGTGTGTTCACCTAACGAAGATTAGTACGGATTTAGACTTTGTAACCAGAACAACTACCAGCGAAATCTATGTTATCCTGTTTTCTTTTCCTGATTTGTTTGCAAAAGAACGCCGAGAAAATCAAAAGCAAAACACTTAAGATATATAATGTATACAGAAGCGAGATAACCAGTGAATATCTGGCAAATAATTGCGAGCGTTTTCCGAAGAAATAACAAGCTTTCTCGGTGTCAAATTAAGACCTGCGTCTGGGGAAAGGTTGTGAAAATAATATAAAAAATATATAATGAAATAAATACTGAAAACGAGCCATCAGCGTCCAGCAAAACTTCATTATTATTTCTTTCCTGCGGGCTTTTTATTTCTTATCATTTACCTTGTTTATATAATTCATCTTGAATTCTTTAAACATGTTTTGCAAGTGCTTCATTTCTCTGTGATCTTAGTCTTCTTTGGTACTTTGGTTCTTCTGCAATATTCTTGATTGACTTCCATCTTGATTAAGTTCTTGTTCGCATTTGGTTTCTTTTTTCTTTTCTTTTGCTCTCATTTGGTTACGCTTTCATTTCTACATTTTAGTCTAGAAGGTTTTTCTTTGATTCTCATGAGAACTTTTACATTTCTCTTTCTCTGTATCTTTTTTTTATTTTTCTCTGAGAATAATGTTTCTGATTTTGGCTTGTATTTTTTGTTATTCTTCTAAGTGTGTCTTTCGTACGTTTGGAGTATGATTTTTATTATTATGATTTTCTTTTAAATTTCTTTGCCTGTTTGTATATCTGATTTCTTCTTGTTTTGTTTCCTCGGAACTTAGTACAGTGCCAGGCCAAAATGGAGCAGGCAGATCGTTTTGCTTCTTAGTGGGACAAAAATACCCGCCTTGAGAATCAGGATTCCAGATTTGTTTTCCTGAGCTTTAACACACATTGCTGTTCATAGTTGGAAATGAAGAACAATACAATGCACTTACTTAAATCTCTCTTTTTCCTTTCCTCTTTCTTTCTTCCCTCTAACAATAATTTTATTCATTTTCCCTATTTTTATTTACCCTTCCTCCTTGACTTCAAGCGCTGACTTATGTCTGATTCTTTTACATTAGTTGTCTGTTTCGTAATTACCTCGTAATTTCTTTCTTTCTTTCTTATCACACCTTTGTCCTCACCTCAACTACTTTCGTTTCTTATTGACTTCTTCTTTCTGATCCGATTCTATTTCTTTTCTTCTCCACCTTTTATGTATCGTATGTTTATTCATTCTAAATATATACAAACTGCTTCAATAACAAATCCATTGTTCGGCTTTGAATTACAATTTCTCGTTTCACGGTTAATTTTCTAATCGGACTTCCAAATATTTGAAGGCAATGAAACAAAAATTTTGGTGGATTTTCATTAGCGAAATAAAAACTTTAAGCATAAAGAAGATGTGTATAAACATCTAGATTTTCTTTACTCTTCCATCAGAAAAATGACGCCGGGTTGAATCCGCCTGTCTAATAGAATTTTACAGGAAAAAGAAATTAAAGATTATTTTGCCTTACAAACAAAAGAATACCAAAAAGGAAAGTTTGGACAGAACTTCTTAGTATCTGGATGTGTTATATATTTCAGCTTGAAACAATTCATTGAGAAAAACTTACGCCTGTACAAATTATTTGAGAACCCAGTGGACTATAAATAAAGTCGTTCTTCCGAGAAATTACGTGAAAATCGTAAAATTTGAACACTCATTTCGCATCCAGACCTATCCTTAGAATTAATATGGCAGCTTCCAACCTGATAGAGTACTAACCGCCAATCTCAAAAGTTTGGCGATAGCTCTTTCAGTTGAGTCAGATTCCTTGTTTTCTCTTCAAGAAGGAATTAGAGGATGGGTCGTTAATTTTTTTTTTTAATTTTTTTCCGAGAGAAAAAGACATTCCAAACGGCCAGACGTCATATATTGGACGAAGATCGTGCAGTATTTGCATGATATCATCGACCCTGACATTATACAATCGATGAGGACTGTCGCTGAGTTTTCCCACTCCCAGATATGTCAGTGAGAATCTTCGCCTCGTAGAACCACGGAGGTCTGAAAATACTAGGATTTGAATGACTTTCTCACTCACTTATCCCACTCCGTCACTGAAAATTATTCGGTAAAATTTCTTTATTGGGGGAAATAAAATAACCAATAGACATCACTTGTGTTGTATTTTTTAATACTATAAATGCTTATTTTTTTTCTGGTAAAAGTTTGGCTGTATAGCTAAGGCTATTTATAATATCAATACTGACCAACATCAATAAAGAAAGTGCCTTCAGAAGACAGGGGAGCTTCTAATGCCGAAGCTGGATGAACGTAAATGTATTTGTAAAGGAAGCTTAAGGTTGAAAGAGCAGCCAAATTAAACAACTGTCAAATTCGGTGTTTGAAATTGAAGTTTAGAAATGTGAGTATTGTTCTTTAAATTCTGAAAAAACTTGTCTGATAGGAAATTTGACTTTCGTTCTAATTTCTGTTGTGTTGATAATTTTCGCTTGAAACGTTTTCCAGATGTATTCGAACTTCGTGAAACTAATTTAAATTCTTCTATTGCTACCAATGGATTCTCCGTTCCAGGCTATCCTCCTCTTTGCTGAAAAGGTTCTAGAGTACATGTGCATGTTCACTGTGTTTATATTCAGGAAAATCTCCCAATTGCAAGGGAATAATCGTTTGAGTCCGCCGATAATACTTTCATAGTTTTCAACTTTTGCTTTATCGCTCTCCTTCTTCTCAGGACTGTAATATATTAGACAACATTTTTGATAATAGAGAAATGGATCTTTCTCTACATCCATTTACAAATATTTTTGTGTTTGGTGATTTTAATGCTCATCAAGTGGCTTAAGCATTCTAATGTTACTGATGTCGAGACTTTCAATTTTTCCATTGCTCATTTTCTCAGTCAAATAGTAGTTTTCCTTACTTGTTTTCCTTACTTGTTTTCCTTACTTGTTTTCCTAAAAATCTATTCAACATTCTTCTTTAATTGATTTGTTCCTTATCTCCTCTCTTAGCTCTTGTAGAGCCTCACAATTCTGTTCTCTTGGCAATTCGGATCATCCTCTAATATCTATTGATATATCTTCTGAGTCGTCTATTAGAAAAGAAACTTCTATTCACAAGACTTCTCTCTGTTACCAGCATACTGATTGGGATTCATTTTGTTACTTTATTTGAGACACCACTTGGATTGATATTTTTAAACCTTCCTATTGAGAATTGTACCACAGAGCTTTCTTCTGGGGGCTAAAGCTGGCACTGATGCATTTGTACTTTCTCACAAATATCAGGTAAAACCACAATATTTTCCTTGGTTCACACCAGCTCGTTCAGCTGCTATAGCCCATAGGAATCACTTTTTTTCTAAGTGTACCAGCATAATAATTCTGATCACAACAGATGCTAAATTTGTGACTGCTCAAAATAATTGTATACGTGTCTTCAAAGAGGCTAGGTCTTTGTTTGCTGATAGAATGAATCACCGTATAGCCTCTAAGAGGTTTGGTTCATGTGACTACTGGTGGCTCTGTAATAGTTTGTTAAATAAGAGTAAGTCTTATATCCTTCATATCTTCACTCAGTTTGTGGTGTTAACATCTTCCGCTGATAAAGCAGAATGATTTGCTTGTAAATTCTCTTTAAAATCTGTTAGAAAAGTAACTTCTAATTACAACACTTCTTTCTGTTACCAGCATACTGACTGGGATTCATTTTGTGACTTTATTCGAGATGCCCCTTGAATTGATATTCTTAACCATCCTATTGAGAATTGTGCCACAGAGATTACTTCTTCGCTTAAAGCCGACAGTGTAGCTTTTTTACCTTCTCGCAAATAGCAGGTGGAACTACAATCTTCTCATGTCAACAGTTGATGTTTTATCCCTTATTGCTGAAAGAGTCTATTAAGCATTAGATAAGAATATTGAAACCTGGTTTTTTGCTTTGGATATCTCGAAAGTATTTCACAGGGTTTAGTATGCTGGTCTTCTTTCCAAGTTGAAATGTTATGATATTTCCGGTCAAATGCTTCAACTGATTCAGTCTTTCTTATCAAATCGGGAAATGAATGTTGTCTTGAATGGCCAATCTTCTATATCTTTTGCATAAATGCAATTGTTCCCCATTCGCTATCCTTGAAACTACCTTGTTCCTAAATTTCCTGAATGTCCTTCTTCATCTCTGCACTTCTCAAGTCCGTATATGTCCTAAGGACACAACTATTTATTTATGTCTTAATCGTATCGGTTCGATAGCATCAAATTGGCAGCCGATCTAAAAATGAACTACAGTCTCTTGTTAAATAGGACAAGGAATGGCTTGTTAATTTTAACACATCAAAAACAAAACTCTCTTTTAATCGTTTGAGAGAACCCATTTTATTTCCCATCAACATGGCTGATGCTAATCTCCAGGAGAATGACATTGCAACTTCTCGGCCTAATGTTTTCAGCTGACACGTAGTGGAAAGAATATATTGATTCAAATGATAAATCTGCAGCTAATAAAGTTGGTTCACATGTTGTGCAAGAAATTTCTTCTCGCCAGTATCTATCTTACATATTTAAAATCACCCTCGCTTTGAATATTGCTGCCAAATCTGGTTTGATGATCCTGCTATATATTTAGTGATTCTCGATAAAATCCAAGCAGAATTTTCAATGTTATTGGTACTTACATGGCATCTCTGCTTCAGTCTCTTTCCCACCGACGTAACCAATCTTCCCTGTGTATTTCCTGTAAATACTTTCATGGTATTTATTATCATTTTGACACAATACTAGATTGACGCCAAGGTTTCATCATTTTACAGCTGATTGGGCTGTGCTGTTTCTTCTATAGCACTTCTCACTTGTGGAACTCTCTTCTGGCTTTTTATTTATTGCCTTACTTGGGGTGAAATGATTAATACATGCACACACACTCATATATATATATATATATATATATATATATATATATATATATAATTTAGAGGCATGCTATATTTATGGGTAAATGTGATAAATATTAGAGATCGAGCGTATGTAGATATAAACTGCTAAATATGTACACTGATTTCAACACGGGCCGATTACACACGGTTTCATACTTGACCACAATTTTTAGGCCCAAAGATTGCGTTCAAGCATTTAACAGTCTGTCACCACTCGGTGTGGACTACAGTGTGCCCTTTTCAATCTGTCTATCTGCATATATGTGTCTGAAAAATGTCATGGCGTGGATTAGTGAAGTCGTTATGACTTTTCGCATTTGATTCAATTTTTTATTCGCATACAAATTGTTTCAAACATTTGCAAAAAATCTTAAAAGATAAGAATAAAGCAATTCGCTTGTGTCGAGGAAAACATCGCAAAAGCAAATATTTAATCTGTGAGCATATTATATTTTGGAAACTGAAGGAAAGATCGAGTCATTCCATCGCGCATCTAAGAAAATATTAAAAAGAAATACACATATCCACGTTTATTGGTTTCAATAATATATATATGTGTGTGTGTGTGTGTGCGTGTGTGTATGTGTGTGGGTGTGTGCATAATTTTATGCAATACATATATATGCATGAATTTAGATATAGTGCTTCTATACATAAATATATATATTATATTTATATAATGTATGCACTAATCAATATATACATACATACATATATATATATATATATATATATATATATATATATATATATATATATATATATGAGTTCACGTCGTAGATTTTCTATTCCTTTACCCAATAATAATAAATTCTGTATTAATAATAAATTGTATCGCATAAAAAAAACTGAACATACAAATATATATGATTATGAATTTTCGCTTAGATAGATAGATAGATAGATATGAAAAGGAATAAGATAGATAGATAGATAGATAGATAGATAGATAGATAGATAGATAGATAGATAGATAGATAGATATGAAAAGGACTAAGATAGATAGATAGATAGATAGATAGATAGATAGATAGATATGAAAAGGAGTGAGATAGATAGATAGATAGATAGATAGAGAGATAGATAGATAGATAGATAGATAGATAGATAGATAGATAGATATGAAAAGGACTAAGATAGATAGATAGATAGATAGATAGATAGATAGATAGATAGATAGATAGATAGATAGATAGATAGTAATCAATATCAGAGACAGGTTGCAATTACAAAATGTTGATACTGAAATCAACACTGCTTGCTGAGTAAGTGTTTTCACATGATGTAATATACACTTAAGGCGTAAATCTCTGCCAGATACCATATGATTTTTTTCTGGCGACACACCCTTCTTCTCTCTCTCTCTCTCTCTCTCTCTCTCTCTATATATATATATATATATATATATATATATATATATATATATATATGCACACACAGAGATACTACTTATTATTTCCGATATTGAGTACTCTTCTACTGCAAATATTGCAAATTTTAAACAAAATATTTCCATCTCCCTGTTGAAAAACTTCAAATACGTCTTTCTCTGGATCAGATCTAACAAATGTAATATAAGAGATAATGAAGTTGGACATGAAATAGGCTGTGATAGTGTCAGTTCCGCCCGGCACCGTAAATTGCAGCAAAACCCAAACATTAACCAGAAATCCCGAGTTGTGTTCATAAAAAAATCCGTCATACCGAAATTTGCATGGCGTCAAACCCATTCAGATATGTTGAAGCTTTATACAACCTCTTTCTGAGATCAAAAGATCTTTAAGCGAGAGTGATGCCGGTGGGTCTAGTCAAAGACTTCACTTCTTTGAAACTTGTGAACTGATACTAAAGAATCACAAAATAATATAACACAAACCACATAAGTTGAGGACTTTCAAAGCCAAAAAACAACTAAAATGGATATCAAAAGAAAGAATGTGAAAATAAAGACATAATCGAGATGGTGACATTCCTCACTACTACAAACAAAACGTTAAGAAGGAAACGGCCCATCAATCGAAGTTTCTTCAAAATAGTCATACGATAATCTAGATTGATTAAAAATAGTCATACTATAAAATAGATTGATTCAAAATGGTCATATTATAATCTTGGTTGATACAAAATAGCCCTTGATTAATCTAGATTGATTCAAAATAGTCAAAGATAATTTTGGTTAATCCAAAACAATCCTTGATTGATTTAAAGTAGTCATTGGTTAATCTAGATTGATTCAAAATAGTCATAGGATTATCTTGGTGGATACAATATTGTCATTGGTTAAACTAGGTTGATTTAAAATAGTCCTAAGATTATCTTGGTGAATACAATATGGTCAGTAGTTAATCCAGGTTGATTCAAAATAACAATGTACTTGTCTAGGTTGATTTAAAATAGTTCTAAGATAATCTCGATAGTTCTTATTTAACATCAGTGGAATTTGCCAATTTGCATTAAGTTTTATCGCAATAGCAACCATGCTATCATAGATAAAACGACACTCTCCAGGAGCCAAAAAGGCTTTAATAAATCTTCATCTATTCTATATTAAAGTATATTGGTATCTGCCTATGTTTGTTCAACTTAAACTCCATAACTTCAATACTGCTATACCCTTAAAATCATATACGTTTAGGTTCATCATGTTCCAAGGTAGCTTTTGATAAACAGTCTATTACTCTTTTTCTTATATAAGCGAATATTAAAACATGCCTATGAGAGACCATTAAAAAGTATAGCAAATATAAAATACTTTAATAATTTAGAGCTTCCAATTTAAACCCAACATTATTACATTATATTCTGTTAAATAAACAATTAAACATCAAATGAATATATAATGAACGAAGTAATGGATTCTATACTAGTCCATAGTGTTTCTAAAAGGACGATTTTTAAATCTTATTACAAAAACACTTATCTATTTTATATGAAACACGGATAAAAAAGTTAACATTTTAACAAAGATTACTAAGCAATTTCTATTTATTTATGTAAACACCACGCCATTCAAATATTTTTAAATAAGCAGTGACAAAAATAAATCTAATTGAAAACGAAATGATTGAAGGAACTCAATGGCAATATTTTATTTAACAAAGAGCATTTTTCTTAAAATATTTTTTGCGTGTCATTCCCCACAAAAACACATTTCCACTTTTATCCATTAGAACAACATAATGCGTAAAATATTTGTTTTAAAAATTGAACATTTACTGGATGAAAATGAAAATGTATTGGTACATTTCATGACATGCGTACATGTAAATCCAAACTTTTTAACAAATAATGTCTATTTATTGTGATTGAGTTCAAAAACAAATTTATGTGAAATATTGCATTTTACACATTGCATTATTATTTTTATTAGTAGTACCATTAATAGTAAAATATGTCAAAGTTTTTATAGAGATTTTTTCAACATTCTAATTGATTCATTATTTACACAGAATATAAAGATATCTCTTTAAGTAGTGAAAAGCAATTTAATAAAAGATTTTCAGGCAAACAAAACATTGAAATTTGCAAGAAAAATCATCATTTCAAATTAAGTGTAAAAAAGGCGGTATCCAATTTATTTAAAACAGACGGCACTGACTTACCGTTTCCTTCAATAGTCTTCAGTTTTATCACAAGAACTAATCATCATCATTATTCATATTCACCATTCAATATTCTTTATATACTTTCATTTCTTGATTATCGGCCTTTAGAGTACTTGACATGTCGGAATCAATAAAATCGCAATGGCTGTCATGATTAATGGTGTTATTTTGGTACAATGCCCCTACTTTTTTATTCATCATATTTACATATATTATCATAATTTCCTGAATATTTTAAGAGAGCAGAATCTGTGATAAATGTTAAATTCCCATTGGCCCTGATTAAAAATGTTGTTTATATATATATATATATATATTTTACATGGGTAATACAATTATTTAAATAGGGACAAAATTACATTAAATTGTAATGAATATTGTTGATCGGGAATATATGTATTAATGGTGTTATTTCGATATAATAAACGGAAATTCCATAGAGACTTTCTAGTTACATATGTTTTTAGATCCATCGGTAAGGAGCTAAAATTATTCTGTGTACCTTTGGTTTAATAATCCGGGCGTAGAAGAAACATTGATTGACAGTAAAATATCCTCTAAATATTCTTTACCATACTCTGAACGGAAATGTTAGCATGCAACCAACAATTACTCGCAAAGTGGCAACAGCTATCCATACATCAGCAGACTGACAGTTACACCGCAAGCAGCCAACATTGTTAGTTCGCTGTGTCGTGCGAGACATTTTATCTCCAGAATCTGTCTTACATATCTATGAGTCTACCACTCGCCGGTGCTTAGAATATTGCTGTCACATGGTCCAGAGCCTCTGCTATTTACCTTGAGCTTATTAATAAAATCTAAAGAAGAATCTGCATTATTATTGGTCCTGATCTGGCACCTCAGGTGCAGTCCCTTTCCTAGTGTAATAAGGTTTCCTCTCTGTCTTTTTCATAAATACGTTCATGCTAATTGTTCATAAGAGCTCTTCTCTATGGTACCTAGACTGGTGTCAAGATCTCATCAATTTACAGATGAGCTGGCTAGATGTAACCGGAAGTTCTATGCTAACAGTTTCTTTTCTCGCACTTCCCGCTTGTGGAACTCCCGGCTCCATGTCAACTTTAATCTTCAAACATTTAAATGCAATGTCAATTGCTATCTACTGTCTTCCTGATTAGTATTTCCTCTTCCCACTCATTGGTAATGTTTCTGTTCCTAATTCCTTCACATCCTGTAACCCTTTGTGCCTTATTGGCTTTACTGCTTTGCATAGAGTGGTACCGACTATAAAATACTCTTCGCACTTATTGTGAGCCTGCTGATTGTCCGACTGAGAAATATAAACAGTGTAAATGACGCACAGACATTTTCAGAAGAAAAACATTGAGATAATGAAACATAGATATCAGTATAAAGTTTGGAAACATTTGGGGAGGATGACGAAACTTTCAGCAAGGCAGAAATAATCTAGGAAGCTTCGCTGGTCGAATATTGATTCAATAAAATTGCATTACTGGGCACTTGTATCTGTCTATTAATGCCTGCCGGGGTAGGGGGTAGCAAATCCCAGTTACAGACCCCTGCTTTAACCCATGCTTGTTTCTCTAACACATACGGAGACAATATGTGGTTTATACTGCATGTATATTACAATATCTTTAGCGAAATCGAATAATCTGTGGTGATGATCTGTTTGAACTATGTCAGTACGCTCAAATCCTCAGCCACGATGACTTATAACATTGTGTCCCAAGAAAGCCACCATGGCGAGATTCGATCCCAGATCTCATAGTTTGAATGCGTCCCTTCTATAACGTTAATAATATTAATAGTATTATTATCCGTTTCTGTAAACGCAAATATTCGCCATCCAATGACCCACTATTGACTGTTGAAATTTATAAAAGCTTTTCTCTTAAAAGACTTTATCATAAAATAGTTTTCTCAAGTTCAGTTGCGGTTATTACTCTTTCCATTAATGATTGGAGTTTCCTTCCTAACCTTTTATTTGAAGTAGTGTGTGGAATGTCAGAATCTTGATTATGTCATTATTTTCTCTTCTCAAGCCCAGTAGCTGTTATTACCCTTTCCATAAATGATTGGAGTTTCCTTCCTAACCTTTTATTTGAAGTAGTGTGTGGAATGTCAGAATCTTGATTATGTCTTTATTTTCTCTTCAAGTTACATTTGATATCCATTTTAGTTGTTGCTGTTGTTCGAAGTCCTTAAACGATCTTTTGTTTTCCTTATTTGATACATTTCTTCGTTTCTGAATCTGTAGCGCCAGCTCATACGTTTCAAAGAAGTGTGGTCTTCACCAAAACCCACAGGTTTCACTTGTTCAATGATTTTTTTTAACCACGGTTATATACAGCTGACAGCTTAAATATTTTGAACGAATTTGGAACATAAAATCCCTATGAAAGTTTCGATCTGAGGAATCTATTTAAGATCATGAGTCGAGTTTCAGGCTAATGTTTTGATTTTGTTGCATTGTACGGTGTTGAGCGAAACTAAATCCAACGCACCTCATTCTCTGTTCAATTTCTTCATCGCCTATCGTAACACTTTGTTATACTTAATCCATACACCGATTATGGCTACAAAGGATCCATACCCCGCTTTATGGTATTTAGTATATCCTGAATTTTATGAAGTATTCAGGGTAGGTGCGATCACTGCCTTCATTTTAATTCCAAATCATTTTTTGTTTTGGAAAGGTTTATTTTCAGACCTCTTTCTTGAAATACTTGGTAGATGATGCTAACTTCTCTAACAACTTTGCAAGAGTGCGATGAATGAATTCATTACAGATAATTTCCTTAAGTACGGCACATTAATGGGAACATAATTTATAGCAGTTAATTTATATCGGAGTAAATCTGCAATAAATGATAGAAATTAAGAATATAATCGAGGTAATCAACTGTCGAAAGAAAAAGTTTATTTGGTAGATTCTTGCGATGGGTAAATTGTCATCTTATATTTTTAATGCCGCGCATGTGCATTGTTTGTTTTTTTATTATATCGACTGTACAGTATAGTAACGTTAGTTAGTCAAAATCTGTGAGAAACAGAGCACAATGATGCAATTCATTCCTCCAGAAATTTTGGAAATTCTGCAATGCTTGCCGAAAGCTCCAATACGAACATTTCAGAGTGTTTGGGTATCATCCTGATTTCAATGCAGAGGATTCCGAAAGAGTTCAGTGAGTCGAATGATGATTACGAAGGTACAGCAGCTCGGAAAATCCTTCTGAGCGTTCTGACAAGAAAAGAACTCCTGAATTTGTTGGTAAGTGCCTTAGGAGCCTACATCAAGTGTTAGTGCTGCCTTAGGCCAAGAGCGTGGCTGCTGGAAGATACTATATATTGTAACAGGTCTCTGCACCATGTCGCACAAGCAGGAGAAACTCAGTCATGTCTATCAGACAATGTCTGCAAATAAATCACCCCTTACCTCTTGCCACCTGACTCCCCAGACAGCAACCCCTTGATTATTGAGTGCAGTTAAGCGAGTGATCAACAAAACTCTTTGAATTAAACATTCACCAATTTAAACAAAGTGACCATCCATAAGAGTTGCAGGAGATTCCGAAGTCGTCTGGAGGCTGTGGTTGAAGTCATGGCGATTTTATTGAATGAATTTACTCTTTCGTATTTCAAGATATTTTTGTGTAATTTTGGTAAATATATCTGTTAAAATGTTATTTCCATTTTTGCGTAACCGAAATTACTCAGGTAATTATTTACCATATTGGGGAAGCACTTTCAAGTAGGCAATGTGCTCTATAAAACGTTTAAGAAGAATATTAAAAATCATTTACAATACTAAGTAAGCAAAATGTGTTGACGGGTAGACCAACACCTAATATAAATAAGTGCAGTTGTTGTAGAAGTAATGGCTCTTCCGTAAACGGCAGGTGCGTGACTGAAAATGTGGTTTATGGAGATGAAGTCAAAGTAGAAGGCGTCCCAACGATAACTTATATTGGATCGATTGAGGGCCCATTCAAAAGGATTTTAACCCTTGTAACTTCATTCAGGTTGTTATAATATTACAATTGCACTACCCTTTCGAAATATGTTTGGAAAATAAAAGACGAACTGAACTCTTATCCAAATATAACATGGGATATAGCCAGAAAGAGTAAGGGGAGCTGGGTAGTAAATTTTGTAACTTGTGCCAGGAAGAGAATCTGGTAATTTTGATGTTCGCAGATCCACGTTCACTAATAAGCAAGAGAGCCGATGTTTTTGACAAAGTGTCTACACATCAAAACCTTCCAATATTCAATAAGGAAGCCGGATGAAATCTACTTCTGGTGGAAAAAATATGCCACTCCATATTTAAGACCGACACGACGGTTTAAGTAAGACTAAAATTTGACCTAACGATCCTTCCATTCGAGAGTGAAACGTAAGTAGCTTTGATTTTATTGCAATTTTGTGTGCTCTACTTTTTATTACGAGTTCCACTGAAAACAAACAACTGCCATTGTTTTTCGATATATTGTAATCCATGACTTAAAGACATGACATTGTGATATAGAAATTCGCAAAGAGATGGAAGACGCTGGCAGATATTGTACAGCCGTAGACAAACGTAGACTAACGTAAGCTTACTAACATAAGAATACTCAAGTTGGTAGGAAATATGCACAAAAATATCGATAAAACAATGCATAAACCTAATTAAAATCTTTGCTATGGATCTCAATGTTTTAAGACACTGGATTCGAAAGATTTAATTGAGGACCTTCGATAGAACTCGAATGTGAAACAGAGAGAACAATGCATGACAGTTTAGAAAAAAAAAGATAATTGTCTGACCCGTGAAAATCATTTATCGAGCAAGTTCAATCACCAACTTGGGTTTTTCTTTGATGCGAAAAACTTCGAGACGAATAGGGCATTTGAAGTCATGGCAGATGGTTATGCAGAGGCCATAAGGACGTTCTGACACTCATGCATACAAAGTGTCCAACAACAGGAGTTCTGGGTGACATGGACAGCGGGGTATCTTTCCCATTTCTTTCCTCAGGTTAGAGATGTGTCGGAGAGGGTTGTCAGGCCTTGGATAGAGAACATGAGCAAAAGAAGAGCAACAACAGTCAGCACCTGATAAGGCCAAGACGCTAATGAATGAATTACAACTCTGGAGTGCCCAATACTTAGCGCATTGTCCCAAACAGATAGCTCTCATCTGATTCGGACAACATTTCGGACTTCGTACTGAAGCAGTCATCGATGGCAACAGCAAAATCATGGATGCTTCAAGGAGAAAATCTCAAGATTATTCAAGGAAATTTCTTCTCTCGTAACTCAATTCGTAAAAATGTACTGAAAGAACTGAGCAATCCTGTATTTTTCTGCTCTTTGAAATTTACATTCAGATGTTTTTCGCTACTCCCATATCATATTTGATTGATTATAGCTTTTTCTATTCATATATATATATTTTCATGACGGGTAACAAGTTTTCTTTTTTTTGAATATCTAGAGATTGAAATCTCTTCTATTAATCTGCTGTCTTTGTGATTTTTGGACAGAATATTAAGGTGAATTTACTTATAAAAAGATATTCTTAGATCTTATCAGTACCTGTCAAAAAACCTATAATTATTTAATGTATTTATCTTGACGCCATTATCAATTTTGAGGGACCGAGAAAATTACTACATGTAAAAATAGCCCCTAACATTACTATATTCCTTTTATCTTCTAAGTTATGTTCAGTAACAATTGCCATTCCTCACCCGAGCGTTCTCATTATGACGGCGACTTTCAATTTTCATGTTTTTAGCCAAAGTTCATTATTCTTCCTACATTCACATTATATATGTGTGTGTGCGCTTGTATGTGTGTGTGTGTGTTTGTGTGTGTGTGTCTGTGTGTATACACTGAGAAGATCTCAAAGCCTAAACATGCATGTCAACATGAAATTGATGTTTATGTTTACACTGTTTATTTCAACATCTACTCCATTCCTGATATTCTACACTCTTTCCATGTATATATTTCAAATATGAAACAATTTGAAACATCTATCTATCTGTGTATCTATCTCAGTCTGCTCATATCTATCAATCTATCTATCTACCTATATATATATATATATATATATATATATATATATATATACACACATATATATATATATCTATCTATATCACCATGTCCATATCTATCTATCTATCTATCTATCTATCTATCTTTCTCTGCCTGTTCATATCTATCTATTTATGGTAAACATAAACCGTCGAACAAGCAAATAAAATAGGACGCTTTTATTTTAACTGCCTTCACTCTTCGGCAATGTTAATTCTTTTAAAAAGCGATGATTACAAATGTAAAAAAATCTAAACATATGAAAGTGAACATTTGTTTGTCCTTGAGAATTGACAACAAAAATAAGAAACGTTATTTATTTATCAGATTGTTTATGTAGACTATTTATTTATTAGATTGCATAGTGGAATGGTTGCCAAAACATCGGCTAATTGCGAATTTATTCAAACTTTATAAAATAGTAAATAATAAGCATTTATTAGGTTGGTGCAAAAATAATGTCGTTTTATATATATAAGTTGAACGTCAAAAACGACATTATTTTTGCACCAACCTAATACTTATAATTGGCTCATATATTTTAATAATTTAATTCATGTTTAAAAATGAATTTTTTTTCATATTTATTTCTTTATAAATTTGTAAATGATAAATAGTGCATTGCACTAGTCTTAATATAATTAAAGCAGTGTGTGTGTGTGTGTGTGTGTGTGTGCGTGTGTGTGTGTGTGTGTGTGTGTGTGATTATGCGTATGTTAGTATTTTGTTAGCTAAAGAAGACAAAAAAATAAATAAAAATAATTAAATTCTTGTAATTCCTGGTGGTACGATTTGCTAAAATGGTTAAAATATTGAACAACGTGTGGGAAACACTGCAAATTTAAAATTCTGTCTGGAATTTTCTACCTAGATGCCCAGTGAATCGGAGCCATTTAAAGCCGAGATATTTTGAGTACCAAATTTCAAGATATTTAACTGGATTTAGTATTGTTACGAAGAAAGCCGCTCTCAGAAGATATCAAATCAAGAAAAACAAAAGAAAAATACGAAGATTGAAAACTTCTAAAAGGAAAGAGTTTTGTGAGTTTGCGGTGAGAGTCGACAATTTTTTCACTTTTTTCTCCCAAACTAAAGCAACGCTGCCAATAGTTCCAGACCAAAAGAAAAAGGAAAAAAAAGAAACGTTGAAAATTTCTAGAATTTACATTTTGCTCCCTTTAATGAGACGGGCGTTGCTATCACATAATAATGATAACTTTACTCAAATAATTTTTTTCATTCTAATCTAATATTGCCATTACTTATAGATCTATCAAGTCAAGTGGTTGATAACATAGCCTATTGTACATGCGCAGTCGAGTATAAATTTATGTTTCGATGTACACACACACACACTTACACACAGATACGGAGACACAGACACACACACCCAAACACAGACGCGCAAAGACACACAGACACGGAAACACACAGGCACACACACGCAAACACAAACAAACACGCACATAGACAAAAACACTCACGCACAAAGACATACACACACAAACATTGCAATGCAGCAAAAATTCAATCTAAAAAGTTTTATTAAATCCATTTACTAAGGACTGTCATTTTCATTTTTATTATATTTTTTACGGTGTATGAATAAGCTGCTGAGCATCCGTAAAAAGACAAATGCATAAAATGTCCAAAGATTAGAATATTTTTCTTCAGTTTATTTTCAACCATTTTTGGCTATTATCAGTAACGTTAACGTTGTCAGTTTTTATAGATAAAAGTGTTGTTGCCTTCATTGTAATATTTTAAAAAACTAGTTTGAATTTTTTAAAATATGTTTATTGTATAAGTAACTTCATTTTCAGAAATGTTTCACAGAGATTGAGACCCCCGCCATCGACGGTGATCTTCTTGTACGTGCCTACTATCACTTCAAAATTTGAGTGATGATAGCGCTTCACAGCCTCCTATCACTTGTTCCTCTTACGGACGTTCATTCTGTTGCCAAGCCACCCCTTTCCAGTTCCGCGATCCATTTGCATAAATATATCTGGTCGGTGGCCCACAATGCTTTCTACTGTCTCTCTTGCCCTGTGTGTGAGTTTCATATTCTTCATGCCTTCCTTTCTCATTGTATAAGCAAGAAATTTCAGTTTCCTTTTTCTGATTCTGAATATATTGTCATTTTATGGTTTGGTTTATTTCGTTTTACAGCATATCAACCTCTATGGGTTATTTAATGCCGACAACATTTTTAGGATAGATTCGTATGAATAGAATATGTATTCTTTGGTTTCGATTGGTTTGGTTTATTTTGTTTTACAGCGTATCAACCCCAATGGGTTATTTAATGCCAACAACATTTTTAGGATAGATTCGTATGAATAGAATATGTATTCTTTGGTTTAGATTGGTTTGGTTTATTTTGGTTTACAGCGTATCAACACCAATGGGTTATTTAATGCCAACAACATTTTTAGGATAGATTCGTATGAATAGAATATGTATTCGTTGGTTTAGATTGGTTTGGTTTATTTTCTTTTACTGCATATCAACCTCAATGGGTTATTTAATGTCGACAACATTTTTAGGATAGATTCATATGAATAGAATATGTATTCTTTGGTTTAGATTGGTTTGGATTATTTTGTTTTACGGCATATCAACCTCAATGGGTTATTTAATGCCGACAACATTTTTAGGATAGATTCGCATGAATAGAATATGTATTCTTTGGTTTAGATTGTCTCGGTTTATTTAGTTTTACGACATATCAACCTCAATGGTTATATAAGGTCGAGAATATTTTTTATTGCTGGCAATATTTTGTTTTGTCAAAAATCTGTTTCTGGTAATATATTTCCTTCAAAATTATATTGCTGGTAATATTTTTTTCAAAAAAGGTATTGCTGGTAATAGCTAACTATTTGCCCATAGCTGGGACCCCAACATGTGCCACCACCCCGAGTCATGGTGCACCTGGGAACACCAGCAATTAAGAGGTGGTTCCATGCTTCTCAGATTCTCCTGATCAGAGGCCTTGCTTCTGGACGTAGTTTAACGTATTTCTCAGGGCGCGGATATAATTTAACGTCTTTCCAGGGACGCGAATATAATTTAACGTCTTACCCAGGACGGTCCTTTTATGTTTTCCTTTTCTTTAAGACTTCTTCGTTGCTTAGGTGATGCGATCATTTTTACTGTGAATGAATCTGTAGAACAACAACGCTGTTGCCTTCAGCTTTCTCTTCATCTGTGAGAATATTTTATCGCATTCATAGCCATACCAGAATATAGATACTGCATAATAGTTCAGCACTATTTATTTATTTTTTTTGTAAAGAAAATTTCCTGGTTCTTAGTACTTTGTTTAACATTTGGAATGCATCTTTCCCCAATCCAATTCCGCCTTCAGAATTCGATATGACATATTCTATCCTTTGTTAAAACGCTTCCACGGAAGTTATTATTAATTATTTTATAATCGTTTTTAATATATTATGGGAATTTTAAAATTCTAAATTAGGTTAATTTTTTTAAATTCTAAATTATATTTATATCATCTTCATTAGTAAAATACTTTCGTTATTGATTTCGGAATGTTATACTGTACCAAATTAGTTTTCATAGTCAGGTATAATAGCTGATTATGCTTTATTGCTTTTTATTTCGATCAATTTGGCCAATGTTATGGGACCTTAGCTATAACGACAGAGTGAACTCTTCCTGACACTATCAATACTGCACCTCTCAAGAGAGACGAGATTGAATCGAGTAGAGCCAATAGTAGTTCACTCCAAACCAGACTGACAGTCATACTAACACCTTCAACATTTTGTATTATTATTCTGTTTAATATATCTTTGTTATTTCTACTCTTGTGTTCGTGTTGTTCTTCCTTGGTCCTAACCTTGAACCATAACAGTGGCGACGAGGATATTGAAGAAACGAACTTCTACGCGGAGAATCTAGAAAAAAAACTTTTTGCTATCGGTCGTCCATAACAGAGGAGACGGAGGTATTGAGAAAATGAAACTAGTTCTACGCGAGAAAAAAAATTTAAAAAAAGAAACATTTTTTTTGGACCCAACCTTAACAGTCGTAACGAAGACACGAATTTTACCTGTCAGCCAGAACAGAATCGAATTCTATGCAGGAAAACTTTTTCGTACTAAGGTTCCAGAACAACAGGCGACAAAGACCTAAAGTCTACACTGAGAAAAAAGGAAAACTCGTTACACAAAATTACGCTGTAAACATGGAAGACTTTAAGGCAACCATATTGGAACTAATGAAAATGCAATTCGAGCAGCAACAAAAAATGAGGAAAGGCAGACTAGGCTCGAAGAAAAACAATTAGAAATTCAACAGAAAAACGAAGAAAAACTATTGGAAATTCAACAGAAAAACGAAGAGAAGCAACTCAAACTACAAGAATTACTACTACGGCCAGTAACAAATAAAGGACAACATTCTGGAAATGAAACGGCATTCTCGCAAAATGCTATATGGAGCTCTATCAAAGACTTCACTTATGCACCGGACGAAGACAAAACCTTCCCGGCTTATTTCAGAAAATATGAAGATTCATATGTGTTTGATTGCGGGAATTGGTCAGACGCGAAAAAAGTACGGCTACTACTGAGGAAACTAGGTTCAAGCTAATACACTAAATTCGTAAACTACATCCTACCGAGGAAAACGAATGAGTTGACTTTCAAGGAAGCCGTAAGACTTTTAACGGAATTATTTAGTCCGAACACTTCACTATTCCACAAAAGGTAGAAATGTTTAAATTTGACAAAAAAGGATAGCGAAGGCTATATAACACTCGCTTCCATAGTAAACGAACACTGCGATGACTTTAAGTTATCTGAACTCAGCCCTGACAATTTTAAATGTTTGACATTCTTCCAGGGCCTGGTTTCGACTAAATATGCGAAGATCAGACGGAGAATTCTAACAAAACTTGAGAGTGAACCAGAATTGACGCTACAAAAATTGACTGAGGACTGTCAGAGATGTATAAGTGTAAAAAAGGACTCGAAAGATATATAAGAGTCTGGTGTCGCTCACATACGAAAAGTACAACGACAAACATGTTTTTCTCCCTCATCACAAAGAAACCGAACAAATTATTTTACTAGAAAAAGTCAAATGAAATCTCAGAAGAAACCACCACCCAGTCCATGCTATCGCTGTGGGACTTTGCATTGGTACAAAGATTGTCCATACCGCTATAAGATTTGTCTGTCGTGCAATAAAGTGGGACATAAAAGTTCGCACTGTAGGACAAAGAAAGAAAACAAAACAAAAAAGAGTAAGAGTTACTAGAACTGACCAAGCGGACGGGATAAATATACGAAAATACGTACTAGTAGAAATGTTAAACAAAAAAAATCAGATTACAATTAGATTCCGGATCAGATTATTAGCTTACAGACGTGGAAGAAATTAAACAAACCGACCATGTTGAGAACAGATAAAATTGCCAGATCGGTAACAAGTAGAAAAATCAAATTTGAGGGGGAAATTATCACAAATGTGGCGTTCAACTGAATGACCAAGAAATTAAACATGTATGTTCTAAAAAATACGGAAAATTTATTTGGAACTCACTGGATGCAGTAATTTGACCTCTGGGATTTACCGATAAATACATTCTGCCAAAAAGTGGAAAGGTTATCGACCGAGGCAGAGAAATTGAAGGAGAAATTAAAGGAGAGTTTCCCCGACGTATTTTCAGCCGGCCTCGGGAGGTGTAAAAAAATGGCGGCCAAATTCGAACTAAAAGAAAATGTACAACCCATTTTCAAGAAGAAAAGAAAGGTACCTTTCGCATCATTAGAAAAAATAGACGGAGTTTTAGATAGACTCGTGAAAACCCGTATATTGACAAAGGTTGAATATAGACAATGGGTCGCACCTACGGTTTACGTGAAAAAGAAATCGGGTATGATACGAGTATGCGCTGATTTCTCGACGGGATTGAATGCAACGATTAAGGATTATCACTATCCTCTCCCTAGTCCAGAGGAAGTTTTCACAAAGTTGAATGAAGGAAAATTTTTCTCAAAGATAGACTTGAGCGAAGCATACCTAAAAGTACCAGTAGATGAGGAAAGCTAAAGGTTGTTGTGTATAAACACACATAAAGTGTTATATAAGTTTCAGAGATTACCATTCGGGACCAAGGACGCGCCGGCGATATTTCAGCAAATAATGGTCCTAACCTTGGACCATAACAGCCAATAATATAAAGACAAGGTACGGTAACCCCTCGTTGAGAATTTGCTATTTTACCTTCTTATTTCATTTACGGCAAGCAAATATAAAACTTTGACAGGGACGATCAGGCATTTTTTCCGAATTTCCAGTTTTAAATCGCAAACATTATTTCATGTGTTGTTGCCTCAGGAACAACAATCGTATCTGTCAGAATAACTGTTGGTGGTATTTTTCTTTATCTTACATCGAAGACAGATATGCATCTTACTGGTCTGTTATTCTTATCATCTATAACTGTCATTCAAATTTTAGCTATTGATGTTTACCCAGACATGGAGAGTGTTGAGCAGATTTAAATTACTTTTCTTTTCTTCCCTTCTTCGATTTTTTCAAAATCCCGAGAAAATCTCACCCCCACAAAAAAAAATTCCAGAGACGGTGCAGGCCGAAGAAAGGAGCAAAATTATTTGCCTTAAGTTGCGAAAACATATTTCCTTCTGCGACGTAGCTTAATCGTCTGATAACTTGCATTCAGATACAAGAAGAGCGAAAAAAAAGAGAAAAATAATTTCCTTTATAACAACTTCAGGGATCACATGGTAACAAGTCACGAGACCCTATAACTATAAAAAAAATTAGTAGAAGGGTAACAGCTTTTAGTGAGCAAGAACCAGCAACCCAGGTATTATATTACTCCTTCCTCCACCTGAACCGTCAATTTGTCCACAGAATTTTATCATCTATTTCTTCTCTAGTTATTATGTTGATTACTGTTTCGTTCTGCATTTTCAGTTTTACCTTTATAATTTTTCTCCCTATATCTCCGTCTTTTCCAACAGTTCTTGTTTCGCATTTTAATTTTATGTTTTTTCTATTTCCATTTGTGTACTTTATTATCAGGATTTAATAAGATAAAATACGAAAACCTATTTGTTCCTACACTTGTTTCTTTTCAGTTTATTTTATTTAATAGCATTTAATTATTATATATTCTCTTTTTGCCCTATCTTTTTTCTTTTTTCTTTCACTTTCTCTTTCTCAAAAATCGACCATGTGGCCTGCCAATTTTTGACACAACTTGCTGCACGTGACACGTCTTTCCCCCTCCCCAATCAATAACCTTCTCCATCTATGTTTACAATGTTACCCCCACCAACGACGCACACTAGTAACAATAGACCTGTCTAACACTTTTACACTGATCAAAATTTTAAATGTAAGTTTATTTTGGTAAAAGTTCCGCACATTGAGGAATCTTGGATCTAGTTTTTGCTAATAATACCTATTTCCACTGGAAAATAGCCCATCTACAAAAAAACATCTATCGTGATTCACATTTCTCTGTTCCTTGAACCGTTGATAAAGGACACAGTCGTGTCCTAAAATTCCGAACTTAAAATCTATCTGTCCGTGCTTCATTTCTGTCATATGGCTAATAATTAATATTTAATAAATATTTATTCTACTGATTATATTGGTACTCTTTCGTTTTGTCCTTGTTTTGTTAACCAATTATATATTTCTCACCGGATTAATTTAAACTGTAAAAGAAGGCGATCCTCAGAGAATTAGAAGACGTAGGAGAGCGCCGGTTTGGCAGATATTGCCGCGCTGGGTACTGTGGGACTCATCTGAGGAAGTCTAGCGCTGCAGTGAAGTCACGATTCAGAAGAGTATAGATGTATTCTTATCATCTCGCTAAAATATCTTGGCTCTTGGTTAGTTTGGTGATGTCAATCGCTTTCATGATGGATGTAGACTTCCTGACGGGACCGAAAACATCCTGAGAAGAAACGTCTCATATTTCAATATTTGGCGTAGTGTTGTAGTTCTTTCGCCTTGCTTGCCCGCCAGTGGTTTTGAGATGCTGTGGGGATCCTTTTAGTAGTTACCCTTGAGAATCTGGATTTTAGCTTTCAGTCGTTGAGATGATGGGTAGGATTCATATTGAAATTAAATGATAGAACTCTAATTGTAAATAGTTTCTCTTCGTCTCCTGACAACCATTAATCAGTCAGCCACTGGATGCGCGGATGATACCCTGCTAATGGCGGACTCAGACAAGGTAGCAAAGGAAAGCAAGAAAGAGGAGGAGGATTAACTGTAGGAAAACTGAAAATATTGCGATCGTTAAGCGTGTGGTATGAGTGGCAAAACCAAGTAGCCAGATAAATGTAATTATCTAAGTAGTTTCATAATAGATAACAGAAAATAAATGTATATTCCTCTTTTATTAAAAAGACATTTTCCAGGTCAAAATTGGGATCACGAACGTTGTAGTGAAATGGAAGTATATTGAGTAGATTGAGAAATTTTATGTCGTTTTCATGTCTGTTTTTTTTTCAATTTCGTAAAGTTTTGTCGATATATTTGAGTGAGGAAACGTTTACATTGTATTTAATTAATTTCTATTTCTGATCTAAAGTTATATAGTGTTATATATGTTTTATATTCATTCATTTTTTGAACGTTTTCCATAATGTTCGTCATAATTCTTATATTGCGAGGAGCTAAATTTTTTTATAAGTTTTTTTTTATTATAGAGTTTGATAAGAATATAACAAACTTATTTTTTGTGCGATCGTTCATACTTTGTTTTTCATTCTTATTTTGTGAATTTTGTACACATTCCTCTTGATATTTTATATGAAATAACTAAGGTAGCGGATTATTTTTCAAAACCCTATTGTTTCATCGGGTATATATACTTGGTTATGCAAAATTCATAGGAAAAGCAAGACAATTTTACATTGAAATACTGGCCAATGTTGATGGTGAAAGTACAGAAATAGTTTAGCTATAAATCAGTTTACTGCTATTATTGCACTAATGATGTCGACATAAAAAAATTATCATAAAAAAATTGTCGCTCAGTTTCAATATTTTAACAATCTGCAAATAGGACTAAATGAACTCTTTCAATTTGAAGATTTCCCGCCGTTCTTTTCATGATTCAATATAACGAAATTGGCGCCTTCGTCCAACCAGCGTGCTTTTCAGTAGAGATAGTCATTGGCTTTCATGACGTCAACACTTTTACTCAGGCGATGCTTAGATTCGCACATATTTGTTCAATTAACAGCTTCATTGAACCAATACTAGACGAATCGTTATTCTTTATTTCATCTTTCCGATAGCTGCACAATCGGTCTAGACGCTTAGATTTTTTTTTACGTATAACTCCGGGTGATTGTCATACATTTCACCAGAAGGAGGGAGAGATTTTAATCCATTCCACCAAGGAGAAGATAAATGTATCAAGTTAGCCAAACAGATGCCCCCACTGGCTGTGTAAATAAGAAATATTCTACATAAAATATTTACTTTACATGCATGACGAGGTATATACATCTCTTATCATCATCAGATTTAGATATTCCTAATCGACTGAAGGATAAAAGTATTTCCCAATTCTTGACTTCCGTGACTGTGTCTTTCTCTAGCTTATATTACCTTATCTCTTCATATTTTTAAGGCCTTTTTTTTCTACTTTTGTTCGGTATTAAACAGTAATCAAGAATCGTTTTTTTTGTGAGGGGGGTTCATCTGCTTTCTTTTCTCTTTGTTATATATCACTCTCTTTAATTGTCGTCGTTTTATGGCGTGGGATACTATTAAAGTTTTCCTTGGCATTGTATTTTTTTCCATTGATGTTTTGATATATTTAATTTCCTTTTATTTTCACAGGTCTGCCCTCATGTAGCATAACATATTTATTATATAATTTACATTTCAAACTTCATGAGATTGCTTTCCTCATACTGCAATTTTTATTAAATACTTTCTATTCAATCACTTTGTGTCGTTTTATTTAATTCTCACATTCCTATATCTTATCCTCATTGGGGAGTGAAATAATGTGAATTCTTACAAAGATCTGTTGGCATTTAGGGATGCTGGGATTCGCTGTTATTTGTGCTACATAGGATTGCTTCTGCGATTTCATATCGGATAAGCTTGGCTATTTTGATGTGTTGTAATGATTAGCAAGCTTGACTCGTTAGATTAATTACGACTAAATAGTGAATTCGATCCGCACTGCTTGCTCTACACTTTCAGCCTTGCGTTACCTCCAAGCTACGCTGAGAAAATCATTAGGGGTACTTCGACGTGATGTAATTGCAGGAAACCAGTCTCGCTAGATCAGTTGCGATTGAATAGTTTGATCCACACTAAGTACCCCATAATTTCGGCCTTGTGCCACAACTCTTACGCAATGAAAACAACCATATTGTCAAGCTGATTGACAGCTAGGTGAATTCCAATGCTAAAGTTTGAATGACCAGGAATTCTAAAATGTATGAAAGGTGTTACAACTAGGCGTCTTCACTGTTTTCGCGGGAAAACAGATAGCGTAATGAAAAATGCCACAAACTAAACAAAAATAAATTTTTAACGTCAAAATACTTATGTTATTATTATTAGATGAAAGACCAAAGTATTTTTTAATTATTTTTAAAAAATGTTTAATATTTTCTAACACGTTCGAAATTTTGGTTAAAGTCTTCTTTTGTTTACGTCATCGCAATGTAAGAGACAATAACAGTTTTTTTTGCGCTTTTTTTCCATTGAAAACACATTGATTTTGAATTTTTTGTAAAAATCAAGTAATTGTCCAATTTTAATTAAATTTTCAGGACTTATTCACAAATGAATTAAATTATTTTTGAAATATTTTTTTTGAAAAGTTTGGTAATTTTTTTTTTAAATATGTTACACCCCCCCCCCCACTTAATTAATTTCATGAAATTTCGCCCAAAACCTTTCGGTTTCCTGAAAAAAATTTTTTTTTTTAAAGAAGAAGTCTTTGGAGATGATAAATCACCTACTTTTTTTTCAAATTTGAGCTATCTGACTGAAAATTGGCTCTGAATTAAAAATAATGAATCCAATAAAACTATGATATTACTTAATTAGAAAAGCTTTTAATTGATTTTGTAAATAAGTAATATTAAGGACATTATTGTCTGAAGAAATAAAATTTTTCTGATGAATAATTAAGTTTTACAAGAATTTTTACATTTTTTAAGAAATTTTAATTAAATAATTTATAATAGTTTAAAATCGTGTAAAACTCTGTATTAGGCTGTTTCCTCGAGGTGATGTAGTAATTAAGCGGAAACAAAATGTACGATTCCAAAATTGCAAAGATTAATAAGTTTAGTTGCACTATTTTATTTCTTAATTATTTTTTATGTTGTATTTTTTAATTAATACATTCATTATTTCCATGTATGGTAGACTGAAATTGCCATTATTATAAAAAGGTCACATGATCTAAGAGTGTTGTCCATTTATTGTAATAAATGGATAACACGTGGACTTTTCATAACATTTCGCTTCTTAGTTGCTTTCCAACAGGTTGTATTTTCCGTTCAGCTTCTTTTCAGTATATGTTTATTGGGTTAATAAAAGTTTTAGTAATTATGCAATTAATAATAAAATTTAATAATAAAATAATTGTCATAACAATAATTAGAATTAAAATGAAAAATATATAAAAAAATATAAATCAGGTTACCAGATAGGTACCTCTACTATTTACCAACATAAATTTAGATTTAATTAAAAGCTTAATAATTAAATTCATCATTTCCATTAAGTAAAAATTCTGGTGTATTTCAGATAGAAACTATATACATTGGATTGGAAAGTCACATTTAATTTTGATTTATTAAATAATAATTAAATTATCATTTCATAAATTATTAAGTTACTTCTTTCATGGTATTTTTTTTTTACATTTTTTTAAATTATTTTTCAGCATAATAAACGTAAAGGTAAGTACAAAAAAAATTAGAGCGCTGAAAGTTTTCCTTAAAAATAACGAGGTAAATAATTTGTTCACATAAATGTAAAATATTTCACTTTTCTCCTTCCGTAGAACAAATTATCCTCACGGAATCCATCAATAGGTCATTCAACACCTGTGAAATGACGCGAAAGTTTATGACCTGCTTTGATTTATTTTCAAATTACGTCTTTTCGGCGCAAAAGCTAAGTTAAGCTTGGTTCAAAATATTTTAAATAAATATTATAATTTCTGATTTTCTTAAAATAAGTTTTTAAAAAATGATAATTGATATTTAAAAAATTTCAAACTGAGATTTTCATTGATTTTATGAAATGGAAAAAAATGATCAATTTTGCTGACTCAAAAAAAAACAAGATTTTTAACGAAATTTTCGGACGTGTTAGGAACGATTAAAAAATGTAAAAAAAAAACACAAAAATACTTTGATCTTTCCTCTTAATAATAACATAAACATTTAGACGATAAAAATTTGTTTTCGTCAAGTTTGGCGTCTTTTTCATCAATCTATGCTCTTTTTTTTACATTTCGTGGAGGTACCTAGTTACAACGTTTAATTGAAACCTGTTGGCTAGAAAAGGTATGGAAAATCTAACACTAAATATTAACCATTTCTGAACACCTGGGTTTCCATATTATGACCAGTATAACAGAAATAAATTCTATTTGGGTTACAAACTAACTAATACGTAATAAGATTTCAATCACGGAAGAAACATGACATTTGTTTTAATAAAAAGTTTCCACTTACATATTAAATATGTTTCCGGGGTTCGAAACCCTCCCGAATCACTCACAAAACTATATCAATTGGAATTCTACTGCTAAAAGCCGCTCCAGAAACAATATATTTAAATTTATTTATATTTTTTGTAAAACTTTATGCGAGATTGATATACATTTTCAAGTGCGTATTCTAATTTTTTATATATTTTTGGAATTAGAAAAGCTTGTAGATAGAGACACACATAATATCTGTAATTTTCTGTCATTGTTATAATTTATAACAGCTAAACATATCATTTTCCTTTTGAAAATATTAGAATAATTACTTGAAAATATATTTCAATCTCGCATAAAGATTTACACAAAAACGTAAAGAATCTCATTACTTTTTAATGTATGTTCTTTCATTATTAAGTTGTTAAGTTTAAGCAGTGGTAATCCCCTGTTGATCTTCGACTGGGGATCAGCGGATATTATTAATAGAGGCATTACAAACTTTCCAATATTACGGCCAAAATACGTACTTTCGTTAATAAACTATTAAACAATTTGAAAATCAGGGGATATCATCAATGGATACTCATATCATTCATTCATGATTCGCGTGTAAAAAACTAGGTGAAAACTCATGATGTTGCACTTTACTAAGGACCAGTTATTTATTGGCATATTTTCCTGCAAATCAAAGCTGGAAGAACAAGCTAAAGGCAGTGCCATGTCTGTACGCATACTTCCCGGCAAGAAAAGTGACAAATATGGTGGTGATTTGATGCAAAGACTGCACAGCGCTTTTATAGTTATAGAATGCTACAAGAAGTATCATGCTGATAGAACATTACATTTCCAAACATAACATTTGCTTCATTTAGTTTTTCGTTGTTTTCATAATCTTAAAGAAAATTTTGCTTTTATTGTTTTTGAAAATGATTAAAGCAAATGTGAGCTTGCAAATCACCCTTTCAAAAAGAATTTCCATTCATTTTAACCAGTAAAGATTGCGTAATCATACAAACTTTTCCCGCCTTTAAAAAGTTAATCTTAATATCTATATATTTATTGTGGCTATGATAATTGGTATTTAAATTATTTACATGCAGACTATTGTGCTCATCTTTGTTGATGTTGTCACATTATTGTGGCCGTTTTGTTCTCTGACCTTCATCAGGTGTTTGTAGATCCGGGCAACCTTCAGGGCATTTCGAGCTGAGCCATTTATCTAATCTACGGTGGTAGAGTGTTCTTGTTCCACTCTTCATGCTCTCGTTTGGTTCTTAATAAGTTTTGCTCAATCATTGCTTGCCCCGTTTCCACTGAATCTAAGGCCATATTGCCCGGGAATTAACTCACAATTACAACCTCACCAGATTCCCGTACCAACGCTTAATCCAACAGGAACATTTCTGAGTGCAGACACTAAATCATAATCCACCAGCCGTTGAAACGTTGAAACAAAGATGAAGACATTAGACCGTGTGCAAATAAAGTCAATAATGACAACTCCTCATTTAAGGATTCCAGGGAGATATTAGTGTATACATTTAATGACATGTTAATCGCGTTTATGATTAAAGTGTATCTCGTGTCATTAGAAGTTTAGCCAGGTATTATCATCTAGTAATCCTCTTAGATAATGTCTAAATTTATACACACTGTGTGCCCCTTTAAGAACATCTCGCATAGACAACATCTCAAACTAACATCATATACACCGACTAAACAAAGCATAACTTTCACACATCAATTCTATATACAATTTCTTAGGTTTTACTTTTCGAATTTGATTATTTCTTCATAACATTGTAAACCTTACTAATGTTCCCAGTGCGTGACACGATCGTCACCGTCCATTATCTTTCCCCCATAATCAGACCCACTAGACAGGTTAAGTTAGAGTTACTTGCCACTGTTATGTCTATTTCTGCGACCACATCATCAACATCTACACCAAGACTGAAAGCATTTCGATGGGGGTCACCTTTGGTGGTCTACGTTCCGCAAAATACTCACTTAGGAAAAGAAAACCGCTAAAGTAATACGCCACATCAAATACATTGATCATATATTTATCTTCGCTAATAACCTCGCGTCTAACGAAAAACTTAAAATCCACTTTCGATGACAATTTAGGCTTCCATTTCACCTACGAACTTTATAATGAAAATAGAACTTTTTCTATCCATCGATTTTAATGAAGCGCTAAACAATATATGTGTGTGTGTGCGAGCGCGCGTCTGTGTGTTTGTATGTATTAATGAATGCGTTTATATATATGTGTGTATGTATGCATGTATGTAAATAGGTGTTCGATATATTTTATACGTGTATATATAACTGTATGCATGTATTTATGTCAATTTTTCTTACATATATATATATATACATATATATATTGTCTGTGCATTTATGGATTTGTATAAATATATATATATACATATATGTACATATATATATATATATATATATATATATATATATATATATATATATATATATTTATGAATGCGTATATACATATGTGTGCAT
Source organism: Acanthosepion esculentum (assembly GCA_964036315.1). Classification (NCBI taxonomy): domain Eukaryota; kingdom Metazoa; phylum Mollusca; class Cephalopoda; order Sepiida; family Sepiidae; genus Acanthosepion; species Acanthosepion esculentum. The sequence continues at coordinate 119,740,038 of OZ038489.1, read as the reverse complement.
TTATTTATATATGTGTATATTTAAGTTTGTGTCTTTTTATGTATGCATATATATATATATATATATATATATATATATATGTGTGTGTGTGCGTGTGTGTGTGTGTGTGTGTGTGTGTGTGTGTGTGTGTGTGTGTGTGCGTGCGTGCGTGAGTGCCTGTGTATGTGGACGTACAGGTGAGTATTTTTGTATATGTATATACATTTGTCAGTGCATAAGCCTCTTTTTGGGAAGTCTTCACCACAAACTTATAGACTGTTATTTCAAGATATACACTTAATTAAAATTTCTACATTTTTATTAATGCAACTGAAATTTTGCGCAATAAACTTGACATTAACCAAACGATGTTGATAAAATCCTCATTATATTTTTTATGAGCAGTTAATCGTGTTTTAACAGATGTAATCTATACATATTAGGCATATTGATAATATCACATTTTACGGTGTGTCCTGTTATATTATGCAAAAATAGGAATACAAAATATATAAATTATAAAATATTAATTTGAGCAACACTATATTCGATATGAATTAAGAAATTATTTCACTACTTAAAGCGTAGCATCCTTGTGTTGGAGTTTTTGGGTACCTTGGTGTACTAGTGAGCCAGCCAAAATGAGCTGACTCATTTTATAGTTCACCAATAGAAGTCATGACCAATCAGAAGGCTCAAAATATTCAATGAGACGTGTATAAAAGCGGCCATGTTTTTTCCGGAATATTCACTCCCAGCCTTTGATATCGAAGACTGAAGAATTACGATAGAGCTACTGGTCGTATTGGCGATATAGTCGGATTCAGTACAATGTCTGACTCGTGAGTGTTAATCTTTAACGTCGTTTCATTGAACAGATTACGTACTGCGCTGGATTCTATATTCATAGCCTATGGTGAACATGGTCAACACTTTGAACTTCTATAACAAATTTAACATATATCATTGTTTTAAAATTACTTCTTTTATGTGGTGTGACCCTTTATGTCGTATGCGATCATGGCTCTCCATTCCCTCCTGTCCCTTGTAGCTCTTTATATGTTTTGTCTTTTTCTTATTTCCCCCGTACCCTGTTCCATCATCCATTTGCTCAAGCCCATCAAGTATGTTACGCGCTACTTTCCTCTGCACCCTTATCCATCAATCTTTCCTGTGAGTATTATATTTTATAAGTCCTCCTTCCTATTTACATCCCCCAGAAATTTCAACTCTCTCTTCCAGATTTAAGTATATTCGGTCCATGGTATCGTCAGCATCTTTCTGTACAACGACATTTCAGTTGCTTCAAGTCTCTTCTTCATCTTTGAGGGGATTTTCCAGCATTCATTGCCATACAGGAGTACTAATATCACATAAGAGTTCAATACTCTTTTTTTTCTTTTTTTTTTTTAACGAAATAATTATGTTTTTTAATAATCTTTTTAGCTCTTGGAAAGCATCTTTGACCATCCCAATACGTCATCAGATCTCAGTACCGCCTCTTTCCGTCATATGTTAGAAAATCGCCCATATATTTAAATTACTTGCTTGATTTTAGTATCGCGACCTGTAATTTGAATTTTGGGATCGTCCTTTTGCTGATAATCATGCATCCTGCTGTCTTGTAGTTTATACTTAGTCCTTTCTTCTGAAGGCTGTTTTGTAGTTTCCATTCGGTGTCTGCTATCATCACTGGGTCATATGAATATACTATATTGTTAAGATTGTGGCCGCCAATGATGAATCCGGCTAGGAATTCTAGTTCTCTCAGAATTGCTTCACTGTACAATTTGAATAAATCCGGCGAGAAGACACATCCTTGTCTTACACCCGTTTCTATTTTTGTAGATCTGCTGAACAGTTTTTATGTCCGTATGCAGAAGGTTTGCTGTCAGTATAGAGTGTTGATTATTCTAATGTCTTTCCTGAATATACCAAGGTTACTGAGCAGCTCTAACAAATTTTGTCGAACACCTTTGCGTAGACGCCGTTCTGCATTTCTAATGCTCTTTCTGATAACATTCTAAGCATAAATATCGCGTTCCTTATTCCGGTGTCTTTGACAAACAAGCACTGTTCTTGCCCTATCTCTGGCCTGATTCTGCTGTGCACTCTATTCATCAGAATTCGGTTGATGAGGTTTGATATGTGGCTCATTCGGCTGACTGTCTGGTGGAATCCACATTTGTTTGCACCTAGTTCCTAAGACAGTGCTATGAAAACAGATCGGCTTAGCTCTTCCGGTATATCCCACTTGTAGATTGCATCTATAATTTCTGTGATCTTGTCTATGCCGAAGTCGTCTATGTCTGCCTGCATTTCTACTATAATTCTCTCTATCCCTACCGCCTTGTTTTTGTTCAGTTTAGCCAGTATTGCTTCCACTTTGTTTTTGTAATATTTTCCGGTAGTCCTGTGTATTGCCAGTTGTTCATTCTCATCGTGGTAGAGTTACCTATATATTTATTCCATCTGTGAAGTATTTGTTTTCTTTCTCTAATCGCCTTCACGTATTCCTTGTTTCATATGTCTTATTTTTCATCCGACTAAGTTACTAACAAACATACACACATTTAACGACTGCATGTTGGAGTTTGAGCAACTGTAAACCGGCTGGAATATGCCTTACCCGATTTATATTAAAATAATATTATTTTCTATTATCATATATTTTCTTCTTCTGTGCTTGCTTTTTAATCTATTGTTGCCTCTTTGTCTTCTTCTCTTGTTGATATTTCTTTTGCTTCTTTTTCCTTTTCAACTTGTTCTGCTGTTCCTTCTACTCATGATGCATCTTTTTATTTTTATTTTTGGCTTTTCTTATCTTCTACTGCTTCTTCTAATTCGTTATCTTCTTCCTCTGCTTCTTCTTATTATTCTTTTTCTTCTTCTTGTTCTTCTCCTTCATCCTCTTCCTCTTTTTTATTTATCTCCTTCTCCTCCCCCTTCTCCTTCTTCTTCTCCTTCTTCTTCTTCTTCTTCTTCTTCTTCTTATTATTATTATTATTATTATTATTATTGTCGTTCTGAGGCTGCTATTCCTTCTTTTTTCTTCTACTTCTTCTTTTGCTGAAGTTGCTGTTTCGTCTGCTGCAGTTGCTGTTTCATCTGCTGCATCTTCTCTTGCTTCCTGTTCCGCTTCTTCGTCTTCTTATTCGCTGTTTCTTTGTCATTTGATTCTTATTCTCCTTCTCTTACTACTTCTTCGTCTCGTGTGTCCTGCTTCTTTTACTGCTTCAGCTCCTTCTTCGTCTTCTTTGTCCTGTTTCTCCTTCTCCTCTTCTTCTTCTTCTTCTTCTTCTTCTTCTTCTTCTTCTTCTTCTTCTTCTTCTTCTACAGCTGCTGCGGCTTCTTCATTTTCGTCTACATCTTCATTTTCTTCTTTTGCTTCTTCTTATACTTCTTGTACTACTTCTGCTGCAGCTTCTACTTCTTCATCTGCTTCTTCTGCTTCGTTGTCTTCTTCCACTTCTTCTTCTTCTTCTTCTCCTTCGTCTTTTTCAGTTTTCTTCTTGTCTATTATTATTATTGTGATTCTTATGCTTCTTTTGCTCCTACTTGTTTTTCTACTCCTACTGCTGCTATTTCTTCTTCTTCTTCTTCTTCTTCTTCTTCTTCTTCTTCTTCTTCTTCTTCTTCTTCTTCTACATCATCTGTTTCTTGTTCTACTACTGCTACTTCTCTATTATTATTACTATTCTGATTATTCTTGTGCTGGTGCTGCTCCTGTTTCCACTTCTTCTTCTCCCTCTTCTTCTTCTGCTGCTGCTGCTGCGATGATGATGATGATGATGATGATGATGATGATGATGATGATGATGATGCATTTTTCTCCTTCTCTCGCCGATTCTCATTCTTCTGCTGCTAATTCTTCTTCGTTTTTTCTACCTCTGCTATTTCTTCTATATCTTCTTCTTCAAATGATTCTTCGTCTGATTCTTCTCCTAATTCATCCTCTTTCTTCTTCTTCTTCTTCTTCTTCTTCTTCTTATTATTATTATTATTATTATTATTATTATTATTATTATTATCCATCTACTTCTTAGTCGTTGTATTCTTCTTCTTGATCTATTTCTTCTTCCTCTGCTGCTTGTTTTCTTCTTCTTCTTCTGTTTCTTTTTTTACAGCTGCTTCTGCTTCTTCAACTTTTTTTCTTTCTTCTACTTGTTTTCTTCTGCCCATGATTTGCCTTATTATTCATTTGCTAATTCTTCTTCCTCTTCTGCTTCTTTGTTTCCTTCTTCCACTGAGTCTTCTTTTTCTTCTACTTCCTTTATTTCTTCCACTGCTACTTCTGTATTATCATCATCATCATCATCATCATCATTATTATTATTATTATTATTCTCGTTCTTCTGCTTCTTGTTCTTGTTCTTCTTCTTATTATTATTATTATTAATATTCTGCTTTCCTTCTTTTGTGCTGCTGCTGCTGCTTCTTGAATTCACTCTAAATCTCCGCATAAAGACCAATAATTTTACTGCTCACAATACAAGCCTAAAACATTGCTTTACATTAACGCTGTCTTCTTCTATGTCATCGTGGATGATTATTGGCAGAAACGATCCTATCTCTAACCCGATATTTCACTTTATACTCCTGACGTATAAATAGGAGTGGCATTATATTCATGTCTTAATCTAACTTCTTAATTTTCTATATGTTCTCTTTGCACTCGAATCTCTATCTTTGAATATTTCTTCTTGCTTTCGGCGCAAGGCATTTTTATTGCTTGTTACATCGTTAAATTTTTTCGCTCACTTTTTATCAGTTAATGTCAGATTTTCTTCTGACCTCAACAGGCTTATGTACTTGTCACTTTGAAACACCAATACAATTATTGTTTCAAAACCTTAAGCAAACTAAATTCATATGGTTGGTCGATACCAATGAAATAGTAATTTGAGTAAATGTTAAATTCTAAAAAGTCTATGCGTAAATTAATTACCATATATATATATATATATATATATATATATATATATATATATATATATATATATATATAATTATATAATTATATATATAATTACCATATAGATATATTCTAGGGTCATAACCTATTAAAAATATAAATGATAATAAAATATGTTATAATCAATAGGTTTGTATTTCTTTTTTTCTTTTTTCTGCTGAACAATTATCAATATGGTTTAATTTCATTTTCAGTTATTGTTTTCATCTACATTATTGTAGATGTCATTACACATTCGGGCAAATATCCCTTGTCCATTATTTTCGCTGACCTGGGATATCTGTTGATTAACATGTTAAACTCGTCCTTTTATCTCATTTATTGTTATTTACTGATACAAGGCTTGAACTCATGACCCCTATATGTAAAATACGTCATTGATATCTTTGTGATAAAGAAGTTGGTTGAAGGATAAACTACTCTCGAGGATATACTAATCTTTTTAAACAGTTATGAGAACAATATACACTGGTTCAACTGAAGAAAATAAGATCTGATATCACAGCGATAAAATAATATAATAATCAATAGATATCCCATATCAGCCTAAATAATGGTCACCTGAAGATAGCCAGACGGCCTTACCCGAAATGTCCTGTCTATAATGACATTTACAATAATCAAGATTAGATCAAAAGTATAAATTAATCCTCGGTTAATATTTTTGTTTAAATATCATGTCTCTTCTTGACAGAAGTTATCATGGCTCTTCACATCCTCCTTTCTTTAACACGTGTTAATTGTCGTTACTTCTTATTCCACGGTTTTGAATTCATAACAATTCTTATAGAATGCAACACAAGACCATAAGTGAGTTCACTCGACGGGATTATTTAAGCACAAATGCACGGAGAGAGATGGAGTGATGCCTTTATCAGGCTTATTAGTGCCAAGTGACTACAACAGACCATGTCTTGGTGATTTCATTTTCCGCTCCATTAATCCGTAACTCTAACCGGACAACGCTGCTGGTGAATACACACACAAAGGCACACGCACACATACATGCCAGCAGACACATAAACATACACACACATACATGTATAAACATACATACAGAAATATATACACATGCACACACATACATAAATACATATACACACACACGCACATTGTATAAAGAACTGCGATTTTTTTACAATGCGGGAATTTGATTCACTCCTAAGACACAACGTGTGTAACGGTTAAAGTGAGCTAGACGTCACCGGAAAAGCATGTATTAAACATTTATATGTTTTCATACTATCTTGTTACATATTAAATATTATATATATATATGTGTTTTGTTTTTCTCCTGATATATATATACATATATATATATATATGTTTTTGTTTTTCTCCTGATGATGGCCATGTTGGCCATCATCAGGAGAAAAACAAAAATTTATGCTTGCTGGTAGCAGTGAACTATAGAAATGAATGTCTTGATGGAGAAAAAAAATATATATATCAGTATTACAGCTTGTTTGAATATGAAAATAACACAAAGAATTCACTTAAAAAGACAAGATTTTTGAGTTAGTATTTGACAGCATGAAAATACAACTAGGTATAGGAGAAAATAAAAATAAGTATTTGAGAAAATACAACTAGTTATTCGTGTAAATACTACTGTGTATTGTAGACAATACAACTAAGTATTAGAGAATATACAACCGGATATTAGAGAATATACATCTAGTTACTGGAGAAATGCAACTAGGTATTGAAGTAAATGCAACTAGTTATTGAAGAAAATACAACTAGGTATAGGAGAATATACAATTTGGTATTGAAGGAAGTATCTAACTGTAAGACGAGTCATGATAAACATTCAACAAATTCCTAGTGAATTTCTGTCCTGATCTCATAATGTCATTTCGATTATAAGCACGCTGAAAGAGGAAAATTGGGCACACAATGTATTGATATGTAATAATTTATTTATCAGAAGCAACTTTTTTTAGGCAGTTACACTTTAATATTCGTAATTATAGAAATTTGAGATAAAATAATTATTATTAATATCCGTTTTGGCTACGTAATGTTCCACTGGAAATAAGAAAATATCATTTGACTTAGAAAAAAATTAACTGTCATATGTGAATTAATTAATAACGATTTTTTTCATTAAGCTGTCCCTTGATCTATGATTTCGGCTCTCATGAACCATTTTCAGAGTGGTTATGCGGACATTTAAACAAATATATCCATCATCAAAGATAATGTTCTGTTATGTTGACATAGAAGATTACTATGCGATGATAACGGTCGCGGAAGAGCAGACGCAGGTCGTAAATTCATGGTGCGTTTCTATGATGTCATACTACGTGAGAGACCGAAATATTAACAACAGAACCATGTCTGTTTGCAATGTAATGTGTTGTGACTAGTTTGAAATGTAATTTTGTTGAGTTGTAATGTAGATGGCCTCCAATATCTGAAAGTTCTTTTTACTGTGTGTATGTGTGAGTATTGTTCTGTTATGAAATAATATCTAACAGTATGTAAATGGCTATGTTTTTCTAAGAAATGTTGTTTAATAGAAGATCAGAAAGGTGACAGGTAAGACTACTGTAGTGCGTGGTTGTAATAAAACTAATAAATGTAGCGAGTTTATTATTAGTATCAGAGGTACAACTTCTGAATGGGCATGTAAATTGATACACTACATTGTTTTTCGTAGAGGATTTAGTTGTGTGCCTGTAGGGTTATTAGAGACTATGTGGTCAATTGTTTTAAATGTTTTATAATATATGATAAGCTTAACGTGTTTATTATTATTAATGGGTTTAACATTTCTACCTATTTGAGTGTGGTCATGTTTGTAATTATTATGTATTTGATTACAATAGTATAAGTTAACAGTATTATGTTTATTTTGAAGTACACTATTATTATTATTAATAAGATTATCAATTTTGTTATAGGTATTATTAAGTTTATTGAGGTACATTTTAATTTATTGATCAATGCCGGAATTAGGATATCCATTATTGACATGTGTTTGTTTAATGTTATGTAATTCTTTATAGAATATGGTTTTGGAATAAGATATTATTTTTGTGAGTTGTATTAATTTTTTTTTATAACGGATAACTTATATCGTTAGGGCTATTCACTATTATAATTAATAAGAGACGAGTAAATATTTTGAGCTCTGACCACCGCTTTACCGGTGGTAGAGAAAAATGACTTAATTCCCAGCCACCGGTTGAACAGTGCGTAAACACGTATAACTATTTGGATATCTACCGTGAAACATTACATACCAATTATCTGTGAATTTGGAATCAGGAGCTCAGGCAAAACGGTTTAAATTATTCAGGAACGCAGGGTTCAAAGGGTTAATGCTAGTGGGTTTCTTATATAAAGCAGTAGAAAAATTGTATGTGTTGAAATCAATAAATACATCAAGAAATGGAATTTTATTAAGTTCTAATGTAAATTTGAGGACGGAGTTACTTCCAAACTGGTTTTTAATTTGTGTCATTTGAAAAATATTTTTAGCTAAAACGAAAATATTATCTATATATCTTACATATACAGAGTGTTTATTAGTGTCATTAAGTATTTTATTTTCTAAATGTGCGAAACATTATATTTTTTTCACCATTTACTACACAGTAGGATTTTTTTAAGATTACCAAAATTTTCACCTACGTTAACACACGTTCTAAGTGTTAGCTCAGCTTTCGATAATGTTGTAAACAAAACTTATGTAGCAGTCTATATTTGAAGAAAACCGTATTATGACATTACGACAGTATTTTCAGAGGTTTTGTACTTGTTTTGAAGTAATTTACACAAAATGTCAAAATCATATATGCATTGAAAGGATGTCACAATTTGAAATTTTTATTCAAAGAAGACTCCTCTCAAAAACAAATTAGAAACTGTCGCAAATGTTAACAAAAAAAAATAGCTGGAGCACCAAAAGTTACAAATGCTACTGAATATAAACACTTGAATATTGAGAGGCAAAAATAAAAGGAAAATTGATGCAGAGTTGACAGGTGAATTTCATTCCTCTTAACATCAACCAATGTCGTTCTCAACTGTGAATTATCGAGACTTAGATCAGCGCGGCTCAAGTTGTGAATAGCCATCGAAAATATTTATGGAACGTGAATAAAAACTGATATGGACAAAAATGCATGTGAATTCGACATTGAAAGAGTGGTAAAATATATTGTGAACAGATGAGTCCAAATATGAGCGTTTTCATAGTAAGATGATTGTGTACATAAGCCGGGAGAAATAATGCCAAGAATTTGTGAAGCAGTAATTAAGACAGGTGTTTTTATTGATGTAAACAAAATATGATGCTGTTGTATGATGTATATTTTGTATCATTATGTGCTTATTTTTGTCAAAATAAACTCAGATAGATAATAGTTTTTGAAATTTTATATTTAGAAAAAAACTCATTCTAAGGTGTGTTTTTTAAGAAGTGCAGCCGTCAAATCAAGGGGATTAAAATTCTATTGTTCGACAAAGAGAAAATAATTCATTATAATTATTCTTACACACACATACATATATATATATGTGTGTGTGTGTGTGTGTAATTGATTTGGGGATTTAGGCTAATTATATAGTAATTCGTCGAGCTTAGAATCCTCAGCAGAATGCAGAAAGCACTGGACGCCCGTTTCATCCAATCTGGGACTCATCAGCAGTGCGCATCCACTACCGAGAATCGAACCTGTCCAGTGCTTTCTGCATTCTGTTGAGGATTCTAAGCTCGACGAATTACTATATAATTAGCCTAAATCCCCACATCAATTACTTGTATATCTTGCTAGATCCAGCTAAGCTCTGTGATAGAGCGGCTAAGGGTCAAAATAGTAGTCGTGGCTCTTGCGGCACAGGTTACGAGGTTATTCGGGGACTCTGGATAACTCTGTATACTTGGATGGGTATCGGTGAACGGAACTGAGTGAGTAGCGGCGCTATATCGAGTCTGGTGTATGTCTTCTTTGTCACCGAGTCCCGTGGTACAGTTGGTATGACGTTCGAAGCGATCCGGGTTCGTTTCTCGGTAGTGAATGCGCACTGCTGATGAGTCCCAGATAGGACGAAACGGCCGTCCAGTGCTTTCTGCATTCTGTTGAGGATTCTAAGCTCGATGAATTACTATAAAATATATATATATATATATATTTGGGGAGATGTTTATGTGTGAATTTGTGTCTATGCACAATCATCAATTTGTCTTTAGAACATCAATAAAGTAAGACCAGTTTTGCTACGCGAAACAAATGTGTACAATGTGAAGTAAAAGAAAGTGTGCCAACTTTCATATTTACTTTTCATCTTTTAACTTGATATCTTCAAAGTGATATTTTTTGTATTTTCGTCTAAAGAAAATCGTTTCAGCGATATGTGTCCAATTTGTTTTCGTAAAACCAAAGTTCTGTCTTTCTTGCCGCATTTGTTAATTATCTTCGCCATTAAAAAGATAAATAATAAATATATTCCATATTTGTTTACTTTAGAGAGCTGAGTCATTAAGTCTTTATACTTTTGCATTCTTTTAAAGATTTCCCCGGACGTCACTTGTAGTCTATTCCTCTCTATTTTCTGCCCGTAACCGAAGCCTAATGTCATTCAGATGAAATCAGACAGAAAATAGACTCGATTGTCGCTTCACACAACCTACTAAACATTCGACCTATATACGAGTAACACATTAACATTAACACTTGGATGTACTATTTTCCACTCAGGCAAGAGATCACAGATCAGTAGTTTAAACGTTAATTTCATTCCATTTTCTATAAACCTAACTAACTAGCTACATAGGATACCGTCAGGGTACTATTTACCTGGGTCTTTTGTCATATAGAGCTAACATTAGCTACAGAATAAAATCAGTTATTTTAATACTTTGTAAGGAAACAGACCTTCACCATTTAATAGATTCAGACGAATCTTTTGACAAAACAATTTGCTCTAATATTAAAAACTTACTCATTATAATCTTTTGATTTAGAGATTAGCTGTGTATATGACAAGGTTGATGCAATGATGTCTAGAATTAAATATATTTTATTTATATAAAGTCATCATTTTGTGCTGAAAGTACGTATGGATTTATATCTGCGACTGTCTTTCAAGAAAACTCTTTCTTACATCATGAAATACTTCTTTAAGAATCAATCTCTTAGTTCGATATTTTAACATTTAGTTCAAAGAAAATTAGGTTTTACTTATATTCTTCTACTTAACCTCTGATTTATCTGCAATTCAATTTTTGTTTTTGTCGTGAATTGGTTCAAAAGTCCAGCTAACTTTTTCAAATTTTTCTATGGTCTTAAGATAATAAATTTCTTTTTTTTTTAAATCCACATGCCATTTCAAATATATGCTAGTACTTACTTCCTATTTGAATTAAGTTTCTGTTATCCTTTGCTTGTGGTTTGATGAAATGTAAAGCGCAAACAGTATCAAATATATATTTAGTTTTTTTTTTCTCCCAACGTTTTATTTCAAGTTAACTATAGTTTCAAAAAAGTCTTCATCCTCTTGCTATTATTTTTTCTTTGATTTCTGGGGTCTACTCATTTCTTTCTGGGTCCCAAGCAGTTTTTTTTCCAATGTTTTGTATTTCTTTAAGGCATTGTTTACCAGGATTCACTTCATTGTGTCTATCGGAAGAATAGTGTTCCAACTACAAATCGAATTATTGATGTTTACATGTATCAGTTTTGGAGATTCCCACATCAAGATCCTTGCATTTTGATAATTTTTTGAAGGCCTTCAAAGATATATTACAATATGCAGGGACTGCCATATCTATAATAAGGCACATTCTAATTGTGTGGTTTTGATCAAGATGTCTGGGCCATTAGCTTTGATTGTTCTATTTGTAAAGGCCCATAAAATTTATACAGGCCCTATCTCCGTATCAAGGTCTGGGTAGGGATCATACCATTATCTTGCTTTTTCCAGGGAGACTTTGTACATTAACAAAACCTTAAGTAGCCTAGAGTGTGAGACACACTCAAAGGAATTTACGGGAATCTATCCAAGCGGTGCTGAGATTTCTACCTTTTTCCCTGTAATTTTCCAGGAAAATGTTATTAGTAGTTGATCTTTACAAGAATATGCTAAGTCAGACGTGATCAATTTATATGTGGTGGACAGGCATGTTAGGAGCCTCTTATTTTTGGGATCATCCGGTTCTTCTGTTTTTGGTAGGAGACATGTAATAGCGTCAGTGATCTTTTCTGGGATTTCATTAGGGTTATTAATTAGCTATATTGGTCAATGACAGATGATATGTTCCAAAGTTAAGTAACGTGTCATTTCCTGGTGATTTCCATTTTGGGGTTTTATTAGCGCGCTTACCTAGCATTATTCTTGGTTGTATTTTTTTCCATTCTTGCACAGGATTCTTCTTTCTTCTTCTCATTTGATCCACTCTGCATTGGAATTATATTCCTTTCGGCTTTTCTCCAAATATGTTCCCAAAACCTCTGCACTTCGTCCATCGACTGTGGCTTTTGTTTACTTCCATATCTGTCTTTCCAGTTTCCCTGTACAACTAGTGTTTGGAATATCTTATTTTGATGGTAAAACCTACGACGCTTTTCATACCGTTTTGTCCTCTGTGCTTTTAATTGCAGTTTCTGTGTAAGTATTTCTTTGAATGGTGGAATTTCATTTAATGATTTCATTTTATATTTCCGCTTCTTTTGTGTTTTCCTTGTTGAAACATCTGAATTTCTCGAGATCTCATCTGGCATCGATTATATCTGATTTCCTTAATTTCTCGCTTTAGTTTTGCCTTTCAAATTGGCACGTTTTTTTGTTCTTTATTCTTTTATTCACCTTCACATTATTATTATTATTATTATTATTATTATTATTATTATTATTATTATTATTATTATTATTTTTTGTTCTTTTTTTGTTTGTTTTTTTGTTTTTGGTGTTGTTAAATCTCTTTAGATGTCTCCTCTATTTTAAATGTTATAATGACAGTAATCAATATTGATATTTTATTTATTATTAGGAAATATTTTGCAACTAGCTGTCAAAATCGGTAAATCTGCTATTATTATTATTATTATTATTATTATTATTATTATTATTATTATTATTATTAGTGTATAATATTTAGCATCGGATGATTCATTTATATTAAATTTCACTTACAGCAGAGTTTTAATATTTCTCTTTCAGCAATTAATATTGCAAATACTTGAAACTTAATGCATTATTTTAAATGTGTACATTTCGATCTTATTAAATCTAATCCAGTTATTGAAAATATACTTGCTTCCTTTGCAAGATCAATCTATTTAGATCGTTTCTGTTGTAGAATTAATCTTTCTTCACACATCGAACTGAAAGTTCATTGCTCCAAAATGATAAATTACAGAATGCAATGACAAAGTGATGCATACATAATATGCTGGGTCAACTGTGAAGCATTACAATGTCTATAACTTAATATTGAATGATAAGAATTCTCTACAATTCTCGAATGTTCTCGGGAAGGATACGTATATCTGTGATGAAATGTCGGTTTGCGAGAGACTGTTTATCTAGCCTTTCAGTCCACATGTGTCGTTTTTCTTCACAGTTCCTCTCGCAAAATTAAAAGCTACGTTAATACTTCCTGATTCTTTTCTATTTCAATTTGATTATTTTCTTCGTTATAGATTTTATCTCTCTATGAACTCTGCTCTAGCTTCCTTTTTTCATATTTATCAGGCTTTTTGAACTGCTCGCTCTCTCACTGTAGTTGTGCGTGTGTTATTATTTAATTCCTTTAATTTTTTTTATCAATACGTCTTATTATTTGTCATATATATATATATATATATATATATATATATATATATATATATATATATATAGCGGAATATGCGTGGATAAAGCGAAGAGACATGTGATCTTGAACAAGGCTCTACACATTTAAACACATTTTAATATAGAGTATTATTTTATCTTTCAAATTCAAAGATATGAATTAAATAGATTCTCTGCGGAATATCTTTGCGGAAAATATTTCTGTTTGTCTTTTTTACATTGCCACGGATTATTAGCTTTAGAAAATATAATGTGCCGAAATAAATCGGGTATTTAGGTAGTTTTATGTATACGTATAATTTTCTAGCAATCAGGCAGCCAATAGTCAGTGTACTATCTTAAGTCTACTGCTTACGTTTGTAAACAAATTCAGTACCTATTTTTGTGCTTTCTTCATTCAACATCGCTAAGCCTTTTTTGTAATATAGTATACTCAAAATAAATATGCAAAATTGTGAGTAATTCATTAATGTTTGAGAATTTCAGCTTTTATAACAAACGAACGACACAGGTCTGAGTTTAATTGAAAAAAATAACTCTGCGAACTAATACGAAGTTTATGGTTAACAAATATTTTCCCCGTTTCCTTGATGGGTAAAATATCTTAGTTCAACATCAGTAACGGTTAGGTATGACTATTATGTGTAACAATTTTCTACGATGACATTCTGAAGATTTTCGGCTCCATCTACTTCTAAATATCTTATTATTTTTAATTCCATCTTAGTTGGTTTAAGCCTTTTTCTGCAATCTTTCATCGAAAGTTAGCGGCATCTATCAGCTGTACAATTAGGAAAAAAGAATAACACTTCCTTGGTTTTCCCACCATATTTTACTCTCGTTAAGTACATAAAAGAAAATACTGTTAACATCTTGGTGCCAGAGATTCCCAAGAACTAATTCGACGCCCTGTCGTGTGCATGAATAACCGAGGAAGATGATTCTATCAGTTAAATTGATGACAGGCGCCTCATTAGACAAGTGGTCACCGTTAAATCAATACATACATAGTGTAATTTTAAATTTTAAATTTATTTTACTCCACTAAATTTTCACTTTGATTATTGTTATGGGGATCTACCTTCATGGACAAAATAGACTCGTCTTATGACTATATTATTCTGTAGGACTGTAGACAGCTGACGAGTTGACTCCGGTTGACGAACAGAGAGGAACCCGGACGAGGCTCCGCCGAAGGCAGTCTCGTTCGCGGAGGTTTACCAACCCGATCCCATTTATACGGGATCTACGGGCATTTTTGGCCCAGCCTACGGGCTCGGGAATACCCCCACTTTAAACCCGGCCTTGTGCCACATCTATCCTTCGTGGGGGGGTACAGTAAATACTGTTGACGAGTTGACTACTGTACTTAGCCGTCAGTCGGACGTGCAACACTTCTGTATTCGTTCTTTTTGTTAATAATACGTTTTCACTGGGTTGGTGAGTTCGAGTTTTTCTTTCGGACCTATTCCAGGTCCACAACAATTATACGGGTGCAGTAATTGTTAACGGTTCTGAACGAGAAAGCGGAGAATTTAGTTCGAATTCCAGTCAGGATCGTTAAATTCACTTTGGTGCAAGTAATCTTGGGAATGATCTGAATTTATCTCTATTTGCAACTACTTTGGATTGAATAACAAAGTAGATTGGGATCTTTATCCCTACCTGCCAACCTGTCTAGGAGAAGACCTACTATAAATACAATACCATAGGTAGCCATGGCGTGGCACATACTATTCAGCCACCGACAAGATCAGAGAATTCACAATGAATCTATAATCTAGACTGATGTAGATCTACAAAGACAAGGAAATTTGAATCAATTACAGTTTGAAATATACTTAAATTATTTTCTCTTTATTTTGAAATAATTAAATTTAACACTGGCAGACAATTAATATATATATATATATATATATATATATATATATATATATATATATATATATGTTTATAAATATAAATGACAATAGGAAAACTGTGGTAGTTGCCGACGTGTTTCGTCCAATATGGACTTTCTCAAGGCAAAAAACGAAATGAATTTATAACTACTCTCCCAAACAAACGTACACAACAGTATCGTGAAATCAAAAGAAAATAGTTGAATCCGTCAACACAGCAATAATAACAATATCTCCACACGTGACAGTAATTTTCAATTAACAGTATGAAAATAGCGTTCTCTAAATTCTTCCAGATGCTAAGGACATTTTGTTTTTTATTATTATTAGTTACTTTGTTTAAATAAATTCATTGCGTTTTTTGCCTTGAGAAAGTCCACATTGGACGAAACGCATCGGCAACTATTACAGATTTCCTATTGTCATTTATATTTATAAATATTGTATTTTCTACACCTTAACTCTGAGAAATTTTCATATATATATATATATATATATATATATATATATATATATATATATATATATATATATATGTATGTATGTATATAAAATGTATGATAAAGTGGAATAAATATTTTCATGTGATGCGTTTTGTCCTTTCGGACTTCATCAGGCTAAAAATCGTTTACGTCGGTGCGATTGCACACAGACACCAATAAGTAATAATCTGCTGGGAAATTAAAATTTAAAATTGCCAGCATCCGTCGTTCGGAGCATTTAAAGGTACACTCATGTCTACATTCACAGTTTGACAGATATTAGTCGAAAATACATCAGTGGTCCATCAAGAGGGTAATAAGCAAAAACTTAAAATTCTGGAAGCCCTTTATATAAGAGAATTGCGGCCAAAAGTAAAAAAAGTCAACTCCGAATTTAGCAACAACGCTTTATATAAAACATACTAAATCAAAAATACTACAATTAAGAAATCTTTAAATTTTTTCTTTTAAATCTTTTTAAAATTCAAATAAATTACCTCTTTTGCAAAGATGTAAAATAATATTTTGAATTTACGGTGTTAATGCATCACACACCCATAGATATGTAACCCCTGAAGATGGTCTCAGATGAGATTGAAAGTACTTAAGAAAATAAAACTTACTTAAAAAAAATCTTTTGTTAATCAATTTTCTACAATTACTAAGAAATTAATCTGTGGACTTGAAAGGATTAAAAATAAAATAAATAAACAATATAAATGTCTAGATTATTTTACCAAACATGATTGAATTAAAACATACTGCCTAAATATATATATGTGTGTGTGTGTATATGTACGTGTGTGTGTGTGTGTTTACAATATATATATATATGTGTGTGTGTCTAGTGTACAATATATATATGTGTATGTACAATATATATATATATGTGTGTTTGTGTGTGTGAGTGTGTGAGTGTGTGTGTGTTTTGTACAAAGGAAAGTTCATCTAGGTAACAATTACCCCACATTACATGCATTATCAACGTGCTTGCTGGTGATTTAATTTTATTTAACAAGGCAATTATTTGATGCCTTGATTCACAGACAATGTACTTGTTTTATGATGAAAGCGATGCCGACGGTAACATAAGCGCTGAGCATAAATTGGGAAATGTCTGTTACATCTCAATTTGAATCCATGTGTCTAGGTGATTAAAATTCTTCAGCGCAAATTGGTAATTCTTTGGTTAATACCAGCTTTTCAATCGCGTCGCCGCGAAAGATTGCAGTTAATTCCTTACTAGTTAAATTTTGAGATTAACTTTTGAGAAACATTTCTAAAATCATAAGTAGACGCAAAAGCCTCAAAGCGTTCATTTATTTTCAATAAACTTATTAAAAAACCTCAGACGTGCAATTAAAATTAAAACATCTGTTTCCTGATTACGACTGCAAACTGATTTATAATTTTTTTGTCTAAAATTGAAAAGTTCCTATTATTTTTATGCTATTTGCTAGTGGGGGTATCCTTCCCTACTTTATCTATCGCTATGTCAAAGAAAATTGCTCACATAAATTCTACTCTATGACCTGTGAGTGTTAGATTCTCCAGGCTGAGGTGATTGTCACGTATTCACTGTCATAGAGAATGACTAATATTACATAGTCAGTTCAACACTCTTTGCTTTGTTTCAAACGAACTTTTCCTGTCTCTTAATACTTTGCTTATCTTTTGAAAGGCATCGTTCCATATCCCTATGCATCTTAGGATTTCGGTGTCCCATTTTCGTCCTGTTTTAGAACATTTCTTAGATATTGAAATGTCCGTACTTGATAGATTTCGACATTTCCAATTCCTAGTTAGCACCTTAGGCTGTTCCTGTTGTTTTGATAATGCTAAGTCTTTTTTACAACTGACGTATAGTCCTTTCTTGCTTTCTTTTACTATAAATTCATAGGAGATACTGTAGTTTTCCTTTTTGTGTCAACACTGTGTCATCTGCATAACTAGAGGTTGTGCCTATCAAAAAAATCCTGGTAAGAGTTCTAGTTCTCTCACACTCACCTTTGTTTGATTTTCTTCCACTCCCCAAATCCTCTAGCAGATTTAGCGATTTTGACAGCTAGTTGCAAAATATTTCCTAATATTAAATAAAATATCAATATTGATTACTGTCATTATAACATTTAAAATAGAGGAGACATCTAAAGAGGTTTAACAACAACAAAAAGAAAAAATAATAATAATAATAGTAATAATAATAATAATAATAATAATAATAATAATAATAATAATAATAATAAGAAGAAGAAGAAGAAGAAGAAGAAGAAGAACAACAACAACAACAACAACAACAACAACAACAAGAACAAGAAGTTTATGCCTCAAAGAGATACAACAAATTGTTCTCACAAGTACAGCCCACACTTTACGAAGGGTTTAATCTATGTAATTTTTTTTTTTTGTCAGTGGAAAGTGTCATGATGCCATTTCTAACCTGAGGTCTCTGGGCGGGACCCGAAAAGAAATGTGTAAACGTTAGATATCAAAGGAAATAATGAAAAAAATAATAATATAAACGTGGCACTTTGAAACAACTATTATATCTATAATGGTTGGAGTCCTGTTTACGATCAAGGAATCAATAGATCCGCAGTCTCTGTCTACCAGGGATTTCTTCAAAATCGGAATGTATAGAACTACTTATCTTCTCAAAAGGTTTATTACAAAAGCATAGAAAATATAAAGAATGTACATATTAAGTATTACTTAACATCAACATTTGTGAAGAAAAGACGATTATATTAAATTTACAACCATAACTTATACCAAATGTTACGTTATGACCTGTTAAGGGGTTGTGCTGAACAGAAAGCCAAATAGTAATCATTAAGGGGATTTAAGAGTTATTTAAGAAGACAGAGAGAGGGGAAAAGGTTATCAAGATTTGAAATGTGGGAGAGCACACCGGGGCGGGGTCTGAGAACGTTACAATTCGTTCTGATTTCGTGGGTGGCCTTCCAACAGTGACAGACAAAATCCAAAAATAGCTACGCAAAACAGGAAAATTTATTCGAACTGAGATACGTCAAAAAGAAATAACTCCGAGAAAGGTTTTCCCGATTTACAGAGGGGAAGAATTTTCAGGACTTAAAGTTATTGTTATGAACTACTCCTAATTGTTAAATTAAAGACTCTGCCTTAGAAAAAAGAAAATAATAATAATAACAATTATTATTATTATAATAATTTTAATTTTTTTAAAAATCATTATTCTACATGGATTGAAACAGTTTGCTAAATATGATAATGAGCTAAATGGGGAACCTCGAGGTGGTGTAATGGTTAGCACGCTTGACTTGCTAGCACAATTACGACTGAATAGTGAGTTCGATTCTCACTTGGTGCCTCCTACTTTCGGTCTTGTGATAATGAGTTGAAATAAGATACAGCAAACCGAAATAATGGAGAAAGTAAGATAAATATACTACGGATATATATCTGCCATATATACATTTTCAGTCCGTGTGGTTCAATATAGTTTCAACGTCCTTAATTTGACCATAGCTGACATTAAGCGAATGGATGTCAAATCGAGAAAGCTTAAAGATACGTTTGAAACTTTGACTAATTGGCAAGGCCATTCCGTGGCCGAGTCGATTAAAGGTCGTTGGGTCTAATGACGTTATCCTTCTGTTCAATGGGATGCAGGTTCGACTGCTGCCGTAGAGGGCATATTTATCTTTAATAAAATTTCTCCAATATTTAGACCCGTAGACAAACAAATAAATCCACATTTACATGAATGAATAAAGTCTCTACTCAAACATATGTGTATCCACTAATATAATGTTTAAAGGTATACAAAATATGTCGGATTCATAAATACAAATCTATTAGCTTAGAAAACTAGAACTGTCTTACAAAACGTCAATAATCGATCAAAGACACCTGGAAACTACCGACGACTGAAGGATGAGACACATCAAAGAACATGAACGAAATAAGAAACTTTATTCAGTAATGAAGGAAGCCAGCAGATTCAAAAGGTACTTTCAACTGAACAAAAAAGTGCAAATAAACCGTACCTCACGTACTGCAACGAAAGAGAATCTAAAAGAGTCAAAAGCAAATGCAATGGATCAAATGCAGAAGCGATGTTAAGATAAACCTGTTTATAGTCAATACTCACCCCGTGCCAAATAAGCTGATATAGA
Organism: Acanthosepion esculentum; assembly: GCA_964036315.1. Lineage (NCBI taxonomy): Eukaryota > Metazoa > Mollusca > Cephalopoda > Sepiida > Sepiidae > Acanthosepion > Acanthosepion esculentum. Next base: position 119,719,736 of record OZ038489.1, on the reverse strand, counting down.
CAAGCCACATAACCATCAATGACTGCGTAGTATACAGGGTTAAAGGCTGAAACCGAAGGTTTTATTTTGGGTGCACTGGGCCAATTCTTGCTAAATAGAAATTCTCATGAAAACACACAGAAAAATTGTGTTCACTCCAAATGCAGATGCTGTGATAAATATCCAGAAACATAACCCCCTTGTATTAAGTGACGGTGTTAGCATTTATAGAATATAAATATATGACAGATTGTGCCAATATCTGCACTGGAAAAAACTTTTATGGGAAGGATACAGCAAGAAATTGGCGCGAACATCACCCAGTCCCGGTTAGAATTATAGGAACAGGAACAATTATATGGGGCATTACAACGTACACAGACAGAAAAAACTAAAGCTAATCGCCAGAAAATAGGGATCAAAAGCAGAAGATGTCTTCTTATTGACATAGCAGTCCCTGTAGATTGTAATTTATTTTTGAAGATAATCAAAAATTTATCGAAATACATGAAATGGAAATTACAAAAATATGCCACATGAGGACATCAATAATTTGTTGTCCTTTTGACTGGAAAATGTTCTCATTGAAGATATACTGTCTAGACCAATATCTTAAAGAAATACAAAATATTGTTCCCACATGTCCAGCTCAAACGTTACAAAGAGCTTTATCTATGTAAAATGTGAGTTTCATAAGTTCTTTTATATTTCTAAAAATGTTCAGTGAAAAAGTCTTGACGCCATTTCTGAGCTCAGGTCTATGGTTGGTACCCGGAAGAAAATGAGAATACAGCAAAAATACACGGAAATAATAGTAATAATAATTCGAAAACATCACAGAAATAATTAATGTCATGTATTCAACAGATTTAGCAGCTTCTGAAAAACGTAATGTCTCAAGAAAAATAAAAACCTAAACCCACAAAAATAACCCACGTGCAAGGCAAAATCGAAGCAAGAATTCCTCAAAATCAGATGGAATTATCTATAGTAGATGTGATGACAAGAAATTCAAATGTTTTACACTGAAAAGAAAGATCCGGCGGAAATATAATAAATAAAGCATTAAATGAAAGTCCACCAATTTGGGAAATACTTAAACAGAAACTGCAATTAAAGGCAAAGAGAAGAAGACGATATGAAAAAACGTTGTAGGTTTTATCGACAAAATAAGATATTCTAAACGGACCTGAAGAAATTTTACAGAGAAATTGGAAAAGCAGTTATAAAAGTCAAAAAGTCACCTTCTATTGAAGAAGTGTATTTTTGGACAATTTGTATAAACCGAAAAGAATCTAATTCCAATGCAGAATGGATCAAATGGGAACAAGAAAGAATGAAGGATAAACATGTGCAAGAATGGAAAAAATATAACCAAGAATAAATTTAATAAGAATAATGGAGACGTGTCTGTACCAGAGGAAAACAGAAAATTCAAAACATATATATCGGGAAATTGAATATCTTGACGAACCTGACAGACCAGTATAAACTGACCGACTAGTAACCTTTCTAAAAGACAGGAATCAATTTTGAATAAATTAAAAGTTCGGCTAAGAATTTAAACTGGAAAGACTATGTGAATTTTGAATAAAAACAATTAAATGATGTCAAGTTCCAGTGGCAAAACCACAAAACTGGGGAGTATATGAAATTCATGAATTTGTGTATTTAAGCAGGAAATTCTCTTTTAGGCATGTCAGATTAAATAAATTACAAACATTATGTCTGCTTATTTTTAGCATAATGCTTTAATATTCACAGATATTTTTCTGTGTATCATTGGCATATAATTTTAGGCATCATTTGATTATAATACATTGAAAATATCCATGAATATGAAAGGATTATACTAAAAATAAGCAGACATAATATTTGTAATTTATTTAATCAAACATGCCTAAATTTATGAATAATAATAACAACAAAAGCAATTCTTCTTCTTCTTCTTCTTCTTCTTCTTCTTCTTCTTCTTCTTCTTCTTCTTCTTCTTCTTCTCGTTATTATTATTATCATTATTATTATTATTATTTCCTTTGATTTTCTGCTGTACACGCATTCCTTCCGTGTCCCAAAAGCTCAGAAATGGTTTCATGACATTTTCCACTGGTCATTTTTCTAAACAAAACTCGACTAAAACTAAGATCCCACAATTTTACATAAATAAAGCTCTTCATATTGCGTGAGTTGTACTTGTGAGTTCAATCATTTGTATATCCTTAAGGCATGGACTACCAGCAATTCCTTCAATGTGTCTAAAGAACCCGATGACTCCAAATACAACTGGAATTATTGATGCCCTAATACGCTACATTTCTGTGATTTACACTTCACGATTCTTGTATTTTGATAGTTTTTTTAATATCTTTAAAGATACATTACAATCTGCAGCGAAAGTCATGCCAATAAGAAAGTACGTTCTGTTTTTCCAGTCTTTGCTCATGATGTCCGGGCGATTATATTTGATGTTTTCTGTCTGTCTCTATTGTAAAGTCCCAACATAAGTTTTACAGTTCCTGTATTTGTAAATGGGTCTGGGTGTATTAGATTTTTGCAGTTTCCTTCCCGTAAAAGTGGCATATTTTCCTCTACAGATACTGGCCCACTACATCATACTGAGTTTTATATTCAGTCTGTGCTAACACTGTACAACCTGACACATGATGGTCTCTTGTTTCTTGATATTTATCACAGAATCTACATTGTCTTATGCTGCTTTTTAATTTTGCGTAACGATTCGCTTCCTGTATACCTTCTGGATTTGTTTAACATTCTTTCTAAATTCATCTAGTTTTCATAGGAGTTCACATAAATGCTTTTGCTGTAATCTATAAAACATAAGTTCACACCCTTTTGCATTCGTATTGCACTCTCTGTTTTCATTCTAATAATGAATATGTCATTTCTTGTTTCAGTGTACTTACCAAAACCGCAGTTATTTTATTTCCTGTCTAAATATGCATCACGCTTTATTAATCAGGGTTCGTATAATTAGTTTGCTTATCTGGTTGATTAAATGTTGGAGCTTGCATTCATCTAGACCTTGTTTCTTAAGTAATAGATTTATTTACTGTTTTCCTTCAGGTACGTTGTCATTGTTTTCTTATAGTTTATTACTTCTATGAACTTCTCAATGCCGACATTGTTTATTATCTTATATGCCTCGTCAACGATATCTCTGTTACTTGCCCACTTATCTTCACATCCAGCTAAAATATTGTCATATAATTTCTTACAAGTCACATTTAAACTGGCCACATTGGTGTAAACGTCCTCAGGTTCCACGCTCCTATTATTATTTGTTTTTTATTGTTACGAACAGAAATAAATGGATAAACGTCAGGTGACATCTGTCGCTTGTTTCTAATCTCACCGGACAAGGATTCGTTGCCAACGAATCTAAATCCTTTAAACCGTTATTCTTTATGTTTATTTTGCTAACAGTCGCTGGATGACGGTCAAGTGGTACCTGTCACATGTTTACCCTCTCCGTGTAAAGAGTAATCTCCAGTAGACTTTACCCGCTTCACTTCGTCATCTCTAATACTTATGTTGCTTATCACCATGATTATTCTTTGGATAGGTCGTGGAGTGGTTGCCTTGTCTACATTGTTTTTATTCAGACATCAACTCTAGTTCTCCAGCTGCCCTTAGATAGATCTTTTTTCTATCCTACCATATTGCTAACCATCCTCCACGCACTAATTTCGTCAACGACCATCCGACCGAGAGTTAATGAAGCTAAGAATAGATAATTATTGTTCAAAACCTTTCCCATCGTTGATTCTGTTCATCAATATTTAATTATTTTAAAAGAAAAGCGAAAAATAAAACAAAAAGTTATCCAGTTCAGGTAGCGTAACTAGCGTCGAAGAAATGAATTTACAGGTGGGGGATATATATTCATTAAAGGACGAGAAAAGTTAAAATTTTACCTGTGTAATATAAATGTTTTCGTTAGTATGTCAAAGTCAATTTAGTCCAATGTGATAATCTCTATGTCAACAGTTAATAAACTTCTGTGTCTGGCAATATCGCCAACCCTGTCTCCTGATACTGACAAATCAAATTATAATTTGAAATTATCTGCCCAAATGATAGATTTGAATCTCATGGTCGGCAGGTGCTCCTTTAATAGCCACGATGAGGGACCCATTCGTCGCCTTGTGATTACTTGCTCCTCTAATGACAGGTATTCACTTCATCGCCTGCTGGTGGGTACCTGTTCTAAGCGAAGTCAAATTATTAGATCTGACTTTATTTGAGAAAGTAACCGTAAACAAAGAGGCTCCAAGGTATGGTAGAAATACGGAAATAGAGAATTGTGAAAGATAATTGATTCTTCAACCATGGCTTCATGGGTTGTTTAATTGATTTACTGACTTCTTTTTAACAGCTTATGAAAAATTTGTTCGTTATTTAAAGCCAAAACATATTTAGAATTGTGAGAATAATAAATTCTTACGAGGCAGTATTGCATTATACAGATGGAAGGTTTAATTTTTAGCCATAGTTGGCGGCAAGACCGGCTCAAGGTACTGGAAACTCGGACAGTCGCCCGGGGTGCCTTCAAGGCCGAACGCGCCATCATACCGCCATGCCTTATGTTTGGATATTCCAAAACTAAAACATATGAAAAAATATTTGCGGTCGTCCATGACTCAAAATTCTTAGGGTAATTTCCTAATAGAATATGATTATGTAAAGAAGATAGGTGTAGAAAATGACATAAAAAGATATGCAGAATAAAGGCTAGAAAAAATGTTTTAGGTAAAATAAGGAATGTTTTCTTTTGCTTGTATTAAGTTGTATATTGTAATAAACTCTTTTTTCTTCATTTTCTTTCAGTTGTTTTCCTTCTGAAAATTTAAAAATTATACTTGTAAAAGCGCCTAAGTTCAGCTTGCCTGGTGGGAGAGGGCAGCAACCCCAGGGTAGTCACCGGTGGTGGAAAGGAGATGTATTCGTTTGGACTCACATAAATTATCAAAATGATTAGTAGAGAGCATTTTTCTAAGAACTTTGTACAGAAAATAGGATGAAACGGGAAATTACGAATCCAGGAAATAAAAGGACGTATGTCTCTCACAACTACGGAAAACGTAACACAAGAAATACTTGAAATTAAGTCTGTAATGACCATCATGCCAAAAATTCAGTAAGATGTTAGAATCACTAAAGTATTAAAACTGGAAGAAAGTATATTTGAAATTCTGAAAGAGGATTAGAATTAGTGATATAATCTAGTTAATAAACGCCACTGAGATCTACCGCTCTTTTATGAGTGACGTATTTGATATTCGACGAAAAAGCAGGAACAAGATGAAATATGCAACAGCTGGTATGGATTGTAAGACGGGAACCCAATTAGAAAAGATACGGAAGAAAATAAGTAAATGAAAATAACAATAAGAAAATTTATGATGAAGCATTGGCACCCAACAACGGCGAAATTGCAACTCATTTTCAAGAGATAAACACAAAATATCGTGGCTAAAGCAAGCAGTCTTATTTATCGAAAATGTACATAGAAGTAGAACGTTAAAAATGAATCAACAAAATTCAGCTTAATCCAAACTATTTCGGAGTATTCTGCGATGACAAAGAAAAGATTGAAGCAGGTAATCAGAATGGCTGATAAGAAAGAAAACTAAAAAATTATAACTAAACCTAGAGACGCAAAGAAGAATCCTAAAGTAAAGTTACCCCTTGGAAGGCATCTTAACATGATGGGATCTATGGATTTTGGTTCAAACCATTCATGATTCTTCCTCAAAGACTAATCCAAACTTGACGCAAATGGATGAAAGATCCTAAAATTTTCGAATAGAAAGGTAAGAAGAAATCCTGTCTTAAACCAGGAAATACCAGGAGAGAAGCAATTTCATGTAACTACACACTGATAGCATATTTACCAATGATGTGTGAAGTCCTAACAACAGAAATCACTAAAGAATTTTGCTAATCACTAGTTTCTGACGTTGTACGCTCCGACCTTCTTCAGTTGGAATTTCGAACCGTTTATTTAGTTCACTGGGGTATATTTTTAAATTTCTCCACGTGTCAAGCCTTTTTTATGGGGGAGGGATATCTAAGTATCAGTTATTTCCCATAATTAACTCAACTCTCCAAATTTTGTTTTCTCTGCCGTGGCCAGGTATTAAATTGCGATGATAACTTTCTGTATACAAATAACATTGTTCGGAATGGGATCAGCCATATACGACATGATGAAGGCTTGGCAATGGACTTGCCATTATCAACAGCAATGGCTAACATATACATGGAATACTTCGAGGAATAGCATTAAGATAACCACCACTAAAGCCAACGCTATGGCTGAAATACTATATGAAACTTTCATACTCTGGCCCCAGGAAGAGGTCCATCTACTACTGGACTATGCTAACTCAATACTACCATCGATACAGTTCACAATGGAGGGAGAAAATAGCAACAAACAAGTATACTAATGCCTGGAACAGAATATGGTTTCTAGACATCCGTATACAGCAAGCTAACGTTCACTAGGAAAAACCTCAACTTCGACTCCTACCTTCCATACACTGTAAAGAAAGGGATCGTCAGAAAAGACAATTCTGAATCACGTAATGCTTGAAGATATTGAAATTCTCAATATAAATATTGAATTTCATAGCTAAGTCAACTGAAAACTGGGAAGAGAAACTGTTAGCGAACATTACTTAGCAAAGGAAAAACAAAGACGAGTATCTTTATTTACATTATTCGGACTATTGTCCTCATCTTTGTCGCCATATTTGTTACAACATTCCGACTCTCAGTACTCAGAGACAGATTGGCCTCTGACTCATCCCTAGAAGAACGGGCCAGTATTCCAATAGATAATCTGATGGAGATGTTGACTTTCTGTCAAATGGAATGGGATCACACATATATCGACAGGATGATGGCTTAACAATGGGCTCGCCATTATCACCAGCAATGGCGAATGTATACATGGAATACTTTGAGGAAATGGCATTAGAATCTATATCTCTAAAACCAGCTATATGGTTATGGTACGTAGATGATACCTTCATACTCTGGCCACAGCAGGAAGATGTTCAGGTTCTGCTAGACCATGTGAACTCAATAAGACCTTTGATGCAGTTCACAATGGAGAAAGAGAGTAACAACACACTCCCATTCCTGGATGTTCTAATATCTCGAACAGAGCATGGGTTCAAGACATCCGTATACGGTAAGCCGACATTCACCGGACAGTACCTCAATTTCAACACCCACCATCCATAGAGCGTAACGAAAGGGATCGTCCGATGCTTACAACACCGAGAAAAAGTCATAAGTGGCGACCCAGAGACGTTAGATAAAGAATTGGTCAGTATAAGTAGTACCCTACAACGTAACAACTACCCTGAGTACATGACAGTAGCCCCCCCCCCCACCCAAAAAAACTGGGATAGGCAGGAGGAGGAGGACAACAACACTCAGAAAACAAACTTCCTGTCTTATGTGAAGGAGTTATCAGAAAAAATACAAAGGATCTGCGGTCCATATAACATGAGGACAACCTTCAAAAGCTTGAGGAGCCTTCGCAGATATCTCTCCCGAGTAGGGGGGTCCCCCCATAGAGGAGAACATGGCTAAAGACTGTGTGTACGCTATCCCGTGCAGCTGCGGAAAGAAATATAAAGGAGAGACTGGCCTACACCCTTAAGGTGAGGCTTGAAGAACACCAGAATACTGTAACACGAGGGGAAGTGGAAAAATGAGGCGTGGCTGACCACATGTGCAGAGAGAAGGGAGATCACCGCCCTCTGTGGGATGAGGTTAAGATCATAGATCATAGACAAATGGCACAGTGGATATAGGCGTTGGTTAAATCCAGTGACAGGACTCAAAGAGTGTGAGTTCAATACTCGTTTAAGGTAGTGGAGAACTTTCATAGGGAAAAATTAACAGGAGATAACTGATATCCATTAAACCATGCACGTGGAACTAGAACAGTCTACCCCAGTGAGCGAAATAAGGAAGAAGGCCGGAGGGTACAACGGCCGAAACGTTGTAACAAATATGGCGACAAAGATGTAAATAATGTACATAATACCTCATCTCGGAAATATAGATATGTGATTCATTATCCCCACTACTGGTTGTCTTAACAAAATATCGCTAAAATGCAATGTTATATACGGATTAAACATAGAGGAAGAAATATATGCGAACCGATCAAGAACTACAGTAAGTAAAGGAATCCTAAGACAGACAGTGTGATTATTAATGAAAATGTGTACTTCTTTGTTTATAGACGAAAGTTCATTGTTGACATCTTATTTTAACCGAAGCCGAAATACAGATTCAAGTGAAGAGCTTGAACGACGACTATAAACATCCAGATCCAAATCTTTCTAGAGCCTACAAACGTAAGATCATCAAACCTGAAAAATATTTAATTATAGTGTCTATTACTAATCATACGGCTAGTATAATAATACTTTACTAGAGAAAGTAATTTTAAATGGTTTTATAGTATAAGTACTTTTGAAATTCGTATAAAAGTACTGCCAATGGTCAGAAAATAATCAAAGCAATACTAAAGAAAATGTAGTAATAGTACTAATATAAACTTTTTAAAAGGACCGTTATTTATTGCTAGCTACAGTAAACTTTTCGTAACTATGACGAACAAGCGAAATCCTTCCTGGTTTCATTACCTTTAAAGTATAAAATTTACTATGAAATATGTATAATGAACTTAACGTTTAAATGATATAGTTCTTCAGATTATATGGATTATACAGTTGTTTTAATTTGAAGTAGGTAATCTTTGTGATTAGATGAAGCTAAGTTTTAAATAAAATTTGGTGTTTTTGTTCTTCGTCACGCACATATAAGGACAAAAGAAAAAAAACGAACGACATTTTGGAAACACAGTTTCAAAGTTTTCTCGACATGCCGATAATTTCCATCGATACATGCCTCTCCATCCTCTTCAATTAAATATTATTTTGGTTTTTCATACAAAGTGAGCCGAGTCGATTTCAGATATGGTGATGAAAAATCCAATTAGGAGAAGAATTATAATAATTTGCTAGTCAAATTCTTCCCCTGAGGAGAATTACCAAATAATATTTCTAAATATTTATCACACAATCCGTCAGAAATATTTTTTTAATATTCAAGCTAATTTATGTTTAACTGCGTGGTGACATTTTTTGAATAAACAAAATGTAATCAAAGGCGGAAGTGTGAACTGACAGAAAGTTTTCCTCGAATATTTTCAGTTTCTAGAAATGAAATGTCAGCAGTTTTGAAGTTCACTATGACGTTTATTTAATTGCAAGATTAGTAGAGAGCATTGATACTTACAACATGGATATTCGAGCAGTTCAACAGGTCTGTTCACGAGTACAAATAATACCCTCCCAATCATTTATTACGCCATTCAGTAAAAAGAATCTTACATTTTGTTGCATTTTGTTTCACAAGTCCAAAACTGTAATTCTTTTATAATTTATTAATGTCGCTTGCTTTCCATCCAGTTTTACAGAAGCAAAACACATCCCTGGAAGGAATCTGAAATCACGAGAAATTGCAACGTCGATGTGAATAGATTCGTCGACGAAATGTCGTTTAATAAATATAAGAGTGTAGAACGAAAAGACTGTCACCAATTTTAAAATTATAAAATGCATTATAATGAGACCAGATTTTCTCAAATCAAGAATTTATATCCCAAGAATTACAGTTCAGCACTTCTTGGGCAGGGATTCCTGTCCACACTGCATTACTTTCAAAACATTTATAAGGTGGAGCACATGAGTTCATTTCAGTCTCTGACACGAGAAGAAAAATTTAACAGAAAGCCTACGATATAAGGGTCATATAATAATCGTTTAAATTGGATGAACTGTGGTGAGAGATCACTATCTATAAGCTATATGTTTTATAAATTTCTAATCATAATTGAACCTGCCATTGCTTTAGATGTTAGAATACCCGCTTAAATTATCATGGGTTGATGACTCTAATTATAATGATTTTCATAAAAAGTGCTCTCTCCGTAGAACAATTTAGATAAACGATTATTATTTTGAGAATTCTTACGTATTTAATAACACTTATTGGATTTTAATTATTCAGCTGTAAATTGTCATTAATGCAAAATCATTCTCCTTTGTGTTCTTGCTGGTTTACTAATGTTGCTTTTTTTATGTTGTATTTTCATAAAACTATTTCCCTTTTGCTTCCACTTTACAACACAATAAAAAGAAAGTAAAGACTTCCTTTACAATAACGATTAAAATCATTTTGCAATTACATGAATTATACTTTGTGCATGTGTCGATAAAAGGGCTTTACTTATATCTGTGACGCTGTTGAGAATATGAGATTTCCCAACTGTCTAAAATTAAATACCAGGCTTTGTTTATTTGTTCGGCTTTTCCAAGTGAGTTTGATGAGAATATATCAACAAACTGTTGTGTAATTAACTTCATTGTCGCATTTAGGAATTCTGCTTTTTAAACCATATATTCCTATCATCAGTTTAAAATATATTCTGGCCATTTTGCCGAAAGTGAAAATTTCCCTTCCGAAATGTATACTTTATAATGATTGTTTAAATATATGAGAAAAAATTAAATTGACATCACGTGGATATGGGCTAATCATTCAATTATTTTTAAATATGTATTTAAAATGTTAAATCGAAACAAATGAAATAAAATCATTCACTTAGCGAAATAGTTTCACATTTTGTAATGATTTATTCTATTGCTATGTTAGTAGGAACTATTTTCATTTATTTTCGTTGGCTGATTCTTCTATTAATCAAAAAACGGAATTAAGAAAAAATGCAGCCAGGTTCCATGTTGCGAGTAAACTCACATTGTATTTTTCATTATGCAATAGATTATTTTTATTAGAAGTGGGTCAATTCACCATTGCTATTTTACAAAAACTATCATTATTTTTTATGACCTATTTTTATTTATTATTTACAATTTGATGCGAAGATTGCCTTCAATTTATTTCCGAAATTTTGTAGGGGAGATTTTTCTACAATTTACTGACAAACTCATTTAAACACAATTTCCCTGCAATTTATTTAAAAAACTATTTTAATCAAAATGTTGTTTCAGTTTATTGACAAATTCTTTAAAATGTAATTTCCCTGCATTTTATTGACAAACACTTTTATACATAATGTTCCAGCAACTTATTGACTTTTAAACATAATTTCCCGGCAATTTGTTGACAAGCACTTTTAAACATTTTTCCTTTAATTTATTGACACATTCTTTTGAGTAGAATTTTCCTGAAATTTATTGGCAAACTCGTTTAAACGCAATGTTCCTGCAATTTATTGACAAACTCTTTTATACAGAATTTTTCTGTTATTTATTTACCAACTCTTTTTATAACAATTTTCCTTCAATTTATTGACAAACTTTTTTGAACATAATTTCCCGTCAATTTATTGACAACCTCTTTTATAAACATTTTTCCTGCAAACTTATTTATTTTTATTGATTAATCGCATCATTATTCAGGCTTTTTAACCGGCTGTCGTATTTCTTAAGTATGAACCTTTTTTGTGGTGTTATTTTTTGTAATATTACCTCGTACTTCTAAGCAATATGGCTGAAGTACCATACAAATAATTCCAATTCGAGTACTTCATTTATTTTTCAGTTTTTATGTGAGATTGTGATATATTCAAAAATTCTTAATAAATGACGTAATAGCAGTCTTTTACCTTGACTGTATCTAGGATACCTTCTGGCAGATCAACTTTTGTAGTCAATGATTTCGACATTCATTAAGATTTGGTAGTTTGCATTGGAAATCAGTTCCTAGCAAATCTCCTTACATCATCGTTGTTGATGTATTTTTGCAGACCCCAGTCATTTTCAGATCCTTCCTCAACAAAATCTTCCTTGTACGGTCAGCGAGTTCAGAAAGTTTAAACGACCAGAAAATGCCGCGAACAATAATTTTTTATGATGAATTCTCAAATGTACAGAAGGTTTGTGCGAGGTTAGAGAAAGATAATAGAACAATAATATAATGTCAGAAGGATGAACCCACCAATTTACATTATTAAAAAAATATCATTTTTAAATGATCTTCGTTTTTTATTAACCCCTTCAAATGCCAGACCTTACGAGTGGTTTTATGTCTACAGGTACATAGAAGTTCTGTTCTTGGACGTTTTACAGAGAATTGGAAATAATCAATAGAAATTTATTGTGTTTCTGATCGATTAATTTTTCATTTTACAGAGATTGTTAGTGTTACATCTGTGTATTTCTGAATAGATATTCGTTTATAAGAATGCAGATATACGTTACGGTCGTGTCTGTAGAACGTGCCGGAATTGAAGCCTCACCAAAATCTATAGAGGTTAGATTAAATGTATAAGAATTTCGATCAAGAATTAATACGCTCCAGAACATGACAATATTGGGAGTCTTGGAGCATAGTGGAAATGATGCTGATCTTTAATGAAATGTAATTCCACCAAACAATATGATGTGAATGTGTAAATGCGTGAAATATAAGAATATGTCTAAAATAAAAACAGCAACCATGATCTCTCCAGAGAAATATATAAAATGTGCAAATAATCAATAACTAATGAACCCTAAAAACGATCAATAACTGATCCCTTTTTAAAATAATTTTTATAATTTTAAGATGTGAAGCTAGAATGGCAATTATCGATATCATCAGACGATGTTCAAATTCCTGCCGAGGCTCTGTTGCGTTGACTAAACGCTACTGTCCGAGAAAACACGTATGAATTCAGCTATTCATTTTTTTTTATAATGGTAAAATTGTCGCCAGTGTGTTCAAACGCTCTTTTCCGATGACTTCCTGCTTGTAGAACCATCGACAGCTTTCGTCTACCCGATCACATTCAAAAAGTTAGGGTTCACTGGTCGTATAATTTTTACACACAGAAATAAATTGTTTTATTTTTACCAGGTATAAATATAGGGTGACCCCAAAAAATGAGAACTATTTACCAATCCAATAAAACCAAGAGTGGTGGAAGAAAAATATTTAATTCATAGTAATTGAAACCTTAAAACATGCCATTTAAGAAACAATGATGGAATTTTCATTTTTTTTAAATTACGTCCTGTAGATGGCGTCCTCCTGTACGAATGCATTCTTGAAATCTGCTGTTGAGATTCCTCATTGACTGCTGCAACATCTCAGCTGAGATACTGTGAATTTCATTCTCGTTACTAAAATGGCGAAATGTTTACTTGCTCAAGGACACTGTCTCGCAGTGTTGCCACTTGCTCATGTCTGGAAATACGCACTTCAAAAATTCCCGTTTTTGGGGGGTCACCCTATACAAGGAGCGATGGGTAAATTCTCACCATTTAATATTTTTTTAATTTCGTGCATGCACGTTGTTTGTTTTTGATTTCGTCGACTGCACAGTATAGAAGGGTCAGTTGTGTATCGTTTGTGAAAAAAGAGCACCATCATGCAATTCACTCCGCCAGAAATTTGGAAAAGGTATGCTGTACTGATTGGCATTCGCGCCGGAAGCTCCAATACGAACATTTGAGAATGTTTGGGTGTCAAACTGAGGACATTGCAGAGGATTTGGGAGTTGCATGAGTCTAATGGTGATTACGAAGGTGTTTGGAGAGATTACTAGTGATGGTCAAGTTATGTATCCATTCGTCTTCCCACAGGGTACGAAGGACTACATCAAGTACCTTGAGGAGGTAGTGTTTCCCTGGATCAAAGGGGTGGATGCTGGAAGACCCTATGTTTGGTAACAGGACTCTGCACCATGCCGCACAAACAGGAGAACATAGTAATTGCTGTCAGACAATTTCTGCAACCACATCACCCCTTACATCTGGTCACCTAACTCCCAAGACCGCGACCCCCTTGATTATTATGTGTGGGGCGCAGTTGTGCGATGGACCAACAAAACTCCTTCTAACAGCAAAGATGAACTGAAGGCAAGGATTATGGCAGCATTCACCAACTTAAACAAGGAGACCGTCCCGAAAAGATACAGTAGCCGTCTGGAGGCCGTGGTTGAAGATAATGACAATTCTATTGTATACACTTAGTCTTTAGTATTTCAAGATATTTTTGTGTCATTTTGGTAAATATATATCTGTTAAAATCAGATGTCAGTGTTATTTTCATGTTTGTCATTTAGACGACAATTTATCCATCGCACCCTGTATATCTGAACGAGACTATTCAAATATAAACTATTGGTATCAGTTTTTTGGAAAATGAAACCATCGAGCGAACGTGATTGACTTAATTGTTTTTCACGGCTTATCAACCTGTTCTGGGTTATTTAAAGCGGAAACGTATTTTGGATAGAAGGAATTATACTTATTGTTTACTCGACAAATAGACGTATGGTTAAATGTATATGAATTTTGATGGTAAATTAGGAATTTTCAGAACATGAAAACATTTTTATCAAATACTGCATTAACAGATTTGGAGAATAACAATGATTATTTCCTGACAAAGGTTCTACTGTTTAACTTTTTCCTGGGTGCGGATATGGATATATATATTTCCAAAAGGCATTTTCGTGTAAGTGAATGTAAAGAACCCGATTAAGAATTCGAACTCCACTCTCCGATTTTTCATTCTGAAGTGCTTACCACAACACTAAACGCAGATTTGAGTTGGAATGAACAAAATCTAATATCCCCAAATTTTGAAATAACAACGGTCTCACTGAAAATCAATAAGGTTTGAGTTCTTGTATATGCAAATTAGCCGAGTTACAATTTCTTGGAGAGTGTGCCAATAATGGCGTGATCAGTAGTTAAATATCTCCCAAACATCTGAACACTCGGTTAAGATGACATGTACATTTGTGCCATTCCAGCCACTGATGGCTTCCAAATGGTATGGTCTACTGAATTTCAGTCACAAGAATTTGGCCAATCTATATTATGATTTTCAGTTACTTATCAACAAGCCAGGATCGTTTCAGCTCCTCAGAAAACCGGTCATGGTGAGATTCGATCACGACTTTTAATGTCAAAATGCTAATCGTCTAACCACACGACTACAAAATATATAAGTTGCTTGGAACAGACGCAAAAGCCGTATAAATCGAAAATTGGAAATTCAACGAAGACGAGATCTTTAATTAAATGCGTAATGATGTTGTAAATGTAGTCATAATATTCCGTGTAAAACGCAAATTGTATTTAAAAAAAACATCTTATATAAAATACATTTAACATTTAAACAGCCAATTAGAAAGACAATGAAATAACTTTGTGGGGATTCTTTACAATTATCTACGAAAGAATATATATGTATATGCATGTAAACCAAAAACACAGAGGTCAAGTAATTAAACGAGTTAATAAAAAAGATAAATTACAAACACAATTATTTTCTGCATTTCATTTGGGTGTCTAATATAGGGCGCATATTATAGTGCGAGATTTTAACAGCTAATTTCTCGGGGTTATTATATAACATCAATCCTAAATGTGGACTGAGATATTGTTTTTTAGAATAGGTTTAGTTTGTTTTGTTTCACGGCATATAATGTCTTTAGGGGCCATATAATGCCGAAATTTACTTTTCTACTTTGCTAATTACTTAATTTGCTTTGCTAATTCTTTAATTGTTTTTTCAATAATTCCTTGCTGGCAATTTTTTTAAATTTACTATGGAAATGCATTCCTCGTAATTTTCTCGTGCAATTCTAATATCCTGCCCAAATATGTCAAGGTTACTAAGCATTTCAGCAAATGACTGTGACGTACTTTATCAAAAGCTTTTGCATCTTTATTGTTATAAAAGTCTGTGAACGTTGCTTGTGTGTTTGCCAGAATTCATATGTAGAGAGTGGGTGAAAGAAAGGTGTAAATTTATTATCGAGTAGGAAGGGGTAGAGAAGGAACCGGTGTGTTCGTCTCAGATGGTGACTTAATTTAACATCCGGGTTATGGACATAAATGGTTGCTTTTCACTTCTCTCTCTTTCCACCTCTTTCTTTTTCCACTTCTCTCTCTTTACACCACTCTCTCCCCCCCTCTCTCTCTCTCTCTCTCTCTCTTTGTACCTCTCTCTTTCCACGTCTGAGATTTCATACGTGCTTATTTATATTTCAGCTTTTTTTTAAACAAATAATATTTTAAATATTTAAAAATATTTTTGCCATATTTAAAAAATATTTTCAAGTGAATATGATTTTAAAATATTTTTGGCATATTAAAAATATATTTTTACGTTAATGTGATTTTAAAATATTTTAAGTGAATAAGATTTAAAAATACGAGTTATTTATACAGTAAGTATTTTTTATTTCAATTTTCTTCAATCGGACACTATTATAATGTTGAAATCAACTACAATGTTTTATAACCTGAACTGTGAGTGACCCAACGGTTTACGGGCAGTCTAGTAATCTATAAAACACAGATAAATATCTTTCTGCATTTGTGTTGTTCTTTCTGATATCATTCTGTCCAGAAATATTGCCTTCCTTGTTCCAGTGTATGAATATAATAAGAGAGAATGTAAAAATGAAAAGTTGCAACCAGAAGATATTTTCGTGCGTCATATCTGTAACAAGAAGATGGATTTTGTCATGAACTAAAACACTTGGTCTGTTTCTATTTCAGAAACAAATATTTCCCTTTCTATTCCAAAGTGGTCAGTTGTAATCGTTAATTCAGATCATGACATATCCCAAAATATTTATCATATTTGATGACCATTTGGAAAAATTCGAATTACATGAATAGATAAGTACAAATAATTAATCTTGTTTTGAACTGAGTGAAACACCGACCCTGAATAACATGGATTTTGTCGCAGTATTGTGGCGGACTTCACGACATTAATTTAATTTTAGATTAGGAAACAAGACTGACGCAGAAAGGGATAAGCAAAAGACATTGTTACACATAAAATATGTATTTAACAAGATGTACAATATCAAACAACGATGTGAAGAAAAGCATGCATTTAAGTAAGAAAATGTTGAATTAACCAAGAGTTGTCTCTCTTTATCTGTTATTTTAGCGTTCCAAAGTTCACTGGAAGAATGTTCAGGAGAGTCTCATGTAATGACTGTTCTTGAAAAATATTGCTGTGTAAGAAGATTTTATGTGTGTACAAGATATGTTCAGCATGTGAAAGTGTGTGTGAGTGAGAATGTTGGTGTATGGTTTCATCTGTCGTGGATTCGTTTGGCAGTTGAAATCTCACTAATTAGAAAACTCTTGCTTAAATAAGTGACTGTAGGCTGCAAATCTCTGCGCGGGAAGAATTAGTCTTCACATGCAAACGATCTGATTGGTTGACATCGACCAATCAGCGAGCGAGCTTTGGGGAGACTTAAGAAAGTTTCTGTGATCTGTTTCTCCCAAAAGTGCACAAAATTGACTACTTAAAAATAGAGCGATTACAAAAATGTCGCATTACTGCGATTTGTAATTTGCCTATAATAACGTAGTGGTGATTAATTAACCAATGAATGCTTGGCGTTGTATGTGATTTGTATTTTTGTATGTATGTATGTTCGTGCGTAATAGATCCGCACAGTATCATTCGATTACCCATCGCTATTTCTTTTTTCAATTTTTGTTTAATGCCGTCAAACACGGTACTACGGAAATACAATAACATTCTCTGAGTTTATTATGATTTCTTAATTTTTGAATCTTATAATACATTTCTTTCCTTGAATAAGGATTACTTCCAAGAAGAGAAAAATGTATGTTTAAAAATGGCCGTGATTTTTTTACTTTTTTATTCCAGAATTTTTTTAAATTTTGAAAATTACACAATACTATTCATGTATAAGCAATAAAAAATCCCAACAATACGCAAACGTTGGATTTTGAAATTTTTAGCATCAGTTGTAGAATGTAATTATTTCAAGCAGCTAAATATTCATTCTATACTAGTTTGTACCGAATGCAAGTCCTGCCTGAAATAATCATGCCGAGGGAATCCTTTTACAGTTATAAAATAAACGTGCTTGGTCAAATACCAAGTGTGGGTCTATATTTTGTGATGCGACATGATTCATGGAACAAATTTGAAAAATAATAAACTAATACTCCTGTCGTACCAAATAACTGTACCGCGCGTGGGTGTGGGAATGGGTGTAAATAAATTAATCTTGTTTGTATTTACTACACAAGTGTAAGAAATGAAAGTGAAGAGGAAAATATTAAATACCATATATTTTTGAACATACCATACCAGAAAAATGAGGCTTTCTGTTAGTGTATGCTGGAATCAATAGCTAAATGCTAATACGCTGTGTATTCGCATTGCTTAGGGTTGATCAGAGGAATTTATATATAGGCTAATATTGGGCAGACTCTATTTAGAGCTGCTTATTCAAACCTTGGAATCATATATGCTCTAACGTGAATTTGGTTGTCTGATCCTGCTGAGCAGGTTTTGGCTTAATGCTTCAGCTTCTGTCTCATAACACCAAATTTCTCTTTTTATTGAGCGCATTTTGCTACACTGTTAAACATTTCCAGGCGGATTTTTTTGCCATTTTAGATCTTGGCTGGATGATCTACCCTCCCCACTGTGCGAATTTGGTCTGCTTGTTAGATTGTATTCGTCCAGTGGTATATAAGGTAATCATCTTACTATTGCAAGTTACTGCTTACCTTAAGATTGTGTGCAAACACATGAAACTTAAAGTAAGGGCCGGTCCTTGCCTACCTGCTTTTTGAATCAATATTCAAAGGCTCTGTCATTTTTATGGCATAAAGCACTTTTATGCCAGAAGGCAAATTTTGAGCAGATTCTATTTATATATATATATATATATATATATATATATATATATGTGTGTGTGTGTGTATATATATATGTATGTGTGTATGTATATATATGTTTGTGTGTATATATATGTATGTGTGTTTATATATATATATATGTATGTGTGTATATATATATATGTATGTGCGTATATATATATATATGTATGTGTATGTATATATATATGTATGTGTATATATATATGTATGTGCATATATATATGTATGTGTGTATATATATATATATATGTATGTGTATATATATATGTATGTGTGTGTATATATATATATATGTATGTGTGTGTGTGTGTATATATATGTTTGTATACATATATTTATATAAGTGTGTGTGTGTGTCTGTGTGTCTGTGTCTGTGTGTATTAGTGGCATCCTACCGGTTGGCGCGAACTAATTCTTAAAATTATAACAGCCTAGCGAACAGATTATTGTATTATTCAAAATAAGCCTATATAATGATAGCCGATATATAATATCTAAAAATATAATTAATACCATTTCTGTAAGTTCTGCAGGGCCTGAAAAGGGTGTTCTGTGATAAATATAATTTATTCTAACAAAAGAAATGGTCTTGAAGTTTAAAATGTGGCAAATCTTCTAGTTATATATTTCATAGGTCTTCCATTGGATCTTTGGAACTGCAGCTATTCAGTTCGAATGGGGCTAAAAAACCATAAAACAGCTGATGACGCTAGAATCAAAAAGCATCATACTTCTAAATAGAAATAGCATTTGAAACATATCAAGACAGAACAGTGAGATCTTGGCAGTTCTAGTCCTGATATAGCAGCAATACTCCATTTTTTATTCGGATCTGACCAGTCGTGACATCCTATTGGTTGGCCTGAACCAATTCTTAAAATTATAAAAGCTTAACGAACTGGTTGTTGGATTATCCAAAAATAATCTTATATATTAATAGCCGATATATAATAGCTAAAATATAATTAATACCACTGTAGTAAGTACTGCGGAGGCTGAAAGTTGGTTTACTGCGAAGAACATAATTTATTCTGACAAAAGAATTTGTCTTAAAGCTGAAAATTTGGCAAATCTTCTAGTCTTAAATTTGATAAGTCTTCCCTTCGATATTTGGGACTGCAGTGATTCAGTTCGAATGTGGCTAAGAAACCATAAAACAGCTGATGACACGGAAGTCAAAAACCATGATCCTTCTGAACAGAAATGAGAAAAGAATAAAATCTGGAAATATCTTAATAAATAAATATTTTCTATTTAATTATTAGGATGATTTAATTCTTTTTCATACTATAAAGTAGCTACCTCCACTTTTTCGCGGGAAAACAGCATAGCATAATGAAAAAGGCCACAAACTTGATAAAAACAAAGTTTTATCATCAAAATGATTATGTTATTAAAATGAAAGACCAAAGTATTTTTGACTATTTCTTATAATTTTTTAATCTTTCTAGCACGTTCGAAAATTTGATTCAAAATCTTTTGTTTCCGTCACCAGCTTTTTTTTCAGGTGAAAACGTATTAATTTGGAAATTCTTGCAAAAATCAAATAATAGTTGGATTTTAATAAATCTTTCAGGACTTATTCATAAATGAATGAAATTATTTTTCAAATATTTTGTTTTAGAACATTTTGGTAAAAAAATTCCCATTTACTTAATTTCATGAAATACCTTTCTATTTCCTGACTTTTTTATTGGTTAGAAGTAGGACTCCTTGGAAAATGTAAATAACCTAATTTGTTTTTCAGACTTCCACTATTCTAACTGAAAATCTTATCCGAAATTATGACATTGTTTAATTAGAAAAGCTTTTAATTGCTTTTGTAAATAAGTTATATTACGGCCACTATTATCTCAAGAAATAATTTTTCTTCGATGAATAATGAATTTTTACAAGATTTTTTAATTTTTTGTTTTAATTTTAATTATAATAATTCATAAAAATCGTTTGAAATTCTGTATTGGCTTGTTTCCTGGATGTGATATTTTAATTAAGTGGAAACGAAATTTATGAATTCAAAATTGAAAATATTAATAACCGTCTATTTTTATTGATTTTTTTCACTTTAATTGTTTCCTTTTTTTAAACTATGATAGCCTAAATATATCGATATTATGAAAAGATCATGTGCTTGGATTGAAAAAATAGAAAAATATTTTTAGCTCCTGTTAATTAAAATTTATTAACTATTAATGATTAAACGTTATTTTAATTATTATAAAAAAAATTTCTAGATCAATGTGTTAATTTTCTTGCTTATATGTCTTTATTTTAATTTCGTATGTTATTAAATTTTAAAATTAATTTAAGAAAATTTTATAGTACTTTAAATTTTTTAAGTTTTCCTAAAGCTTCTTCAAAAGAAATTAAAAATCAATAAAATATTAGATAATTACTGGAAATATGTTAATTTGTTAAAATTACTAGGTAGTTAAAAACGAAAAAAAATTAGTTCACTTAGATTTCGTAAATTTATGTCAATTCTGGTCATACATACCAGTAGTCATCACCTCAGAACTTATCTATACGTCAATAAAAATCAGATAATCAGGACCTGTTGTTAACAAATGAGTGTATATTACTTTTTTATGCTATAAGTAATTTTAAGTTTGTTAATTTTACTCAAATAACGTGTCAAAAATATATATTATTTTTTAATTTTGGGAAGAATTTTTTTCAAGAACTTTGTAAACAAGAAATTTATCGGGCTTAAAAGCCCGATAAATTTGTTGTTTACAATGTTCTTGACATTAAGAAAATGGCCGCTTTTAAGAATTTTTTTCTTAAATCGGCCAAAATATTGACATTCCGATCTATATATGTTTTATTTGAAATACAGGAGAATACTTTACTTACTGGAAATAGAAAATTGAATCATTTAGCTTTCAATTAAAGCTAAAATGAGATTTTGAAGAATGCTTTTTCATTTTAAAAATTAATTTTAAACATTAGCTATCGAAGATTTATGTCGAATTAGTGAAAGTAACTACGATAAAGTTACTTGTTTTCATTCTCAGATTGAAAAGAAAATAAGTAGACTAGGTTCATAATGATTATCTGCCTTTATAAAACCGGTTCCTTATTATTGCGTGTACATATATATATATATATATATATATATATATATATATATATATATATATATATATATATATATATATATATACATGAATGTGTATAAATGTGTACGTGTTGACTTTGTGTGCATATATGGGTGGGTGTTTTTACTTCAGCACAATTGTTATAGCACATTTCGTTAACACAATTAACTTAGAAATCAATGAAAGATTAAATTTTCTCTTTTTTACCTTAAACTGGTCACGGAGAGAATAAAATGAACTATCTGGCTTGGGCGTAGAGAGTCAACAGTGAAACAGTGAAAAATAAAAATTTGTCACGTTTACTTACCTTAGGTCGAAAAATTTAGACAGAAATCGGGAAAAAATATTTGGCAAAAAAGTTTGAGCTTAGCACAATTACTAATCTTATTACTAATTTGAATTCTTCCATTTCATTTACGTTTTCTTTTGTTTTATTTCTATTTGGTAATTCTCACGACAGATTAATCGTGACATTTGCTCAAATTGAGTCTATTTTCTGTGTTTATTTACTGTTGTTGGCAGAGAAAATAATCTCCGTTGGTCGTTATTTGGGGATGATTTTAGCAAGCATCAGTATTCTAAGGAAGCTTATATTTTTATTTGGATATTGTTTTTCTGACAAACTTTTATGCACTCCAAATACACATACAACTTTGGCCATATCACGTTGAAAACACCGTTACGCGTGCGACCACCGAAGTTAAGACGAGATGAGTGACCAGTTGCGATTAGCAGGTGCTGAAAGTTAGCAAGTGAGGGTGGCGTAATGGATAATGGCACGGAATTGGATCTTGGAGAGTTGAGTTCCAATTCCATTCGGTTTTGTTATATTGACTTACGCGCAAATACTCTTGGGAAAAGTTTGAATTCAACTCTTCTCCTCACCACCAGCTATGGGTTAATTACTAGGACATGCACCAGTAGATAATTATTATCTTCACCTACCTTCCAAAAATGATTCAAATCTAAAATTATTTAATTTTCTGGCATTAAATAACCTGTAAATGGTTGGTAAGCCGCAAAAAATGAATCACTCACGCACACACGAACACACACACGCACACACACACACACACACACACACACACACACATATATATATATATATATATATATATATATATACATGGACATTTAGGTCAATACTTGAAACGCAACTTTCATGGCAATGATGGTCTGAAGTTTGCGTTTAAACATGAAACAGACTGTTGCCGTTGGGTGTTGAACTCAATGTCCATTTTGATATTTACATCCTCTCTGATATTAAGCACGTTAACCGATAAATATAGAATACCTTAAAACTATATTTTTATCTCACACACACACACACACACACACACACAACCACACACACACACACACACACACATATATATATATATATATATATATATATATATATATATATATATATATATATATTAATACAAGTCTAGTTAAACTCCAAACAAATTTCTTTGTTAATCACTTTTCTTATATTTCTGTACGTTCTCTTTGTTTCCGATACATATTTAGATATAAATTGTCCAAAGTTAGAACCCTTCCGGCTATCTTTAGACATTATTAAAGAAATTATCGGTTTCTTTATTTTCAGATATTCCGTTTTAGTGCTTTTACGTGACTCTTAGCCTCATCGTTTTTTTTTTTAATGAAATATATTTTGTATGATTTTTGTTAAACATGATATAATTTCATTCGGTTCTTATTCTTTTTTACGCTTAATTCGTTTAATATTCAAAGTTGTTCTTTTACAGCACATGTGATGTCGCATCTTTGGTGAGGAATTGTCGCATTTCTTGTGTTTTCCGTTGGGTTGATTCGACAAAATATTAATGCTTTCCGTTCATATTACGTGAAGCATAGACCGACATTAACTTTATTATATCTTTACTCTTAATTTCTGTTGCTTGCCACAGAAATATTCCGGTAGACATCCTACGATAATTAATGAATAGGAAGGACTGGAAATGGTTAGATTTTAGTTCCTTTAACGGTGGAAGCTCGCAGAACTTAAACGATTAGAGAAGATTAGGTTAGGATTCAAGATGAACAAGTGATGTGTATACAAATCTTATCAAATACTTATTCTTCGGTTCCAATCCTCATTCTTTACTGAATAACGGTTTGATTCATTGCAATGAAAAGCAACTGAAACTAAGGTGGCAGATGTAAATTATTAATGGTTAAAGTGATATTTCAAACAATTAAATTAAAATAAAAAAGGATATGTTAAATGCCCCTATTTTTTTTAAAAAAAGGTTTGAATCTTTCAAAGGAAAGACTTTTAAAATTTTTACAATTTTTTTTTCCAATTTTTTCTTTCTTTTCATGTCACAATTCGATTTAACAAGAAATGTCCCACAATACCTTGTAGCGTCAATTCATTTGATGGCAAGGCAGAAAAGACTTTCTGATTAAAAGAATTGTCTATATTCAAGTGACACCAGTGAAAGAGTTTTATCCCTGAAGATCAAATGTTAATTTTCGAGAAGGGTAGACACTAACACGTTGAGGAAATTAGAAGCATTCAGATCCCTAGCCATAAGCCATGCGTTTCTGTCAGAGATTAAATTAAATCATTATCTGTAACAGTTGTCTTTCTAATTTGACCTAATTAATTAGCTGTGTCGAACTATTCGGTTGGAACAAGCTCAAAACTTTTAATGGCGTGGTTTTGTTTAATACGTGACAAATATGTACTGTATCTATATATAATAACTAGAACAATTATTAACGACTTTTTTAAAAAGTCACTCATTTTCTTACTTCTTTAATAATGACAAACGCCAGTTTAGAAAAAAAAATCATTATTTAAGTATTCACGCAAATACAAATCCACACATTTCATTCTTTCGTTTACGGACCTGATGAAACCTTTAATGGCGAAATGCTTTATCAAATCTATTTTTAAACAAATCTATTTTCACGAACATAGCCAATTGTCAAAATTTAAAAACATTCCTGGGAATTATATACTAATTTTAAAAACATTTTATTTTGCCTATAGTATATGTACAGGGTGTCCATAAAGTTCGTGTGAACTTTAAAAAATTTATAACTTTATTTGTTTGCGATAGAAATAATCTGTAAAAAATGTTATAAAGTTTAATGTACCTCGTTTTAAGTATAGCTAAGATAACTATTGTGATTTCAGGCATTACTGTAAATCAGTTGACAAATGTTTTCCGTGAACTGCAAAATCGTATTACCCTTTGTATTGCTAATAATGGAGGACATGTGGAAACTTAAATAAAATTTCAATAAAACCTTAAAAAATATAGATTTACTTCTTTTTTTTTTTTACAAAATTTTTTTTTTTTACAAATTATTACTATCGCAAATACAAATAAAGTTATAACTTTTTTAAAGTGCACACGAACTTTATGGACACTCTGTATTTAAGAACATTTTAAAATGAAATATTTTTGTATTTTTTAGTAAAAGATTAAATTCCAGGAACTGAGGTATATTTTCTTTTACTTTGACAAAAAATAAGTTCAAATTCTGTATACATGGTTCTAGCTGATGTTACTGTGTTTTTGTTGTTGTTTCTTTTAAATTTGTGACTGAACTACTTATTTTTTTACCCTAATACTTATTTCCATTCTTTCAGATCATGTCTCCCTCAACTACTTTTCGTCACAAGTTTCTAAACAGCTCTGATTCCTTTCGTTATATCTGTGGCAGTAACACACCATTCCACGTCAAAGGGCAAACATCAGCAGATTTTTCAAGCAAACCTATTTCGCATATTTTAAAGTAAAGCTTAGAGATCAAGTCAGGTCTTGGGGCCCTCACATGGTGATCAATTTAGGTCTTGGACCCCTCACATGGTGATCAAGTTAGGTCTTGGGCCCCTCACATGGTGATCAGGTTAGGTCTTGGACCCCTCACATGGTGATCAAGTAAGGTCTTGGGGCCCTCATATGGTGATCAAGTAAGGTCTTGGGGCCCTCACATGGTGATCAATTTAGGTCTTGGACCCCCTCACATGGTGATCAAGTAAGGTCTTGGGGCCCTCACATGGTGATCAATTTAGGTCTTGGACCCCCTCACATGGTGATTAAATTAGGTCTTGGGGCCCTCACATGGTGATCAAGTTAGGTTTTGGGCCCCTCACATGGTGATCAAGTCAGGTCTTGTGTCCCTCAGAAGGTGATCAAGTCAGGTCTTGGGTCTCCTCACATGGTGATCAAGTTAGATCTTGGGCCCCTCACTTGGTGTGCAAGAAGTGTGTCCAGAGTTTACGAATGTGAACCAAGGGAACACGTGATAAATTGGCATTTGATATACCTATGATTTGGCGAGAGCCAAGAGATCATTACAAGCACTTTTAATTTTCCTTAGTGAAAACTTCACGATATAACAAGAAAATCTAATAAAAAATCGAATACCCAAGTCGACCATCACCTATACGTCCAGTACCTGATTCAACTGAAATCCCAGTATGAGTTTTTGCTCAACTACCCTCTCTGGTGAAGAACTCAGTGACAGCCATGATGCAGATTTTGAAATTGAAAATGACTCAGCTCCTAAGGGATTTAAATAGAATGAGTTGAATGATTTGGCACGAGATTTGGGACTGTCAAAAAAGGTTTCATAACTCCTAGCATCAAAAAATGCTGGAAAAAGAACAAAGGTACTCTACTTTCGATCTAGGGAAAGTTCATTTCTGCATTATTTTCGAAGTGACAGCATCTTTGTATATTGCCATAATATACAGGGTCTACTGCAGAATTTGGGATTTCTGATTTACAACTCAAATGAATGGCGACTGCTCATCGACAGCTCTAAGCATAGCTTAAAGCGTGTCCTTCTCCAAAATGGCAATTTATATGGTGCTGTCCCAATTGGTCATTCGGTTTATCTTCATGATGAACATCGAGACATAATAAGAGTCATTGCGTTGTTGCAATATCACAAACAAAATTGGATCATCTCTGCTGACCTAAAATGGTATGCTTCCTTCTTGGTCAGCAACACGGTTACAACAAGTACCCCTGCTGTCTGTGTGTGGGGGATAGCAGAGCTCGAGAGAATTATTGGATAGAGAGGAATAGGCCTCCAAGACCTGACATCATATCTGGCGATCACATGAGCTACTCGTTGACAGAAAGAAAATTGTATTCCCACCCCTGTGCATTAAACTGGTTTTAATGAAACAATTCGTTAAAGCAGTGAAAACTGAAGGAAATTATTTCAAGTCCCTCATTTCGGCATTACCTGGCCTGACAATTGAAAAAAATCAAGACTGGTTCGTTTGATGGTTCATAGATTCGGTAACTCATTAAAGATGATCATTTTATTGGGATAATTTCAGAACTTGAAAAATGCTTGGTAATCATTCGAAGTCCTCGTCAAGAACTTACTTGGAAATAAACGAGCACAGAATTACACCGAAATTGTCCAGATGCTATTGAAGAGCTACAAACCCCTATGATGCAACATGAGTATCAAGTTGCATTTTCTGCACAGCCATCTTCTTAACTTCCCGGGAAACCTTGGTGAAGTCATCAATGAGAAAGGTGAATGATTCCGCCATTATCTGAAGGTCATGGAAGAACGGTATGAGGGTAGATGGAATGTAAATATGGTTGCTGACTATTGTTAGAGCATAAAGCGATATTTTCCGCAGACTGTACACTCCAAGAAAATCTATATGTGTAAATTTTTACCTGAAGTAACTGCACACAATTTAACTTACAGTAATAATATCCTTTGTATAAACAAAATATATTTGTACAAACATTACAACCAAGTAATGCTTTATTATTTTCCATCATATGTAAATTTTAAATCCTACAATAAAATGAGCTGAAATATACTAGATAAGGTATTTTATGTTTCTTTATAGAAAGCGGTAGTAACCTGTAGCATGCAAACCTGACGTGATACAAAAAAACGGGGTCATTTTTGGATTCAGAAGCCAAAAGTTAGTCAAAATCGAGTGTGAAATCTAACCCAACAAAAATTATGTTCCCCATTGTTATCATCCAGTCTTCTGTAGTTTCCAGGTATCTTTGAAAACCGATTGTTGTAGTTTTGAAAGACATTTCTAGAAATAATCCTCTGTCGCCTTCGGATCTGGACATACAGACAATCAACATCAGCCATAGGACGATGCATGTGGGGGAAAGTGAGAAGCTGTCTCGTTTTGACATCCATTCGCTTAGTGTCAGTTATAGTCGAATTAAAGATGTTGGAACTCTATTGAACCACAGAGACAAAATGTTTATGGTTCATATTCTATTTTGTGGATTCAATTCGGTATTTAACACCAGACACAGTATTCTTTTCTTACTTTCTCCTTTATTTGGTTATGTTGTATTCCATACTAGATATTTATAGGGATCTTCTTGTTCCATTTCCTTAATCTTTGTGACAAAATCGAAATCTATTGAGTCTGTATTTGTAATTCTTCCTTTCTTGAATGATACTTCTGCTTATTCATCTCATCTGAAATCTAAAATCTATACCGATGTCATTACGAAAACATTTTACAGTATTGAGTATAACCTTCAACTCATCGTCTTTGACAAAGAGTTTGATATTATCTATATAGAATAGTTAATTAAACACTCTCTTTTTCTACTTTGTATCCATAAGTGAGATTCAGGACAGACAGAACAAGAGAGGCGACAGGAAAGATTCCTCTTCCGGCATTCAAAGAATTGGAAGTGACAGTAACTTTGATGTGATTTAGTTATGTAGTTTTCCACAGTTCCATGCTATATCTAAGGTAATTTACTATAACCGAAAAAACATTGTACATTTCCAAAGCCTTAAGTATCTATGAGTCTGGTACACTATCAAATGCTTTAAGGTAATCTATCCAAGCTGTGCTGAGATTTCTACCATTTTTCTGACATTTTCCTGGATAATTTTCTTTATCAGTATTTGATCTCTGCAACCATATGTACCTCTTCAACGTCCCTTCTATTCCAGGAGAATGTTTTCATCGCGAAAAGAGTAAGTAGAGTTGGTCAGGACAAACATGATGAATTTATATGTGGTGTACAGACTAAATTATCCAATACATTTTGGGATCATCTGTTTCAACCGTTTTTGTAGGGAATATATAATACTTTCAGTGATCCATTCTTGAATTTCACTGGGGCTATTAATTAGCATTCATAAAGTTTGTACAAGAGTTTTATGGATTGATGACAGATGATAGAGCAAAAAGTTGGGTAACTTGTCATTTCCTGAGGTTTTGTTAGAGTTTCTCTAATTATTCTTGTTTATATTTTTCCATTCTTGCAAGGTTTATCCTTCATACTTTTTGTTCTAGTTTGATCCCCATTGCATTGGGTTCATATTCCTTTGGGTTGCTTCAAAGATTCTCCCTAAATATTTACACTTCAATATATGGTGGATTTTTTCTATCTCTCACTGCTTTTCCATTTTCCATGCATAACTACTTGAGGTTCGTGTGCAATATCTTATTTCGAAGTTTGAAGCTACAACGTTTTTTTCTTATCGTCTTGTTCTCTTTGCATTTAATTGCAGTTTCTGTTCAAATATTTCCTTGATCCGTGAAATATCATTTACTGTTTTAATTTTATACTTTCGCTTGTCTTTCGAGCTTTTCTATATTGAAGAATTTTATTTTCTTGAAGTGTGATCTGGTATCGATAACTCACATCTTATTTTCTCAATTTCTCGCTTTAATTTTGTCTTGTTTACTCTTTTATTTCTCATCACATTAATTTTTAGTAGCTCCAAAATTTGTTGCATATATGACATTATTTACTTCTGTGACGTTTTCCAGTGGTTTGTCCGTTGACAATGTTTTCAATGCACCGTTATATGATTGCACATAGTGATTACTGAACCTTTTCATCTGAATTTTTGGAAGTCGGTCTCTTTTTGACTTTTGTGTCAGAATTATGTTTCGGATTATTTGAATGATGTGGTTTTTCGCTTCAGTGATTTCAACTCTGTTGTTTTCAAGGAATTCGGCTTTAATGTCATTTGATTCTTCTTCATCAGTGACTGAATCTGAACCGGTGCAATTCTTTATGTCTCAGTGAGATTATTTCTTTTTATTTCCTGAAAGGTAATTATTTCGTATCTCATTTATTTTAGTTTGTATCATCATAATATATATTTTCATTCTTGCCTCATTTTTATTTGGTCTATGTTTGATTATACTTTATCTTATATTTCTTTTTATCTTATCTATTTTTGTATTTGAGATTCTTTTATTTCGCATGATGTCGCTGCATGGCAATCATATTATTTTAAATCATAATAAATTCTTATCTTGACTTTCTCTGGTTAATAATAAGAAATATATATATTCGCCATTTAAATTTCGAACAAAGCCAAAAGGTTTCAGAGCTGATAATCAGAAACTTGAATTTAAAGTAAAAAAATTATAATTTTTCTGAGTCCCTCTTACAGATTAGTGTGTGAGAGGGGGTAAAGGTATATCTCTGAATGTAAATTATTATTTTTAATTAAATAAAAGATGTCGGTAAAAAGTCACTTCCAAACGAAATATAATTCTAAAAAATATTATTTATATAAGCACTTCATAAGAAATTATAATTTTCATAGTAGATCTGAATGTGAACGTAAACAACGAGACAATTATTTTAAGGATAATTTTATGTTTATAGATTATTTTTATAGATACAAATATTTAAGTAAATGCTATGTTTATAATAAACAGTATTTTTAAGATTTACCGACCTGAATGGCCGAGAAATTTTCATAGAAAATATTCGTCCTTCCGACAGGAATCGAACCTGTATCCGATACGGAACCGTCACTTAGCCTGACGTGCCTTAACTGAACGAGCCACGGAGGATCGTTCGATTAGCTAGGTCGATTTTACTGCCTTTAAACTAAAATCTTCAATGAATCTCTCACGTACATTCATATCTAATCAAAGTGTATCCAAATGTAAACAAATGACGTCACATATTATGAAATGGACGTGCCTCGATCGGTTAAGGCACGTCAGGCTATATGACGATTCCGTATAGGATACAGGTTCGATTCCTGTCGGAAGGACGAATATTTTCTATGAAAATTCCTCGGTAAATGTTAAAAATACTGTTTATTATAAACAGAGCATTTACTTATATATTTGTATCTATATAGGGAATGTATAAACATAAAAATGTCTTTAAAATAATTGTCAGACTTTGTCCATTTCATAATGTGATATTTAAAGAAGAGGCCCAGGGTAGCACCAAAATTACAATGCGCCACACTCTAGGACAACACTATTCTAAAGGAGACATATATATACAGTATGAAAAGTCGATACTAGTAACAAGAGGAATAATGAAAACTCTAAGTGGAAGACAATTGGGACATCATAATCACCTCAAAGGTAAAATAGACAAAAGAAATTAATGGATGACAGATAAAATACTCGAGATGTGGAACGGATTATAGAACGCTACACAAAGCAATAAGGAACGAATACAGGCAGGCTAAAGAGGAATGGCCCAACGGAAAATGTGCAGAAATATGAAGAATGAGTATCACAGATAAAGCAGACATGCACCGGAGAAATAACAGGACAAAAACATAAGACAGCAGGATACATACATTCCAAGGGCGAAACGCTGATATAAGAGAAAAATACTTAAGAGATGGAAGGAATACATGGAAGTACTCATGTCCGACGGAAGACGACAACCTTCCACACATAGAAATATCGACAGATCAGAAATATCAAAATCTGAAGTGAACTCTGCATTGGTCAAATTGAACAGAAACAAAGTAGCAGGACCAGACGGAAGTGTAATAGACATGCTGGCAGCCTTAGTCGATTTCGGCATTGACAAGATTACAGACAATAAATTAAATCTACGACAGTGGTGTTTTTTTTCCACTGGAGTTAAGGTGGAAAGATAAACTATATGAGACTGGGCACTGAAAAGCTGAACCAAGACCAAGGCGACACGAGACGTGCTAAAACTCAATAACTATTTCAGTCAAACTCTCGTACTGTTGCTCTTGCACTTGGATTAAAATAACTTGTCATATTTGCGAATAAATATTTATTTCATTATCTACATGTTAATATGTGATGATTGTCATTCTATACAATTTATCAGGTTTCTATCCATTAATATTGTAAACATTTCTACTGCTTCCATTTTAATATTGCATCATTCTTTTATTGCTTCCAGTGACATTTACTGTAGTATCGCTTTTAATAATGAACCAAAAACTTTGCACTAGGGTTTATAAGGAACATCTTTTGGAAAGTGGGTCAATAGACTGTGCTCTGAATGATATCATAGGCGTTAACTCTACCATGTAAAAATATTTTGTAAGACAGGTAATCCTTAAACATGGTCAAAAGAATGAAAATATTTACCACCGTAGATTAAATAATGAATTCAATTCGGAATTCTCTTTAGATTACCTGGATCGATATATACCTGATGAAGGCATATCGAAACTTTTTGATAGCAACAACAAAGATGAAGGCAAAAGTCAGAATGTAAATAATACAAATAATTTTACAAGAACTTACAATAAGTATGCGTATTTATCTTGAACATGCATCAGGTTTGAAAGGACTCAAACTTAGCTGAACTATTAATTTAATTAATTAGAACACAGGAATGTTTTAGATGTAATGATGTCAGAAATGGTTCAATCACTGGTTTGTCTACTAAGATTTTTATTTTAGTCAACCTATGAGCTTTCCGGCCGGGCCTCGTCATGTATCTATGTTTAACCTTGAATTATTTTATTGTGAAGTGTTTAGAGGAGAGAAGATAAATAATCAAATAATTTTACAAGTCCTTCGAATTATTATCTTTATTTTTCTGAAACTAGCATCAGATATTTGAAAGGACACAAGTTTAGGCGAACCATTAATTGAATTAACTAGAAAACATAACTGTTTTAGAAGGGATAGCGCCAGGGATTGTTCGACTGCTTTACAAATCTACTCGTCTAATCGTTAACTCTTATGTACAGCTGGCCACTCGTATAGGAGGATAACTTTCTACTAGGGCGGCTAGCCGATCCCTATCGGCGCAGTTTTGTTTATTCAACTCCCACAGTAATATGCTGAGCAAACCTTAGTTAAAATTTCTGGGAAAGAGCGTGATATCTAGGGTAATCAACAATTCGAACAAGGCCAGCATACTCAACCCTACTTCGTGCTAGCACAGTTATCGGCGGCCTATAAGGGCAACTCCCATGGCTTCGGTCGTGGTATAATCGACCACGATGTGATTCGAAACCGGCTCTTATAGTCAGAATGCGGGCGCTCCAACCACTCGGCCACGTGCCCGTAAATACATAGTAGTCCCATAAATATAATTCTGTAGCGTTCATATAAATATTATGTTCAAATACGAATTTATATCTGCTAGCTGCAGTTTCGTTTCAGTTTTCGTAAACAACTGTAATCTTTATAAATTAATTTTTATCTCACATTATTTCTTATTAATGTAAACGTCATGTTTAATGGCTACACGTGTATGAGTTGTTGTTTTTTTTTATTTTTTAAAACAGTGAAACTAATAAATAAAAATGAGAACGTCATGTTATCGCGTGTTCTCAATTTTTCAACGCCTGAGGCCATGATAAAAATTATTTTGCGCCATGGTGGTTGACTGAACTATTCATTCAAGAAAAAATAATCCCACAAATCTTAAATAATTCAAATCATTTTAGAGAATTGCACTTTTAAAAGGATAGTTAGATCACGATTCTTCAAGTGATACGACCACTTCTATAAATGATCAAATAAATTTACAGACAGAATGATGCTAGTTTTATGCAAGTAGAATCTTTGAAGATTCGAGCGAATTCTGATCTCATTAGATAAAAAGCTTCAGACAATTCCATTTGTCAGGACAGTCCCTCCTATCATCTTTTATTATCGATTCGTTGAGATTTCGCATCGAAAGTATCTGAGACTTTTCACTGGAGATGAACAGATAGTAACTCAATATTCAGTATGTCTCTTCATTACTTTAGCTGCTTTTGAATCTTTTTCTTTTTTTGACAAGATTTATGTTTTTTTTCTAGAATGTCTACTTTTTCGCACCGCAGTTTTTTTTTAAATCTGGGATAGCTTCTCATACGTATATTTTAATTCAAATTATTTCCACAATTCTCTGTTTCACATTGCTTACTAAGTCGTGCCTATCAATAATGACGATTATGATGATGACGAAAGATGACGAGAGATGTATAGTTCCAGATTAAAGCAGACTCCATAGATTCACTAGCGTCATATTCTTCCTGGATTTTGATATCATCTTTTGATATCATCTTTTGATATCATCTTTTGATATCATCTTTTGATATCATCTTTTGAACATCGCATTTAATATGGTTCTATTGAAGATTCAACACCCACAAAATATTAACATCTTATATATGTTAGTTTTTCATCTGTTCCTAGTTGTCCTCGTAGCCTATTCACTTGACTTGAAGAGGAAAATTTTCCGAGGATAAGAGATGCAAGTTCACACCTCGACAAAGTTTTATTCTTTATGAATTATGCAATCTACTAACGCTGGTAGAAAGTCGCTTGAGACGGGAAATAAGAAAGCATAAAAAATCAGAATAAAAATATTATAAAAATTAATAACACTTCATCTAGGAAAGTGAAACACTAATGATATTGATGCTAGGAAACATCAGATGGTCTGAATCAAAATTAATGTCAATCACGAACGTACTTTTCTGGGAGAGGATGACCTGCAATTACCCCAATATGGAATGAACAACGTTGATGATACCGAAATTGATTTTGTGCTTAGTGTAACGCCAGACTATTAGAAAAGTCAGGTGCATCAACCCCTTGACCAGAAACTACAGATTCGGGCTTCAAACGATGTCAGTATCTTCCCCAACATAAACACGACCGCTTTTAGAATGAGCGCGTGTGGGACAACCCATTCGTGAGTGTCGTAAATGTTTCACCGATAAAATGAAACTTATTACATTAAGTGTTATTCTTGGAAAATATTGTGTTAAGAAAGCTGAAAGAAATAGTACTGAAATGACTATTAACTGAGAATGTTTCGTCTAAGAAATTCGAAGTCTATTACATTCATCTCTATTTTCAGTAAATGTAGAAATTTATCATGTCTTTTGTGATCAAAGACCGACTATTACAACTAATGCTATTCTTCTTCTTATATTCTTATATTACCTGTCCCTTTACAACGCGGTCGATTATGACTCTCCACAACTTCCTGACGTTATAGCACTCAGCATTGTTTCCCCTTATTATCCATCGTAGTATTTGTTCTGCCATCCATTTGCATAAACTCGCTCACTGGTTTACTAGAAGTTTCCCTCTGCCCCCACCCCGGATCCGATTGACTTCGATATGCCGTGTGGGTATGATTCTGCAATCCTCCAACTTTTTCTTCATTATGTCTCCCAGAAATTGTAAATGGTTCTATCTGATTTTATCATTTTTTCTTAAAAACTACTCGCTGTTCGTCTATTCCGTCCATGATATCCTCAGCAGCCTTCTGTAGAAGCACATTTCTTTTGTATTAGTATTCGCTTTTTCATTTAGCAAATTGTCATCTATTCACTGACATGTAACAGAATTAATGTTACATAGCAACTCTGCACACTTTTCTTTGTTTTCTAATGAGATTTTGCTGTTTCTTAATACATTGCTTAGCTTTGAGAAAGCATATTTCACTATTCAATTGCGCCTTCAAATACAATCTTGTAATAAAAAGAAAGATGAAAAAAATAACAATGGTCAAAATTAATAACAATTCTTCATCTAAAAATTTCAAAACCCTCTAAGCTAAATATCCTTAATTATAAAGTAATATAGATTGTCTTAAAATATAGTGAGATATTTAGCAACCTCAGCTCGATTGACCATTCGCTGGTGCAATGGGTTCAAACAATTTTATTATCCCCGCATTCGTAGTCCTATGCCTTGATTAAATGAACTTAAACAGAAAGGTTTATAGCGTGAAGAGATGGTTAGCGAGCTTGATTCGTTCGAACCTTCACTAATTTCGAGATGTCGGCCTGTGTTTGGTGATTCTAGCGTTCCTACTGAATTTAGCGCGATCATGTCTATCTTATCTCACAGAGCATATTATCTGTTCTTTTAGTGCCGTTCACATTTGACAGTTCACAACGCATGATGTTTAGAAACCAAGAAACATGAAAATGCTCGAAAGTCCAAGCCAATTCCTGAACATAAATGCTAAATATCACCTTGTTAAATACTGGGCCGTGCTTAATTCAGTTGTCACCCATTCCAGTTTGCTTCTTAATCGACTACTCCACTTGTCTGCTTAACGTTTTCTTTTTAATGCATTTCTACAACTGATTTCTGAAGCAATCAAAGAGGCAATCAGATCGAGTTTTCCGATTGGACGGTTTTGCGTCAAAAATTAATCCTCATTAGGACGCTGTTCTCTCCCAGGAGTAAATGGCAGAAGATATCTCCCTTTAAATCATCGATTACTTATCTATGTATGACCATGAAGTGTTTTTCGCTTGCTGCTTACACGTGTGCCCAATTAGGTTATGCGTTCAGCGCAAGCTCCGGCCGCGTCAAGCGCCTACAGAAATCTTATGAATAATTACACAGAGCTGGCAAAATCTGCACGATCTTCTAATGTACTAATGCAGGTATTTTCGCTTTTTTAAATAAATAATCTAATCCCTTGCAAGTTAATGGCCACGCATTTAGATAATTTATTTCAAAAGTGTTGAGTAAAGATGTTTCAGATTAATGGCTTTTCTTATCTCTAAAATGAAAACTAATTTTAGTGTCATACCCCCCACACACACGCACACACTCTTCAAGATGTAAGCGGTAGACATGACTATCTACAGATTCCTTTTCGTTATCATCTGTGAATTGTCATGAATTCTTGGTAAATATTTCGGTCATTTCCTATTAGCTTCTCAACGGTTTGGATTTCAGAGTTTTCCTTCTCTGAGACTGGTTGCCACCGAAGTCTCGGAGAGAATATCAAATCAAATGAAATCCAACAACAACAACAACAATAATAATATTAATAATAATAATAATAATAATAATAATAATAATAATAATAATAATAATAATAATAAAATAATAACTAGCTCTAACTGTGAAAAGTCCACGTAGTTTTTATAACACTGATTTTCAGATTAAATTCTGAACTTGTACTGTTTACTCGCCGTCAAGATTGACATGAGAAATAAATTACTTATGCATGCTTCTTTGCAATTTTAATTAATCAGGTGAAAATAATTTTGACAAGGAGTTCTTAAACACCAGTGTAGGAGAGGAAGAGTACAATATTTACAACGACAGCTTACACTTCTAAATATCCATTTTCGATATATATCTTCAGCGAAAATACATTCTTTTTATACTATACAGGTAAATGATCTAATACGGTCTACAGGAGTTTCAGTTAGTTATGAACATGCAGAAACATATAAATTATCTTTTCAATACTATAGTTTAGTCAAATTCAGTGAAAACATTCATAAGTACAACAGTGTTCATCTTCATTTGTGTTCTTTGGTGAAATATAAATGTCAAACCTTGTAAAGGAACATCTTGTTTTAGAATGCAAGGGCAAACATATCATTAGACTCTGTCAATCTTCATCCTGACAAAGAACAAAGGCAATATGGCACTCACTACTAAATTAAATTCGAATAAATTCAAATCGGAATCAACCAGATTTATAAACCAATCAATTATAAATTAAATTATAAATTAAATTAAATAATAAATGAATTCAAATATGTAAGTATAAAAAAATGAATAAAAATTTTAAATAATGAAAAAAATTATTTAAAAATAAAAAGGCGGTTGTATTTAAAAGTTAAAGGTATAAAGCTAATGTGAATTAAAAGATAAATTAATTTCCGTATATAAATAAACTTGTTCAGCATTTTAAAACATCCGTACGTTTTTCGTCACTCATCGATCCGCCATTTTATTACGAAAAATGTAAACAAGAAATTGAAAATTCTTTTTAAAATCAAAATATTTGTCTTAGAGATGTGTTTCGAAATATATTAATCAATTTAAGATGTAATTCTCTGGATTTTCTAAAAATAATGCTTACGTTAAAAAGAATGAAAAATAATGTATTATTTGCACACGGTAGGCTGTTAGGTCAAAGGACAATATATATATATATATATAAATATGTGTGTGTGTGTGTGTGTGTGTGTGTGTGTGTGTGTGTGTGTGTGTGTGTGTGTGTGTGTGTGTGTGTGTGTGTGTGTGTGACGGAGGACTAATATTTTCTATGAAACTTTCTCGGACATTCAGGCTGGTAAATGTTGTTTAATACTGTTTATTATAAAACAGAACATTTACTTAAATATTTGTATCTATAAAAAGAATGTATAAATATAAAAATATCTTAAAATAATTGTCGGACTTTGTCCATTTCGTAATGTGTGACGTCATTTGTTTACATTTGGATACGCTTCGAGCAGATATGAATGTACGTGAGAGATTCATGGAAGATTGAAGTTTAATGGCAGTAAATTCGATCTTGCAGTAAATTCGATCTTGCTAACCGAACGCTCCTCTGTGGAGTTAAAGTTAGTATAAAAAGAATATATAAACATAAAAATGTCTTAAAATAATTGTCGGACATTGTCCATTTCATAATGTGTTATATATATATATATATATATATATATATATATATATATATATATATATATATATATATATATAATCATTTCACTCCAAGCAAGGTAGGATTGCCACTAGTACACAGGAGTTTAGAGGGAATGAACGTGAGAGAAATGATTGAGTATAAGGAGGATTGAGGAATGGACAAAGGATGTCTGATATTCAAGAAGATAGAAGATGGCGATTGACGATGAATTTAAATGTTTGAAGGTTGTAGTTATCAGCGAAGCAAGTAAACGGAAAGGAGATCCACAGGACGGAAGTGTGAGAAAAAACTTTTGGAAGAGAAGTATCGGTTACATTTAGCTATTTCAACAGTAAACGGGTGGGATCTAGATGCCAATCTAGTGGTAAGCTTAAATTCATATAGTCAGGGCACCAGGAAAAAAAGATCATCAGAGAAGTTGCCATGGAAATATATGTAGAAAAGACAGAGGGAAGCCACGTCACGTCGGTGGTAAAGTGACTGAAGTCGCGTGTGTGTGTGTGAGAGCGTGTGCGCGTAATGGAGAGTCATCAATTTCTATATATGAGTGCTATACACTTAAAATTAGGACTTAATCGATAGACTACCCATAAATATTATTTAATTTAGTGATGAAGTCTTGGGTAAAACCAGCTACACATTTCGGCCGAAATGATAACGTAAAAGCCTCCATACCCGATTCATGATTTTTGTCACGGCATTTATTCTCTCCGAACTCATTCCGAAGCCTAACCCGATTATATATAGTTGACTGACCCCATGAAGGTAAGAAAATCAAATCTGTTCTGCCTTTTCAACTTGAGTTGTGAGAAAATGAATTCCCACTTTTAATAAGGCATTAGCCTGAAGTGGACAAACAGAATCGACCAGAATTCGAAATCAGTTCGCCGATTCCATTTTAAGCCCGGAATCGCACATAATGCAATCTGTCTGTCTCTAGAATTAACTTCTCTGTTAAGGAAACATTTAAACAGTTATTGTTTTCGGTATAAGAAAAGTTTGAGACTCAGACTAAATTGAAATCTCGCCATTATGCATATTCTTCATCTGATCTTATTAATTTGATATTAATTTCTTACTAATTCGCAAAGTGGATAATACTCCATGCTAATGGCTTTCTTTCTTTTTCCAACAAATAATCAATAAGAATTTTATTTCCACAAACCAATAAAGCATATTGGAATAAATCTGATTGCGAATGAAAAGCATCATAAGACGAAGACATGAGAATAAGAATTCATATTCCTATATTTAAAGCTTCAATCCTGGTTTAAAGATTACTACTGTCTGCCACATTACTTTATATTTTTGTCTGCCAAAGAGAAATCTCTTTTTTGTTTTACTCCAGGAATAAGACAAAAACTTTCTCTATGTCTTGCTTTAATTTCCTTTTACGTTGTCAATCTATTTAAACTATTTCCACAATCTCCAGAATGAGAATGAAACTGAAATTAGGAGAGCTAAGATGATCCTAAACAATAAACATTGGATTTTAAATGATATAAAATGACCCTTTGGCAACTTGTTCGAAACAAAGATATATTTCATTAACTTAGATGCTGAAAAGTAAAACAAAGCAGCTGTGAAAAAAAATGAAATCATTGAATTTAATGAATAAACAACCGTGTAAAACCTTGCGGTAATGTCTGCCAATGTTAACTTAACTAGAAAATAATTACATTTGAAAAATAAAAATTGAAAAAGTCAAATAAATAATTGATATATACACAGCTATATGAACACGTAGATTCAGAATAGTCATTTTGGGCAAGACTATCGCTTAGACTTACTGAGAATATGATTGGCAGGTATACCAGTGTGTTGAGGCCCTGGTCTTGAAGGAATCGTTAGCAAGCCAGGTCCGCAGACAATTGCTGCTGTAGAAAATGTGACCCGTTATCAGATCTCATTCTTATGACTTTTTGCCACAATAATATACGCTTACGTATAAAAAAAATCGATATAAATATACAATGAATATTTGTGCAACTACAATGTTTATAAGTAGGTACCTCCAATAATTCGGTGAAAAAAGAGCATTGCCTGATAAAAAAAATGCCCACAAGTTGATAAAAACAAAATTTTATCATCAAAATGTTTGTTATTAAGATGGGAGACAAAAGTATTTTTTGGTTATTTTATTAAATGTTTTTTAATCGTCTCGAGTACGTTCGCGATTTTCGTTAAAAATCTTGTTTTTCTTGCATCTGTGGGTGGGCCAAAGATTTTCATGCCTCAGCGCGGGGGGGGGAAGATTAATCTTAGGAAATTTAGTAGCTTTTAACGGTGAAATACTTATTGATTTATAAATTCTTGCAAAAATCAAATAATTATCGGATTGTAATGAAACTTTCAGGAGTTATTCACAAATGAATACAATTAATTTAGAATTTTTTAAAGAAAACCTTGGTAGAAATATTTTTTACATCTCTTACCCGGCCGTTTTTTCATATTTACATTACTTGAAGGAAGGACACCTTGAAGAATGCAAATCGTATTGTTTTTCAAAAAGTTACTCATTTACAAATCTTATTCATTTACATTATTTAATTAGAAAACTTTTAATTTTTTTTATGTATGAGATATTTTAAGTTCACTCTTGTCTAAACAAAATAAAATCAATGAATAATGAATTTTACAAGAAATTTGTTTCTATTTTTGGGGAAAAATTTAATTAGAATAATTTACAAAGTTTTAAATCTTTAAAATATTTTAATTTTCTGCACCGGCTATGTGATATTGTGAATAAGTAAAAACTATATCTACTAATCATAATTTTAAAAGTTTAGTACAAATCATCACACACCAATATTTCTAGAATAATTTTGATTTTCTTTATATGTATAAACAGACCGAATTTCTATTATATGGTTAACCATACACGACATTATCAAAAATAAGAGCAATAACTATAGTAAATTTACAGGCAAAAGTACTTAAAATTCAATAAAATATTAGATAACGGTGAATATCTTCTAAAATTTAAAACATTCCTGAGTACTTAAAAATTATAAATAGAAGACCCTCACGTTAATTATTTTTAATACCTAAATCCCCCATAGAACAACATCAATCTGTCATAACGGCGAACGTATTAAATAAACAGCTACTATCAGGTTACATTTTTTCAGTATTTTAAAATTAAAATAAATAATAGTTGTTTCAAGTTATATTCATTATACTTTACATCTTCTAATATTCCTCAAATAATGTTTCAGAAAATTATATTTTATTTTTGAAAGATTTTTAGTAAAGAGAATTACACTGCGATGAAAGAAACAAAAAGTTCATCCAGTCAATTTAAACTGGTTTTAAATTAGTTTTTGAAATACAGCAAAGTATTTTGCTTATTGGTAATATTAAATTTAATCTATTAACTTGAAATTAAAACTAAAATAAACGTTTGAAGAAAGATCACTCCTATATATGAATGAATCAACAC
The DNA here is from genome assembly GCA_964036315.1 of Acanthosepion esculentum. Taxonomy (NCBI): domain Eukaryota; kingdom Metazoa; phylum Mollusca; class Cephalopoda; order Sepiida; family Sepiidae; genus Acanthosepion; species Acanthosepion esculentum. Next base: position 119,677,777 of record OZ038489.1, on the reverse strand, counting down.
ATAATGTGTCTTTAGAAACAGGACCTAAATATTATAAGTTAGCAATATAATCATCTACGACTTTACTAGAAGAGAGAGTAACTTGTTTTTGATGTAATATTAATTCCGCCCCAGAACATATATAATTAATATTGATAGGACCTACGTTACCCCAAGACCTTCAGCCTTGTTACTTTGTTGTGATCTTTAGTTTCTAAATAAAAAACAAATAGTAATAAACGAATTGGAAGATTCAAACTGAACACATCGATGAAACCCATTTTCCAAAGTTGACCAGCATTTATTTAGTTTTATGTTCACATTCCAGGTTGATGTGGAGAAACATTTAACTGAAAATCAATTGCAAGACTTAAACGTCGAAATGCAAAATTGAAACTCTGTTTGTACATGAAATGGCAGTGTCAATGTTGACGAGAAAATAGATCAAAAAATTCAAAAAAGATTCTTCATCCTTTTTTTCATACATTGTTTTTTATCGTAGATGAAACTGAAGTTATAAAAATTCCAAACCGAACAAAGATTTAACTGCATTTCGTGCATAATGATTATTTCCATTCGGATATTATTGTTCTAATCTTTATCATAACCTATCGACGATGCACGTTCTAGACTTCGGGTACGATTTGATCCGTGTAACCTTTAAAAAAATTCAAAATAATCCCTTCAATCTACGAGGGTAGATTAAAAGCGTTCACAATTGTCTTTGTAGTTGTTCATTTCACATAATCTTGAGATTACGTCGTATAACTTATAGCTTACCATCAAAGTTGCAATACGAACAGCATGAATAAAAAAAATCGAATAGTCGAATTGGTTGCCAAAATTACGAAAAAAAAATATAAGCAACATTTTACAGGAGATGGCAATTATGGGCCAGCAACCGGAACATCGTATGAAATCCGCCTATATTTGTACGAGTTTAGCAATTCATCTCTGGTCGCATACAACAATGAACGTTTTTAGGTATAAACAACACCGGAAAGGACATTACATCTTGTGAAAAAGAATAAAGACAGAGTTTCCGGAAAACGGTTTCAGGACATAATTGTGTGCCATGCAAATATCACATATTCAGGTGTTGAGAGAATAGATCAATTATGTAAAAAGCTGAGAATAAACTTACTTAAATGGCCTTTGTTCAGATCTCGAGGGTGAAAGATCTAACCAGACTGGCTTAATATAAACGCCAATTTATCTGGCAAAAATAAATCGTTTACGATTGAAATTTAAGAAACTAAATAGCCACCTGCGATTCCAGACTTTGGCGTTCAGCGTTTTCTCGGAAATCTCTATCAACAACCTATTTTTAAAGCCCAGTCAGTAGTTGTCTTTGATCATAACACAGAAAGTTATTACATTGTTTAGGAATTAACACTGCAGAGGTAACTAGAACTCTAGTGTTCAGCTGCGTTTCGGAATACCCTCTCAACTCGGTTACACAAAGCTAAAAATAAGGAAAAGTCTTGAAATAATATAAGTAGAGAAAACAATAATAATATACGTAATTTCGCATCCTCATTTACACGCAAATTGTGTCTCCATAAATCAAAACAAAATATATATATAAATAGATGATAGCAAAATTGACAAGTGTGAATTCAATTAAATTTCAAACCGATTGTTGATTTTTATACAATTTATCAACCTTTTGTAGGTTATTCAAACTTGTACGTTATCTCGGAATGTATGATTGCAGTACCTGGTGTTTCTAAGCGGTTCCCATTTCTATAAAACTTCGAACTAGTAGAGTAAGAATATAGTAAGTAAGTAACGATGAGAAAAAACAAATATTACTGAGGGATACCGAGATCAGATTCTATTGTCGTTAGAAAAGAAGTGGTTATTTAATGTCATGCCGATCTGATACCGTGTCATATATGCAAGCATTAAAATGAATAGATGCAGCTATTTTATAAATCCTACCCCTATGGTATATGTCTGTTGAGGGTTATCCCTATGGTTTTGTTTTTATAGACGACTGATGCCGGCCAGTCGAGTGTTTGTTTGTCTTTTACGGCATAACAACCTCGTTGGGTTATTTAATGCCAATAATAGATATCCGGGCCTTAATAACTAGATAGATAGCTTGTCATTCATACTTCGATATAAAGATATATATTATAAGTTGATATTTACACCTTGACAAACAGATAAATAGTTTGATAATCACACTTCAACATATCTTCTGATATCCCGGCCTTAGAGGCTCTTGCAAGTACTTTAGCAGAGCTTACTCCTGGCATTGGGTTAAGTTATAAAAAGGAAAAAATTCTTCTTTTTTTTTAAAATTTTGTTATGGATACCGATTTCTGAAAGGAAACTGTATATCTTGTTGGTGTCTGTCTCTTCAAAGACCCTTTTGAGGCTCTTATGGTCATAATATTTTTGTCTTACTTTGGAGATGGTTCCGCACTTCAACATGAAGTGCTCCACTGTGAGTCTGCTTCCGCGGGAGCATTTTGGAGGACCCATCCTCTTCAGGATATAAGAGTGAGTCAAGTGTGAATGTCCTATGCGTAGTCTGGTCATAAGAACTTATTTTCTTCGGGTATCATCTGATTCCCTTTTCCATTGTTCTATTGTAGGTTTTATTTGATGGGGTTTATTTTGGGTTTGGTTTTCCCAGATTTTCTGCCATTTCTCCTTGATGAGTTTGTTTATTTCAGGTTTCAAATCTGTGTATGGTATGACGGAGGTGCTTTGTTACAACATGGTGCCCCTAAATGCTTTATCTCTTTTACTAGTGAGAAAACACAACGCAGTCTTGTTACAACTGAGTAATGACTTCCATCCATTCTTGGTGCTTCACACTTACTACCTTGTGCCATATTTAAGCTAGGCATAGTAAATCACAACGTAACTTTCAGTGTGATTGAAACTTACACGACGTATCTGTCTATATTTCTGAAATGATGTATTATGTACAGTATTTACATTATTCGGACTATTGTCCTCATCTTTGTCGTTCATATTTATTACAACGTTTTGGCTCTTCAGTATTTGTCGATATTTCTGAGATGACGTATTATGTACATTATTTACATTATTCGGACTATTGTCATCATCTTTGTCGCCATATTTATAACAACATTTCGACCATTGCACACTCTGGCTTTCTTCAGGTAGTTGGAATGTCGAACTGAACCTTTTATTTCATTCACTGGGTAGAATGTTCTAGTTCTACGTACTATGCTTAATGGATGTCAGTTATCAGTTATCTCCTGGTAATTCCCCTCTCTGCCTTAACCGGGTATTGAACTCACAATCTTTGGGTCCTGTCACTGGATCTAACCAACGCATTTATCCACTGTGCCATATGTCTCTGAGGACACATGGCACAGTTTTTCAACACGATCCTTAATAAAACTATTATAACAACTACATTTTTATAAGAGTCGCTATAAATCATAAAATATTTTTCCCAAATATTTGGCTCTCTAATCCTAACTTGTGAAGAAAAAAATAATTTACTATTTCAAGTAGGAATCTCATGAAGCAGGTCATGTTTAACAGATGTTCTTAATAATTGAATGAATTGGTATCTGTCGGTTATGTCGGCAATTATTAGATGATGAAGAAAAATCATTTTGTATGAAAAACCTTTGTATAAAACAGCTACGGATTCTATTTGCATTAGAATTCAATGATAATTTCATTTTCTCCTCATTCTCCCATTATTTTTCTTTTCGTTATCTCATTATTTCCATCAATATTTTTAATAAAACAGTATGGTGATCATAATGGTTAATCCTGGCTGAGAGCCGTAACGCCTGGCATCTCGCCACCAACCATGCTGTCTCCTTCTTAGAAAATAGCTGCAGGACCGCTCTCTAGGACAAGAGGCAGAGAAGGAAATACTGCAACACTATGCCATCAAGCCAAGGCCGGGCTTTCAGCTGCAACTGCTGCGACCGTGTATACCTGTCCCTTATTGGACTTGTCACACCCGTCCCTGCAATCGGTGTGAACAGATTCCCTTTTGATTTTCCTTTTTGCGAAGCCAAACCGTGATGATGATGATCATAATTGTTAATGGTGTCTATATAACTACTTATTTATATTAATCTAGTTGACGCATTGGCTATATCGGAGATTTATAAAGACACCAGTGTTTACACGGTTAAAACTCTCTTTACCTAATCTCCCGGATGTGCTATTAATAATTGTCCCGTTCTCTCGCTAACATTTGTATCAATTCGTGAAACATATCAATCCTTTTTCCATGGATTTCACTGCAATTCTAAAGTAAGATTAGCTGTAATAGTTTTATAGCGATCATCATGACACACACATACACCTATACAACTTCAAATTTTCGAAAGCAACACTGGAATCAACACTGCTATCTTATGCGACAATTTTGAAATCGCTATATTTTCATGTAGTAGATTTTGTGCATTTTGGAGAATCGGTTCCCAGAAGTCTCCCCAAAGCTCATGCACTGATTGGTCAGTATCGACCAATCAGATTCTCTGCATGTGGAGAATGATTCTTTCCACGCAGCACTCCTGATCCAATGATCACCTATAAACGCAAGAGAAAAAATGAGACTTACCAGTAAGACTTTAGCTGCCACAGAAATCCACCACAATTGAAGCTATGCGCCCATCTTCTCACTCAACTCACAAACTGCATATTCCTTTACACTTATATGTTTTCCTCTTGCACGGCAGAACTGTTAAAAAACATTTATAACAAACTATTAACTCTTTCTTTTCAGAGAACTTTGATAGTGAAATAGAGACAACTCTCGTCTTACTTATTTCTTGCTTTTTCTTACACATTCTTTGTGGTATGCATTGTTGAATACAATTTTTATATATATTGATACCTTAGCCTTGTCCTTTTCTTCACATCAGTTTGGTTTCCTAATCCAAATTAAATAAATGTGGTGGAAGTCCGTCACAGTTTATATAGGAGTTCATATATTTTTTACATCTCCCTATAAAAGTAATATTAGCCATTCCAGTATAAAAAACATTCGGCTTTCACTGAACGAGCAGTCAGTGTTACTGTCGATTGAAATGTATAAACCATTTCTATTAAAACAATTTTTCAGGAAAATAGTTTTTTCCATTCTTGATGGAGTTGACCTTTTTTTAAATAGTGTGGAATATCACTATCTTGATTATGTCATTATTTTCTCTTTGATTTATATGTGATAACCATTTTAGTTGTTGAAAAGCCATTAAGTTATGTTATTCTTATTATTTGGTACAATTCTTATGTAGATTCTTTGTGGTTCTGTTGCTCCAGTCCAGAATGTTCGAAGAAGAATGTTTTTTGCTGAGTCATACAGAATTCATTCGCTCGACGCCATTTTTAACAATTGATATGAAAAAGCGTTTGTATATATCTGACCATATACATCTTTCTGAATGAGCTTGGCGACAGGTTTGATATCCATATGGAGGTCTCAATTAAGAACATGACTCAAATCTTGAAGTTAACGTTTTGCTTTTATAGCGATTTGTGGTATTGGGTAAAACTGAACATAATTTCTGTAGACTAATAAATATTTTCTTGAATTTCATTGCGGTTATACTAGTCATATGTAATTCATTCCGATAAAAAAAATTGTTAAATATATAAAAGCTATATTTCCAGTAGTATTTGCATTACTTTACTGACTACAATTTTTGTATTTATAAATATTTTACCTTATTTACATTATTCGGACTGTTGTCCTCATCTTTGTCGCCATATTTATAACAACATTTCGACGTTGTACGCTCCGGTCTTCTTCAGGTGGTTGGAATGTCGAACTGAACCCTTTATGTTTAATGGATGTTAGTTACCAGTTATCTCCTGTTAATTCCCCGCTCAAAGTTCTGCACTGCATTAACCGGATATTGAACTCAGACTCTTTGGGTCCTGTCACATAACTGACATCCATTAAACATGTCACGTGGAACTAGAACAATCTACCCCAGTGAGCGAAATAAAGGGTTCAGTTCGACATTCCAACTACCTGAAGAAGGCCGGGGCGTGCAACGGCCGAAACGTTGTAATAAATATGGCGGCAAAGATGAGGACAATAGTCCGAATAATGTAATAATGTACATAATACCTAATCTCAGAAATATTAACAGATGCTGAAGGGCCGAAACGTTGTAATAAATATGGCAACAAATATGAGGACAATAGTCCGAATAATGTAAATAGTGTACATAATACCTCATCTCTGAAATATAGACAGATAGTGAAGGGCCGAAACATTGTAATAAATATGGCGACAAAGATGAGCCCAACCGTCCGAAAAATGTAAATAGTGTACATAATACCTAATCTCAGAAATATAGACAGATACTGAAGGGCCGAAACTTTGTAATAAATATGCCGACAAAGATGAGGATAATAGTCGGAATAATGTAAATAGTATACATAATACCTCATCTCAGAAATATAGACAAATATTTTACCGTTTAATTTTAGTATCCGTTAATTCAATGTTAATCCTTACTGTTGATTTGCAAGGAACAACAATTTAGTGCTGATATCTGCTAAAAGTAAATTTTGTTTAAAATATTCCATTCTACCTTAATGCTAAAAATACTTACTCAGAAAAAAAGAAAAAGAAAACTAACTGGGGAATTAATAGAGTAAGAATATAATAAGTTGGTAACGATACGAAAAAATAAACAAGCATTATTGATGTATACCGAGATCAGATTCTATTGTCGTTAAAAAAGTAGTTATTGTTTAATTTCACTCCGATCTGATACGGTGTCATATATGTAAGCATTAAAGCGAATAAATGCAGCTATTTTATAAATCCTACCTATGATATCATAGTTTACAAAAACGGATAATTATTTGCTGACACCGGTTATTAGATAAACGCACAAAATCAGGATGAGGCAGCTGAAGTTTACGAAATACGTAATGAGAATGTAGAACTAGGGATTCTGATCCTCACGGGTCGAATAGAGGGAAAGAGAAACGAGGGAAAGCAGCGTGTGACATTCCTGGCGGGCTTGAGCAGGTGGATGAGAAAACGCGGTCTGGAGGAGGTAGCAGAGAGAAGGAACTTGTTGAGAGCTGCAAGGGAGAGAAGCAGGTGGAGAGCCATGATCGCCTACGTCCTGAAAGGACACGGCACATAAAAAGAAAAAGAAGAATTCATTTAGATTCTAAAATGCAACTTAATTCCAGAACGATAAAGAAATGTAAATAATTCTTTAGAAAATTGCCAAAATCATACGATTTAAAGTTCAAACAGTCTTCAAATATATTTTTCAAAAGATGTGGAATTAGCTCCAGTCTCTTTGTCTGAATCGATGTTTCAAAGATCCTTCTTTATTAATGATCTGAAGAGATTTTCAGTTCTCATCAGGTTGGTTGAATAAAATGTAATATTTGATGTTCAAAAGAACTTTGCACACAACAAAGCAAACTGATTGCTATCCCCCCCTCTTTATCTCTGTCTCGTCCTTTATTGTTGAGGGCATTCACTATATAAGTGGCTTCCCATATATAACAAAGGGTCGAATCCTGCAAAAGGACACATCTTTATTGGGAACTCGAAATGCTCAGCCAGGTAGATGCCAATTATTCTGTCTAAAAAGAAACGTGTCTATTATATCACGTCTATCCACAAAAGACTATTTTTCTAACAATGAGAAATATATATATATATATATATATATATATATATATATATATATATATATATATATATATATATGGTGGGGGTTGTTGTTGTTGTTTATGGGTACATATATATATATATATATATATATATATATATATATATATATATATATATATATATATATATATATATATATATATATACAATTCAACGCTAGACTCTTCCGGGGTACCCTTGCCTGATTTCCCTACCAGAACTGAGGCCCTCTTGAACGGATTGCACATAACCCCGTCGTCGGTATTGGGCATTATGTCTAACTTATATCACCACAAGGCTACTGGTGGTGACAGGATACAAGCCATTGTCCTGAAGAAATGCGCGCCTGAACTGGCGCCTGCCCTCTCTAAATTATACAACCGCTGCCTCAAGGAGTCTTGTTTTCCTGACTGCTGGAAGTCCTCAACCATTGTTCCTGTCTTTAAGAACTCTGGTGACCCCTCCGACCCTTCCAATTACCGTCCTATCAGTCTCCTACCCCTCGAGGCCATTATCAACACCGAAGTGATTAATCATCTGATATTCCATGATCTGCTCTCAGTCAAGCAGTATGGTTTCCGCTTTGCCCGATCTACTGCTGATGTGCTTACGGCCATCACTGAATTTGTCTACCAAGCTATCCATAATAACGGTGAAGCTCGTGCCGTGGCCCTTGACATCTCCAAAGCGTTTGATAGAGTTTGGCATGCCGGCCTTCTTCGCAAGCTCCAGAGTTATGGTATCACAGGTCGATTGTTTGACCTAATACAATCATTCCTGTCAAACCGGGAATTGAAGGTCGTTCTCAGTGGATTCATCTCCAGCTCCAATCCCACTAACGCAGGTGTTCCTCAAGGCTCCATCCTAGGCCCTACTCTGTTCCTCATATTTATAAACGACCTTTCTGACTCCATAGACTCCCAAGTCGGCATCTACGCTGACGACACCACAATTTACTCCTGCCTCAAACACAAATCTAGTGATGCTGATAAAGTTAACCTGGCAGCTCAAATTGAAAAGGACCTCCAATCGGTTGTGAACTGGGGCGAGAAATGGATGGTTAACTTTAACGCCTCTAAAACAAAACTGCTCTCTATTAACCACCACAAGGATCCATCCCTGCATCCCATTAGAATGTCTGAAGACCAACTTCTTGAGAGCTCCTCTCTGCGACTGCACGGTCTCACGCTGTCCGCTGATCTGAGCTAGAACAAATACATCGAGTCAGTTGCATCATCCACCGCAAGGAAAGTTGGTTCCCTGTGCCGAGCCAGGAAATTCTTCTCCCCAGAATCGATCCTCCAAGTCTATAAATCGACCATTCGCCCTTGCATGGAGTATTGCTGCCATATATGGTCTGGGACCCCTGCTGTTTGCCTCAGGGTTCTTGATAAGATCCAGAGACGGATATGCAATGTGATTGGCCCTGATCTGTCATCTTGTCTGCAGTCGCTCTCTCACAGACACGATGTTGCCTCGCTCTGTCTTTTTTACAAATACTTCCACGGTAATTGCTCCGAGGAGCTGCTTTCGCTTGTCTCTAGGCCTCGTGAATTTAAACGTCCTACGAGGCTGGCATCCCGTTCCCACCCCTACACCGTTGAAACTGTTAGATGTAGACGTCTCTTCTACTCCAATAGCTTCATGTCTCGCACATCTCGCCTATGGAACTCCCTTCCCTATTACTGTTTCCCTGACAAATACAATCTCCAACGGTTTAAGTGTAGCGTCAATCGACATCTCCAGTTGCCTTGATCTATCCACTTCCCTTCTCCACATCCTTTCACCTTTCATTCCTATCTGCTCTCGCTCCAAATCTTTTATAACCCCCTTGCCTTGATCGACCCACTGTCTTTCTCTTTCTCCATATCCTCTCCTTTACCACTCCTATCTGCTCTTCCTCCAACCCTTTTATAACCCCTTGCGTGATAGTGGCCTCCAGCCTTGCTTGGGGTGATATGCTTAAAATATATATATATATATATATAATATATATATCCATATATAGGATTGGTGTGTACGGAATAAATTCCAAAAACCAACAATTACTATTCATAAAAGAGTTCTCAATACAGAGTAGAGCAGATATAATCATTTATTTAAAAATTATAACATAAATATGTTATAAAATCACTACAAAAATAGCCATTTTGTTTCAACACCTCCGGTGTCTTATCAATTGATGATGTTGAATGTAGAATAATGGGTTTACAAGTTTCAAATTAATTAACGATCCTTCGCAAGGGGAAAACGCTGTTACATAAGCTGGAATGACCATTCAAAATACAATTATACGAGAATTAAAAAAACTTGACAACGAAGTAAGGTTATAATAGCTATTAAAAGCTTTAAAGTTGGGGTTATACTAAAATAGAATTTATTCTAACCAATAAGTATTAAATTATATGATAAAATTTGATATTAAAATTAAAAGTAAAAAATTACCAATTTTAAAATCTAAATTTAATCTCTATTAAGTTTAAAATTATATATATATCGTTAAAAATGATTGACAAGCTACTGCGGTCACTTGTTTTGATTACCGGGTCATGAAATTTAATAATTATTTAATTACACGACCCGGTAGTCAACACAAGAAGTAGTTGAACAGTAATCCTTCGTTTTATACAAGTTTCATAAAAAACGACGGGCAAGGTACTGCGGTTACTTTCCTTGTTGGCCTCCGGTAATTTGATCATTGTGCATTACCACAGCCAACAAGGAGAGTAACCGCAGTTGCTTTTCAATCGTTTGAACGAAACTTGTATAACAGAAAGAATACTGCCCAAATACACAATTGTATATATATATATATATATATATATATATATATATATATATGTGTGTGTGTGTGTGTGTGTGTGTGTGTGTGTGTGTGTGAGAGAGAGAGAGAGAGAGTGTTGAAATAAATACAAGCTGATGATGTAAAATGTCCTTGATATTCATTCTAGGGGACGGATGAGTATAATTCCAAACGAAGAGTGGGACACTTAAGGGAAAACAGTGATCAATAATGTAGCTAGAATCTGTAAAGCCCTACAGTCAAAATGGACGTCGGATGTGAGGCCTCATCATAGAACTAAAGCAAATGTTCGTCCAGTTCCTTCCGAGCGTGTGAAGTTTGTTCCTATGTAACGACATACCCGCTTTAATTCTCTCACACATAAAATGTTCCGACAAAATCCCTACAGACGACATCTGGATGATGGTTTATAAAGAGAGTGAGAAATTGAAAGAAAGGAGAAAGACTGAGAGAAAAAAAGAAAGAGAGGCGAGAAATGGCTGGTTAAGTGATGAAGTTTTTGTATTGAAATAATACAAAATATCAACGATGAAAGGCTTCAATTTATCGATGTCGCATAAAATATCATTGAAAATAAAATATCATGATATCTTGTCACTTTGTTCTTATCAGCATGCATACGATGAGCAGTCAAAAGGTTCGTGCAAAAATGAAATTAGAAATTATTTTTAAAATATAAGCCTCATCTCTATACAGGCGCTCACTGAACTCTATGCATATGAATATGTCAACGAGAAAAATGTCCTCAGGAAATTGTCCCACATATCCTCCTGACGTGCTTGTATTTGTTTTGACTACACCCATTATAACTCTGTGTCACCGTTGCTTTCTGTGAGATTTGCCTTAAGAATTGGACTTGTAAATCCAAATTTTATTACCAGTTAGAGATCTCCTTAGAAAGGTTTCAAGATTTTGATCTCATTTGTTTAAAATGTACATTGAAAACATTGTCTTTGTCTATTGCTGATCTTGGCGTAAGATTGTCGGCGCTCAACCAACGAAAAGTATGCTCAACTATAATGTTTCATATAGAATTGTGTGAGCAGAACTAAATGGGATGTCTACAGCGTTACTTATTATTTGTATCGACCTCAATTCTCGAACATTATTTATTTTCTCTTCACGAACTGATGGTAGTCGTCTGATGATTATTTCGTTGAAAGCAGTTAGCCGTTTGTAAATTGCTAATTGCCTCGGTGGATTATCTGCATAATTTTTGCAAATTAAGTGGACCAAGTTATACAATAAATTTCATATCAGTACTTGTTACAATTTTGACAAGATTCCTGCTGCTCTGAAGAATGTTGTTTTTCAACAGATATAAACTTCAATCGATCATATCAAAATGTTTCCGCTTCATATAAATTACAACGCGTGATTCCAACTTTGACTTGATGTAAACATGCTTTTCCCATGGAATATTTGAATGTCACGCTCATGTATTTGTGCATGGATATGGATGTGGGGATTTTGTAATGGACACAAGTTCGTAAGAAGATATCGAGTACGGTTTCCATTCGAACTCGAATGGAAACCGAACTAGATAAATTGAAGCATTTCATCGTTGATATTTTCTATTATTTCAATACAAAAATTCCATCGCGTAACCAGCCATTTCTCGCCTCTCTTTCTATTTTTCTCTCTGTTTTCTCCTTTCTTTCAATTTCTCACTCTCTTTATAAACCATCATCCAGATGACGTCTTGTCATTCACTTTTCCACAAATAAACTTGGGAAAGTTTTAAATACGTCTTTTATACCGCCTATGGATTAAATAGTTAGGAAAACTGGGCTCTTCAGCATTGGAGTGTAACCAATTCAGGAGAGGTAAATCGACAAATTAAAAATCTGCGACCAGATCTATCACCAGTCATTTTGAATATTCTTGTCACTAGGCTATGGTCGTTGCTGTTCAGGTCGTGATATGTACGTGTTGTACAAGTGTTTATCACTACTCCTATCCCTGCAACTGAATGTGTTATCTCTATCACGGATATTGAGTATTTTTCACTAAGTACCGCCTATATATATATATATATATATATATATATATATATATATATATATATACACATTTGTATGGTGTTGGCCTCAATGTCCACGTTTATATTTAAATACACTCCATCCCTGATGTGATGCATTTTAATTCATAAATATAGCATACCATAAAATTAGATTTTTTGTCATATATATATATATATATATATATATATATATATATATATATATATAAAAAGAGACAAACCGCAAACGTTTTTGGTTATAATGCGGATTTGTTTTATGTGTATATATTATAATTTATACTTCGTATTTTTGCTACCCGTATTTCCATTCACGTGACTTCTTTAGGCAAATTAAATGAGTCAATTTTTAAAGTAATAAATTTTTCCTCGTGTTCTTTTAATGTTTCATTGTTTATTTCCTGTATTTGTAGTGAGCCTTTATCTCATTTTTGGACTGTTGGCAAAAATGAATTTCTGCCTAAGTGGTAATAAAAATTATTAGGTTTGTTCTTAGTGGTCTTAGCTTGCACATGAATTAGCATACACATATATATATGTATACATGCATATATATATATATATATATATATATATATATATATATATATATATATATATATATATATATCCCTACACAAATACATGCCCACACACATACACACGCACACATACACATTCTTCCTGTGTTGAGTAGGGCTTACGTGTGTGCCCGTGAGTAGTCTATCTCTATTTGCCAGTGCATGTATATATATATATATATTTGTTATCCATGGATACCTGTTTGAGCGAGCATACGTGTATGTATGTGTGCGGTTCAACCAGTATATCTGGCCATCATGCGTGCATGCCGTGTGTCCATGTGTGTGGGGTTATGTTCTGTTTAGTGATGGTTTAAATTTTTATGTGAAGTTTTGTAAGAAAGAGTAGTTGTCTGTTTGGTATATATAATTTAAAATTTGCCTTGATTGCATTCGTAAATGTGTTGCGATGCAAAGAGTTTTCTCTCGTCGGTTAATTTGATGTTACTTTTGTGAAGGGCAATTGTTTGCTAAATGCTTGGCTGAGGCATATATATGACTTCTTGCATTTTGTGCATTTGAGTGCATAGATCACATTTTTGGTGTTGCAGTTTAAATTTTTATTTATCGTGAATGTAATTGTGGCGTTTTCAAAGGTGTAGGCTTTCCCTCCTATAATGACATAATAAATTCCACATTTTTTGGTAGGTTGGCATTTTGTGACCCCCTGTATATTTTGTTGGTTAAATTTAGATGAGGTAATTTATTTTTCAGGTTTTTAGATTGGCGTTTGCTTTTAATTATTTTGGCTGTTTCTAGTATATTTGTTCATTTTACTGAGGTATTTTTCTGCTAGTTCAAAACCTGTGTTTATTAATGTATATATATATATATATATATATATATATATATATATATATATATATATATATATATATGTTTTTACATATATATATATATATATATATATATATATATATATATATATGTTTATATATATATATATATATATGTTTATATATATATATATATATATATATATATATATATATATATATGCAGGTATGCAGAAAAATAGGAAAGAACACGTTAGGTAAATAATCCGTAGTTCCTTAGTATTTTTGCTTTTATTTTTAAAAAGACAGTGCTCCATACAGTAGTAGAGCTTATATTATAATATTTTTTTAAAAATATGATTCCTTCGCTACACAAGAGTTCTCATGTTTCAAAAGCGAGAGCCGAGACCCTTAATATAATTTTTGAAATTAAGTTGAATTAAGGTGTCTGGTCTCGGTTCCTCGTCAAGCGAGAATTTGGGAATAAGCTATCTTGTGGTTTATACTTATAAACACGCGCAAACCACAAGATAGCTTATTCCCAAATTCTCCCTTGACGAGGAAGCGAGACCAGACACCTTAATTTAACTTAATTTCAAAAATTATATTAAGGGTCTCGGCTCTCGCTTTTGAAACATGAGAACTCTTATGTAGCGAAGGATAATATTTTTTTTAAATATATATATATATATATATATATAGAGAGAGAGAGAGAGAGAGAGAGAGAGAGAGGGAGAAGAATTTTAATTTTTTTTTAAGATAATCCTGTATAATATTTGTAAAATATCAACATGAAAAATGCACATATACACACACTGTATTCAATGCAGACATTGTAACATACTTTTGGCAATGCTAAATCTTTAAACTAGACAAATAATATAAGCAGACCCATAAAAAAGTAAAATAAAATAATAAATAAACAAAATAAACAAAACAAATCAAAAGTAATAAATAAACAAATTAAGTAAATAATTAACAAATTCACGAATGCACACAAAAGCAAAAGTAAATGTTTAGAATAATAATTAGCAGCAAATAATTAACCAATAATAAATAATAAGTAAAAGGTGAACAAAAACACTATAAAATAGCTACAAATAACCGCATCTTAATCCACTATTATTTCTACTCAATATCCTGTAGAATAATTTGAAACATAACCGTTAGCCAATAACTGTTAGGTTAATACAATAGACCTTGCTACACATAATGCACCACTCTCCAGCATATATACATAATCGATCCAGACACAACTCACATAGCCAGAAGATTGTTAACATGCAAGAAACGGACTGTTGCCAGTTGATGTTGACCTCAGCGTCCACTTTCATCTTTAGATACACTCTGTCTGTGATACTGAGCAATTTTACCCATAAACGTAGCATACATTAATCTTACTCTATTCTTTATCGCACATATATACGAAAGAGATCATAAATTGTACTCTGTGAGTGAAATTAACATTTATATCGTTTACAATATATTGCAATAATACAGAAGTGACTACTGTCGACTCTATTAATTAAACGAGAGTCATTTTTTTATTCTTCGTCTCTTCAATTAATTTCAGGTGTTATCATTTTCTGCTAAGGAAGCGGAATATTCCACCCATAAAGTCTCTTTAAACACTACTCTTAACTCATCTGGAAAATCCACGCCTAACTTTGCACTTAGAACTGAGTCTCTGTTGAGTGATATGCATATAACCCCTTCTATGGTTTCTGCTATCATCTCTAATCTGGATCCCCACAAAGCATGTGGACCTGATGGTATGCATGTAATAGTGCTGAAGAAGTGTGCACCTGAAATAATTCCGGTTTGCTCTAAACTGTATAATAAATGCCTCGCTGATTCTTGCTTTCCTCCATGTTGGAAATCCTGATCTGTTGTTCCAGTCTTTAAGAATTCAAGTGAACTGCCCGACCATTCTGCCTGTTAGCCATCTACCTCTTTTTGGTAAACTACTACTAGAGGCCCTAATCAATGCTGAATTAGTTAAGCATCTCACAGTGCAGGGCTTTCTTTCAGACAGGCAATATGGCTTTCGTTTCTCTAGGTCAACTGCTGATGTATTGACAATCATTGCGGAAAGGGTCTATCAAGCTTCAATTCTTTAACTGATTCATTCTTTTTTATCAAATCGTGAAATGAAAATCGTCAATATATCAGCAGTTGATCTAGAGTAACGAAAGTCATATTGCTTGTCTGAAAGAAATTCCTGTGAGATGCTTAACTAATTCAGCATTGATTAGGGCCTCTAGTAGTCGTTTACCAAAAAGAGGTAGAACGCCGATAGTTGTAAGGGTCAGGCGGTTCACTTGAATTCTTAAAGACTAACTCGAACAGCAGATGAAAATTACCCTGACAAGCAGGAAAGCAAGAGGTGGCGAGTCATTTATTATACAGTTTAGAGGGAACAGGAGCCAGTTCGGGAAAACTCTTCTTAAGAATAGTCGTTCAGGATAATTTTCATTTCACGATTTGATAAAAAAGAATGAATCAGTTAAAAAATTGAAGCTTGATAGACCCTTTCCGCAATGATTGTCAATACATCAGCAGCTGACCTAGAGAAACGAAAGCCTTATTGCTTGTCTGAAAGAAAGCCCTGCACTGTTACCTAGTAACCCCTTGTGTCTCAGTGGTTTTATTGCCTTGCTTGGGTCGAACTCGATGTTTTAAAAGAAGTGTCATTGACGTACAATAAGTCAACTCAAGTAAGTCGTTTACACGTCTTGCAAAAGATCGAAGAGAAGCAAAATTGGTTCTTCATTTACTTCGGAAATCGAGCGCCAGTCATGTTTCTGGCAAAAGAAATCTTTACAATGAAGAAAACTTGATAAAGTAGTAACTGAAGAAAATATTAATTCCTTTAAGGACAGCAATCAACATCTTAAACTAAACGGAATTTACTGCAGACAATATGCATCTCTGCATTTGGTGATAATGAAATGTTTCCTCGCCATTACAATTCCCAAGGGAATTGTTCATATTATTGCGAATCGCAGGATTTCCCTTACTAGTGAACACTGTACGAGATTAAACTGTCGCCAGTATTGTTTAAATCCCCCACACACAATTTGTAGATGTGTGTGTGTTTGGATGTGTGTGTGTGCTTGTATATGTGTGTTTTGGTAGTAGAATGTTTATCGAAATGTCGCTTTACACGAAACGAAATCAGAGATATAATCGGGAAGGCGAAACATCAGAGAATGGCCTTTAGGTGAAAGGAATGTTTATCGGCGGAAGCGAAACACAAGTGGTACGGAGAGATGGAGGGGTTCTGTATTTTACGACCGTGTTTCTTCGTGTTTCTTTTAGCGATCGTAGTCATGAAACAAAGTAGAAAGTTAGGATTCTGCAATGCCTTATCTAAAAATATCGAATTAAGTAGTTGAACCCGGACATCGTCTTCTGGCATGATGACGATCTTTGTATGTCAGGAATGCTTAAGAAAATTAATGTCTTCATCGTTGCTGTCACTGACATGAACGGGAGTATTTTTACAGCAAAGGAAATCGCTTGGGCTTCACGAGGACGATGAATAAATCGTAGAAAAAGAAAAGGGGAAAAAAGTAGACCAAGGAAAAGAAGGAGAAATTTTAA
The DNA here is from genome assembly GCA_964036315.1 of Acanthosepion esculentum. Taxonomy (NCBI): domain Eukaryota; kingdom Metazoa; phylum Mollusca; class Cephalopoda; order Sepiida; family Sepiidae; genus Acanthosepion; species Acanthosepion esculentum. Next base: position 119,660,382 of record OZ038489.1, on the reverse strand, counting down.
AAAGAGATACAACTAACAAAGAAAGGAAATGACGAAAAGAAAATAAGAAAGAAAGAAAAAGTAAGACAAAAGAAAATTAAAAAAAAAACAGAATGTCAAGAAGAAGAAAATGTACAAGCGATATATCAAATAGATAGAAATGTATGAAAAATATGAATAAATAAGAAATGAAGAAAAGAGAATGAAGTATAAAAAGAAAGATAACAAAGAAAGAAACATTGAGATGTAGAAAGAAAGAAGAATGAGAATAAGTAAAGAAAGAAAAGTAGGGAAGCAAAAGAAAGGACGCAAAGGATAATTAGTTGAGAAGGTAGACGAGGAAAGACATGAAAAAAGAAGAGGTGGAGAGAAAGGAGGAATAAAGAAATGAAGAGATAAACACCGAAAGGAAAGAACAAAAAAGACGCATAAGAAAGAAAAACAAGATGACAATGTCTTGAAAGTAGAAAAATAAAATTTCTCTGGTGTAAAAGTTGAAAGATAATGAAAGAAAATACTTATTTTTTGAAGTGAAACAATAAAAAAGATTTTAAAACCTTCATAACTCCACAGAATTATCAAAATAGAGAAAGACAACAAAAAAGAGATAGATGTCAAACGAAGGGAAAATTAAAAGAAAATATATTAAAAGCCAAATGCCAGCATTACTGTAAATTAGAGTAAAACAAATTTCTGCAGCTAATGTATGATTATTTAGGGAATATACAGTAAACTATATTCACTGTATAATGTATGACTATTTAGGGAAAGGCGAACAATATTTTTTTTTTTTTTTGAGTAGAGAAAAGTCTGAGTGACTGCAAGAAAGATTAAAGGAGAAAGAGGGAATTAAAAGAAAGAAAGAAAGAAAGAAAGAATGGGATGTAAAAGAAAGAAAGAAAGAAAGAAAGAAAGAAAGAAAGAATGGGATGTAAAAGAAAGAAAGAAAGAAAGAAAGAAAGAATGGGATGTAAAAGAAAGAAAGAAAGAAAGAAAGAAAGAAAGAAAGAATGGGATGTAAAAGAAAGAAAGAAAGAAAGAAAGAAAGAATGGGATGTAAAAGAAAGAAAGAAAGAAAGAAAGAAAGAAAGAAAAAGATGATTTACAACAATGTTTACATCGTTCGGATTATTGTCCTCATCTTTATTGTCGTTGTACGCTCCGGCCTTCTTCAAGGGATTTACGTTGCAATTTCTAACCTAATCCTTTATAAGGACACATGACCGGTGGATTAAAGCATTGGTTTAAGTAATCCATTAACTTGATCCAAAGAGTTGTGAGTTCAATACCTGGCCACAGCAGAGATGAACAAAATCATGTTGAGTTAATTTACTAAAGGGAAATAACTGAAATTGAGATATCCGGAAGGGGCATGGCACGTGGAACTAGTACAATCTACCTCGGTGGACGAAATAAATATTTCGGTTGGAAATTCCAACGTATATCACCTGGAGATGGCCGTAGCGTACAATGGCCGAAACGTCGTGAATATGAAAATATAGATGGGGACAATAGTCCGAACAATATAAATCATCTTTTTTTCTTTCTGTATTATTTCTCTCTTTTTTGCTTTAATCCGCATTTTCTTCTTTTCTGCGTGTCTCTTGAATCTTTCTTTTAGTCCCTAATGAATGCAAATAGTTACAATAACTCATCTCAGCAATAGAGATAGATGAAGAAAAATGAAAAGAGCAAAGAGAGATATGAGACAAGTAGATGCGACGATATAATCCCATTTTATAAGAAAGACAAAGACTGAAGTAGAAATAAATAAAATAAAAAGAAAGAGTAAAAAAGACGAAAGACAGACAAAAATAGAACGAAAAAAACAATTGTGAGTAATGAATTATTTTGCATCCTGTCAGCTCTTTCCAACTCAATCCTTCCTATATTTCCATGAGAAATATTTCGTCCATCTACATTCATTACTTTCACCAGTTCAGACCTTCACATCTAGGACTTGCCATCACATGTACACGGTATCACCTTATCCCCCATTCCATTCCAATTTCATGAGTACGGAGGAAGTTACACTCAGACAGATCCTTCTCCCGAACTGACACTTTGTGGAAGAAACTCCTGAGAGGATGTTTTCTCCATCATTGTAATATCAACCTCTTCAAGTCGAGGGAACCTCTTATCTATCCCACATATCCTCATAATATGCATTTCTTACCGTCTCGCTTTATGCACTTAAAACAAACTCATTCAGGAATCCTCTAACTTGAGTGACTCTTAAGCCTTGTATAAGGTGAGAAATAGTATAAAAATATAAGTAAACGAGAGTGAACGTAATCATTTAAAATGGAGAAGATAATATAAAACTAAAAAATGAGAAAGCTTAAATACTTAAAAAGAAAAAGAATGTGAAAGAGTAACTCTTGGATAGCTTACTAGCTTACTTATTTATTCAAACGTTGGCATTAATGCTCTCAATACTACTTTTCTATCAGCTAATCAATAGTTTATAAAAATTAAAACTTTTTTGGAATATAGTCTACTGTATATTTTGTCCTATATTTTATACGCGATAAGAGATCACCGGTAATACTGTGCGTGTCAAACATTGGCAACCATATATTTATCATTATCAGGGTCATAAAAGAATGGCTAACACGTCCATTCTGTGCATTCATAATATAATCTTGATATACCATTAACAAAATCTTACTTTTCACATAGATACATATAGCAGTTGTCAGTAGTGTAGAAGTGGCCCTTTCTCCAACATAAACCTCCGAGATTGACGACATGGAAACGAGTCGTAAACATAAAATAACTAAAGAGAAAAAGTAGGCGAAAAGGACGTAATTAAAATGATACGAAAAAATGAAAATCGATCAGACCGAAAGAAAACAAAAGGAATGACAATAAATATGCGATTAAGTCTGAAATAATTTGTATACATAAATAAAGTGTTTTTATTATAAAGTTTTGGAAAACTTTTTCGTCTTACTGTTTCTTTTCTTGCATAGGAGAAACAATTTAATTTAGTGGGACGTAAGTTTTTTAACAGACTAAGGCCTTCTTACATTATAAGGAAAAAGAAACATGAAAGAATAGCGAAATAATGAATGAAAATATTTTGTCTCTTCAAATCCAAGTTTAACCGATATCTATTCTACACGAACGCATAATGTTCACTACTTACTCTCTCTCTCTATCTCTCTCTCTCTTCCAAATATATCGCTCAATAATCCTCTAACTTGAGTGGCTCTTGATCTTTGCGTTAGGTGAAGCATCAGTATAAAAGAAATTTAACTAAATCAGGCGAAAGATTTATTGATTCACTCACCCGCGAGTAAACTGTATTTTTTTTTATTTTATCCTATTGCCTCTCTCTTTATAAATCAGTTATAAATTTTAGTTCCCTTTCCTCATCTCTCGTTTCACCTGCTTACCTATTCTTTTCGCGTATTCCATCTTCCTTTATCAATCTCTCTATTCTGTCTTCTTCATTTCATCCCTCTCCTTCTCATTTGGTTATTTCTCATATCCCTCCCTATATGTCTCATGTCTCGCTTGCTTGTCTGACTTCTACCATATTTCATCTCTCTTATCGCCATTTTAATCTTCTTTTCATCAATCTACTATCGCTTCGTCTCTCAAAAATTCTTCCTTTACTGTTCCTATAATGTTTCTTACTCTCTCGATTAATTCCCATTTCCTTTTTTATTTTTCACATTATTTCCATCTCTCATCTTTTCCCTTTCTTCTTTTTCTTTCGTTTCATCTCCTACTCCTTAGATATAAATTTCGTTTTGTTTTTATTCTTATTTCACCCTGTTTTCCCCATCACAATCTTTCATGCCTCTTCTCTACACCTTTCTTTCTTGTTTCGACTTTCTATAGCCAACTCTCTTCTTCTTTTTTCATTTCTCATTCACAGATTAATTTTTCTAATATATCTCTTCTTAACATGCTTCTCTTATTCATATTTCTGTCGAAATATATTTCAATAGACTTTGTGTTTACAGTCGATGTTGTCGGGCAAACGGATGACATTTGTGTACAAACATCCTGGTCTCATTTGGCATACAGCTTTCCTCAAACTGTTCACTGCTTTACTGTATCTAAAGGCGTTACGCCATGATGTCGGCGAGCAGCACACATTTCGCATCCAAGAACACAGTTGGCGTCCGTTTGTTTGCTGATCGTTGAACGTTGACCTTTTTGATGAGTCGTTGACGAGGGAGGTCATCAGGTCACTGAGTCATCATCTGATCTTGATTAGCACAATGCATCTCTGATCGTTGGTTCTTCAATGTCACTATTAGTCGTGACCTCTTTACTGTTGCAAAAGCTGAAAAGAAATGCCCATCTATTGGAATTTGTCTTCCTCAGTGAAATGTTTGCATTCAAAATTGAATTTCTGCCCTGGCTTGGAAAGATCTTATTAACAATTCATTTCTATCGTTGTCTACTGTTTGCCGATGGCAGCCGTATTTAATATGGCATCACATTAGGGTGCACTCAGTATTAAAGTTCTTCTTGTAGTCACAAGAAGCAGGACATTTTTTAATCATTTTATCCAATCAAGGCAATAAAGCCACTATGACGCAAGGAGTTACTTAGCGTGATAATATATGAGAAAAACGTTATTAAGGAGATAGAACAATAAAAGAACAGAAATTAAGAAATCCGAAGATAATGATTGACATTGCATTAAAATTTTTGAAGACAAAATTTGACTGGGAAGCAAGATGCCGGATGGGTGATCGTCAAACAAGAAGTGCGATATTTGGAACTTATGGCTACGTATAGCAAACTCATCTCTAAAATAATGAGACCTTGCCACCAATCTAGTCAGTCAGTTGATTATGTGCCATGCGTGATACATGCTTAGGCGATCTTTCGATACATGACTGACGAGCAAGATTTTTCCCACGGTAGGTAGCCATTTCTTTCTGCGGTAGATCAGTTGCCATCCAAAGCTATAGAACCCGGTCTGTCCTGCTATTTACCCATAGCTGGAGGGGAAGAAGAAGAGGACACATACCTTTCCTAAGGTTATAGCACGTAAATAAATGTAATCGATTCGACTGGAATTCGAACTCGCCTCACCGATTCCTCAATCCGAACCGCTATCCATTACTCCAAGGTACCATAGAGGAACGGAGATGTCAATAACAATGCAGATTCTTCTTTGCATTTTATCATAAATCTCTAAATTCACAGCAGTAATACCAGACCGGAATTGCCAAAAAAGTTCGATACATGAACGAATGTTAAACTTATAAATGCACAATATAGATTGACACTGTGACACAGTGAGTCATGTTTCCTAGCAATTCGTTTAATATAATTTTTACACTTCACGTCAAGGATAAAACGTTAATGCGAGAAGGCGCAGTGAGTCCTGGAGGTTAGCATCAGCCATGCAGATAGAAGATAAAATCGGTTCTCTCAGACGATTAAAAGAAAGCAACTTCGTTTATGGAGCCATTGAAATTAACTATTTATTCTTTGCCTCTGTTAACAACAGACTGTCGGTCATTTTTCAAACAGCCTTCCAATTTGACATTATCGAAGCGACCATTGCTATTACAGCATAGATACCGAGCTGAAAACTAATGACATGAGGAAGGCCGTTGCTTAAAATAAGAAACAACGTAGGTCCCAGGATAGCGCCATGGACAACACCTACATTAATGTAAAAAGATCTAGAAAAGTGGCCTTCCAAGAAAAAACATAGACAAGAAAGATTGAATAAGTTGAAAAAAATTCCACCAGAATGTCAATAACCTTTCAAATTGTCAAGAAAACCAGCAAGACAAACTCTGCCAAATGCCTTCGAGATAACCAAAACGACAACACAAGCTTCCCCATTGTTATTTAATGCTTGAAAGCCTCTTCCCGAAATAATGGTTAATCCATCAGCTGTTGACCTAGAGATTGATTATCTGAAAGAAGCCCTTGCTAGGTGGTTGATCCAATTCAGAGTTGATTGGAGCGTATAGTACTTTACCAAAAAGAGGTAGAAGCTAATAAGCCGATAGTTAGAAATAGCAAACAGTTCGCCTGTTCTTAAAGCCTGAAATTACTGAAGAGAATTTCCAAGAAACATGAACGCAAGAAACAGCTAGGCATTTATTATAGAATTTAGAGAGAAAAGGCGCCAGTTTAGGAGAAATTTTCTAACAGTCAACTCAAAAGAAATATCGAAAGATACTCCAGCGTGATCTGAATTACCAAGAGGACAGAGTTGTGGTGCTCGACATAAGCTAGGAGAGGAAGGTAAAAAAAATCAAGTAAATAAGCTTGTTGATTAGAATCATTAGGGAAGCAAATAATGAAATCCACTGGGAGTCTGAACAACGGAAGAATTGAAAGTTTGAATACAGGCAACATCAGTAACATTAGAATGATTAAGCCACCTGACATGATGAGCATTAAAATCACAAAACAAAAATGCAGATCAATGTAAAAAGTGTGCCCTTTTGGCGAATATGCCACAGCCCCTCCGGAGAAGAAGGAGAACAATAAAGAAGAAAATAAATATCTCACAGAGTGCAATAAAGAAAGTCGAAAGCACATAAAAGCATTATCTCTGGACTCAAGGGGCAGTTCCCTTGTCATTGTACAATTCCACGGGTGAAAAAAACTATGGTCATGCATATGTATCCTGGAATCTTTTCGACAAATAGGATCAGAGAATTCACCGGTAAAGATAAAAGAATTTAAATTCGCAAAGTACGATTATATGTGGAAAATATTTCAAGAAAAAAAAGATCCTACATTATAGAAATTGGAATGAGTACCATGAATATTGGAGAAACAAAGCGTGCGTGGTAGGTGATATTTTTTACTCGTTTACTCGTATTTCAATTCATTGTAGCTATCATAAGAAGATTATATTTTTAGGAGAAGAAGGCTAAAATAATCATCACTATCGGTCGTCTACGGCAATACAAACTGGGCGGGAGTTGGCTAAAACTATAGTATGATGTAGCCTCTGGTTTGCCCATCGGAAATACATGCTGGGACACTGCAAATACCCCGGTATTATATAACAGTTGACTAAAGCAGCCTCTCTCATCTTTATCAAGGAGTGTGAGCTCCTTACTACCAGTCGGGTGCAGCAATCAAAAAACTGCTAACCCAGTACACTCATAATGACGCAGCAACTGATGAGTCAAATCAGCATAAAGTTATGTTTAATTATTAAGACCATGGTAGAAAGGAACAAGTAAACGATATCATAAACAGAAAACAATGGATAAACCTCGACTCCTATTCAATAAACATGGAAGGAGTACAGGCCGCGGAATAGGTGAACGTCACCCAATCCATGTTGCTTTGTGTTTTCATCTGTCATAATATTCTAATTCCTGTCAATTTAGGCATTAGTTTGTTTTATCCCTCGTTCATTTCTATTTAGAATTATCTTTTTCTGTTTCTTCTATTCATCATCATTTTCTTTTTGCTTTTCTACTTTCTATATCATTTCCTTCATCTCCCTTTCTATCTCTACCACATCATCTCTCTCTCTCTCTCTCTCTCTATATATATATATATATATATATATATATATATATATATATATATATATGATGAAAATGTGGAAAAGACAAGTCAAAATCCGAATATGTAAGTTTACTTTTTTTTAATTTTTTTTGTTTTGGTCAAAACAAAAATAAAACAGTAAACTCACATATTCAGATTTTGCTTTGTCTTTTCCACATTTTCATCATACCGTCGGATCTTCATCCACATATTTGCTACATCCACATATTTGCTTACATATATATATATATATATATATATATATATATATATATATATATATATATATATATATATATATCCCATCATCTCTCTCTTTCTATCTCTATCCCATCATCTCTCCCTCTATATCTCTAGCCCATCTTTCTCTCTCTCTCTTTCTCTATCCCATCATCTCACTATTTCTATCTCTATCCCATCATCTCTCCCTCTATATCTCCTCCCACCATTTCTCTCTATATATCTATCTCATCATCATCTCTCTCTTTCTGTCTCTATCCCATCATCTCTCTCTTTCTATCTCTATCCCATCATCTCTCCCTCTATATCTCTAGCCCATCTTTCTCTCTCTCTCTTTCTCTATCCCATCATCTCACTCTTTCTATCTCTATCCCATCATGTCTGTCGCTATCCCATCATCTCTCCCTCTATATCTCCTCCCACCATTTCTCTCTATATATCTATCTCATCATCATCTCTCTCTTTCTGTCTCTATCCCATCATCTCTCACTTTCTCTCTCCCATTACCTCTCCTTCTCTATCTCTTTCTCTATCCCATCACATCTCTCTTTCTATCTACAATCGTTACTCCCTATCCGTGATTTATTTACGCGTTGTTAGAAATCATTCATAAATTTTCATTCATAATGATCATGAAGCGCTGAGGTGACGGCCATATCACGTCGAAACACCGGTCCTCGTACGACCACTGAACTTAAGCAACATCGATCCTTTCTCTTTCTACCTGTCCCTATCGAATTATTTCTCTCACTCTCTTTCTCTATCCCATCATCTCTCTCTCTCTCTTTCTATCTCTATCCCATCATCTCTCCGTCTATATTTATCCCACCATTTCTCTCTGTATATCTATCTCATCATCACCACTTGGGAATATCAGGTGCTATTGGCTTGAATGTTTAGTTGGTGTAATTGTTAACGTTTTCGCGCAAATACACTTGGGAAAGATAAGATTCCACATCTTCTTCCTCGGCTATGAGTTAATTAGTAGGATTTGTATCAGTAAATCTCCAAGAAATATATTTTTCTTTTATTTTTGGTCTGTCTGCGTTGATCACTGTTCGTCTTTTCAGAAAACGTCTTTCCCTAATTGGCTCCGGTTTTTATAACTATTCAACATACACTCGAATGGAAAATCAGTCCCCAAAAATTAAACTTGTAATAATAAACTCGCTTAAAATTTAAGCGATAATTTTTCTTCATAAAGCCTGGGTTTACATTCTTACTGTTTCAGAATTGTAAATTTCATAGACTGATTTTGTCCCTTAGTTACTTTACGGATGAATAACCTAGCTATATTTTTTTATTTTTTGCTTTTGATTTAATTTTTAAATGGTCGCTTTATTTGTAGACGTTATGTTTGAAGCTACCATACCGCGTGGAGAGTCTTTAAATTTGTTATTGTTTCATTGAACAGAAATTCTGACTATATTAAATATTTCATGCATTGCTTTTAGTAATAATTGGTCTTTTGACTCTCTCCTTTGGCTTAAGGCAATATCACGTTGAAACATTCGTTCCTGTATGATCACTGAATTTAAACAGCGTCGAACCTTGTCAGTACGTGGATGGGTGGCCGCATGGAAATACCAGGTACTGTAAGTTTGGATGTGAGGGTGGTGTAATAGATAATGGCTCGGATTTGTAATCGTAACGCTCCATTTCGAGTTGGGTTTGTTCTATTCGATTACGAGCATATAACGTTGAGAAAAGTATCAATCCACTATTTCTATCCCCCAGCTACGGGTTAATTAGTAAGGCTTGTGTCACTAAATCATATTTAACTCAAAAAATATTCTTACAATCCGAAAAGTATTTCGTGTCTTGAAATATCTTGAAAAGAGTTGATAAGCTGTCAAAAATCAAAATCTCAAACAGTATCTTATACAAATTACTCTTTTATCCCAATATCTGGGTATTTACCAAAACAACAATCATACTTACAAAAATCTCATTCCACCAAATATTCCAATCTCATATTGGAATATTTGGTGGAATGAGATTTTTGCATACTAAGTATTTCCTTCTTTTTGCCAAAATAGTAATACTTTATCCAGATATCTGGTTCACCCAAGTATCAAGCTTTTCTGTAGAGGAATCAACCTTCATGTAACCAGTACATTTGTCGCAGTTAGCTCCTCCTCATTTCCTTAATCCTTCAACAGGGGTCTCTCTCCCACGAGTATAAATACTGGCTGACCTTTCGCCTCTTTCTCTTATTCCGGCTTACGCCTCGGGCGGTCATCTCGCTGGGAGATGAGGTAAAAAAATCTCTTTTTCAACTCAGGCCTTGAGCCGCTACCTCGTATGGAGGCGAGGTATAAAACTTTCTCTTTCTCATTGACACCAATATGTGACGTCGCACAGAGACAGCGTTTCCCAAATTCTGGGAACACGCTAAAAACAATATACGCGTTCGTACAGACATTCAACACACACATAACTTCTCCATACAAACACTCTGTAACTTTTCATGTCTTCATGTCATTGTAATTTTTTATTAATATATATTTGTTTGCATACATGTATATTGGTCTTGTTTGTTTCTTTATCTTCTTTGGACTCCATTATAGTCCAACACTCCTATGTAGCTGGACCGACTAGGAAATCTTAGCCCAGAGATATCATCTTCACACAACGGTAGGCTACACATTCACCCAAATACATTTTGGTTTCACTATATTTACTTACACGCAAATACCCCTCGAAAAGTTATGAATCTACATCTTTTCCCCCAGCTATGGGTTAATTAGTAGAACTTGTATCAGTAAATTATTATTATTTACATCAAAATTTTTACAATCTAAAAATACTATCTGGCTTTAAATAACCAGCAAATAATTGAAAAACCGAAGATAAACAATCAATCAATTGCCTGGCTACGCATAATTCCCCATAATGGAATAAGAAATAGTTAATGTTTGGGGCTTCTTTTTCACTTTGCAGTAAGGACAACTTGTGGAAAAGGAAGGCATTGTTGGTAATAAGTATATGATTTTAATACGAGGAGCATTAAAAATTTATTTTTGTTTTAATTTGTTGTTGAAACTCTTACTATTATAACGACAAAGAATGCTTACTACATAGAAATGTGATTGCAGTCTTATAATTTCAAATACATCTTGTTTTTGTCAAGAATGATGTGTAGAAAATAGTCTTGATAAAATAATCGGTATTCCATAGACATTTCTTAGAACATTTTCTTTGTAGAATGTTCCCGGTGAAAGAGATGCTCGTGCACATGAATGAATCACTGTCTTATATTTGGGGAGTACATTCTACAATTGACTAATTCTTTTGTATTTCATATTTTTTATTTCGTCTAATATAATTGTGGGAAGTGTTTAGAATTGGATTTTATTGTCATGTTTTTAAATTTAAGATAAGTCGATAATATTTACATGCTTTAAATTGGTTGGTTTAAAAAATTTGACCACGTAAACGTGAAAGCTTGGCAAAATTCTGTTTCTTTCTCCAAACATAATTTACTGTCTAGAGCTACAAATTATTTGAGTTGTGCTTACATTTTCTAGCCTTCACGTCAACTTCATTGTAAGATTCTACTCACAATTGCAGCTTGTGTAGTGGCATCACACGTGTACTTATTAAGTGCCATACTATTTGACCATATCAACTATAACCCTCTACGAATGAGTAACGTTTCTGAATATATACTTGTTTTATATGCCCTGTCCCTTCCGGACTTGGACAATCATATTTTCCAAAACTTTCTATCCTTCGTAGCTTTTAGTAAAGCGTATGGTACCTTTTACTATTCTTCTGACTCCCTGTTCTGACATTCATTTACACAAGCCTCTTAAGTAGGGCTCCTCATTGTATCCCTTCCATAAATCCTGTGAGGGTCAAATTCTCCAAACCTTCTTTCTTTATTTTGTGTCCCTAAAAATTTCAACTTTCTGATTTTTAGTATAAGTGCTCTTATTCAAATTTTCCTTAAAACGTTCTCATTGTTTATATGTTATGTCCATGGTATTCCCAGCATCCTTCTGTAGAACCACGTCTCTGTTGTTTCAAGTCTCTTCTACGTCTACGAGAAAATTGTCCAGTATTCCCTGCCATATAGGAGAATTGATATTACATCATAGTCCAGACCTCTTTGTTTCTAACGACATTTTCCTGTTTTTTTATACTTTGTTTAGTTTTGAGGTAAGCATCTTTCGCTATTCCAATGCAATCACGGATTTTGGTGTCACATCTTCCGAAATATCTTCTGAACTTGATGGATTTTGACATCCTGAATTCGTAGCTCGGACTTACATTGTCCCTCTCGCTAACAATCATACACTCTCTCTTCTTAGAATTAATGGTTCATTCCTTTCTCTCTAGAATTCCATTAATATATTTTCTATGAGTTTCTTCCATCTTCTTTCCTGCTGAAATATATTACTATCTCTAATAATTATCCGACGTCGGTATGTTAGTGTGAGTGTTAGAATAACACAGAAAAATAACGCTTCGCAGTACAAGTTCTGATGGCAGAATATCACTAAAATTCTTTAACTTCGAGGAATAACGTAATTTTCAGTACATTCCTTTCACTGGTAGAATTCTTAATTAACTTAGTTTAAATTAAAAAAGAATATTTGTTCAAGAGCTATAAATTCAGTAACTGCTCTATTCTCTGTCACGCATAGTGACGTACCAATGACGATAATTTAGTAATAGTTAAAAATAAACTTATAAAATATTGTCAAGTAGCATTTGGAAACAATTATATTCTTTGTAAAGAGTAAGTGTCACGATAACAATGAGAGGCTGTTGAACACGGCTTTTAAGTCGATGTAAGATTAGAGATTTTAGCGTAATTGACATTTAACGAAATGAATTTTCTTTCATCACTAATCTCTATTCATATCTTTACATAGCATTCTGAAGTTGCTGTTCAAAATAAAAAAAACGTTTTCGTTTTATTATCCTATTTCACAAGATTTCATTGCAAACATTTATTAAGCCATTTTTTAACAAGCTGACACAGAATGTGTAGGTGGTGTAACGGTTTTACGATTGGAACGAGTAATGGGCGACTTGAGTTCGAATTCTGGTTGAAGCCATTATTTTCACTTTCATACAAATACCTTTCGGATAGGTATGGATACATATCCCCCTACATATGGTTTAAATAACAGAGCAAACTAGATGTTCTTGTCGTAGTTAGCAACCAGAATAGAACAACAAGCACATCTCTAAATTCAAAACGATATGTGATTCTGTTGGGGCCCATAATTGAACTGTAGATCAGCTTAGCTCCCTGTAACCTTCTAAATATTTCCATGGTAATTGTTCATATTAGCTTTCCAATCATGGAGTACTAGATTAGAGTCTATGTCTCATAATTTCCCTGTTGTAATTGAAGATGTAACCGTAAGTTCTAACTTAATATTTCCTCTTTTTGCAAGTCTCACTTTTTTCTGGCCTCTTGCTATCCAGTGAAATACGATCTCCAAAATGCATCGTAAATCGTCATCTCCTATCGCTTTGACTACTATTCTTTTATTTGACTTTTCCTCAATAACGTTTTCACAATTTCTTTCACGCTCAGTAACTCCTTGTGTCTCAGTGGCTTTAGCGCCTTGCTTTGGATATATATATAAAAAAAAACAATTAGCTCTGTGGGTGTTGAAGAAACAGAAATGTGGGTGAGCAAATAAGCATGCTCGGACACGAGCAGCCATGATGAAAATGAGAAATTTGCAGTGTAGCTTCAAGTCGAAACAGCTTTGATGTTGATGGTGGTGGTGGCGGTGGTGGTGGTGGTGGTGGTGGTGGTAGTGTGATGGTGATGATGATGATGGTGGTGATGATGATGATGATGATGATGATGATGATGATGATGATGATGATGGTGGTGGTGGTGGTGGTGAGGTTGATGATGGTGGTAGTGATGGTGGTGGTGATGGTGATGCTATTAGTGGTGGTGGTAGTGGTGGTGGCGGTTTTGGTGATGATGATGATGATGATGGTGGTGCTGATGGTGGTGGTGAGGATCATGGTGATGGTGGGGTTGATGATGATGGTGGTAGTGGTGGTAGTGGTGGTTGTAATGATGATGCTGATAGTGGTAGTGGTGGTGGTTTTGGTGATGATGATGGTGGTGGTGAGGATGATGATGCTGGTTGTGGTGGTGGTGGTGGTGGTGAGGTTGATGATGGTGGTAGTGGTGGTCGTGGTGATGATGCTGGTAGTGGTGGTGGTGGTAGTTTTGGTGATGATGTTGATGCTGTTAATGGTGATGTTGAGGATGATTGTGGTGGTGATGGTGGGGATGATAATGATGGTGGTAGTGGTGGTGGTGGTTCTGATGATGATGCTGGTAATGGTGGTGTTAATGGTGGGGATGGTGGGGATGATGATGATGGGGTAGTGAGGATGATGGTGACATAACGCCTTCCATTAGAGTCGTCATTGTTCTACACAAATAAATCGCTGATCACGATTAACACAATTTTGCGTCTTAAAATGAACTTTCAGATTCCAACTTACCTGAAAGCTCTGAATACATCGCTCTTTCGAAAAATTCTCTCTGTGGAATCGAAAGCGGTCGAATAATGAATCTACTTAGATAAATCCAACATTCTACAGACAACCTGTCTCCACTGTAAGTCGAACAAAAATATCACCCTTTCTATATTATTGGCTCGAGTTAGAGTTTAACGCCCCACAAACAAGATCAGTTTACATCGTTTGTTCATGTGCGTCGGAAAATTTCGGTTGTCATTTATCTGCAGGCTAAAGAATTTCGGGCAAATGCCTTTACTCGTGATGCAAAAGGAAGCATATCTACTACTATTTCTCATAACACCAGGTGTTATTGAAAGATGTTAAATAATGATTTTTTTTGTTTGCCAAGTCTCCTGTAAAGAAATATACAACACAAAGGCTAGGTGTAAATATCGTGTCACCTTTTGTTCTAGGTTTGTGTATAGATTTTAATAAACCTTATATTTTAATTGAATGTCTGAGGAACTGAAATGAACATGTCATATCGATTAATCAATTGATATTTTCAGATAAGTGCGTTTACAATAAACTTCATGACATATCAAATCTATTATCTTACCTTGTGCGAAAATAAAATATGTTTAATGATATCGGTTCTCCACTATCGTAAAGTAGAAGAAATTTAAAACAAAGAAGCAATCAGATTGATTATCATTTGTACATTTACCAATACCCCGCCCACGAAGATAAAGAAGCCGAAGTCTTAACTACAGTTGGCAGTGAGATAATGACTGAATAAAAGGTAGACTTTTGCTTTGAAAGGCCATGTAGTTTTATGGCAACTTTGCAGGTTATGTTTCTTGCCTACACAGATCTATATGATGGAACATTTCGAAAGCTATGAAATTAAGTGCTTAGTCGTCTTTCAAACGTTTAACATTAAATTAAACTCGATTTTCTACATAAAAAATAGACATGAATGAAGAATATTTTTTGAGTTTGGGCATGCTAAAACTTTACACATATAAGTGAATGGCAATTGTTTCTTAATTTTAAGTTATTTATGATAGGGGAGAAGCCTATAATAATATAGACCATTCATAAAAAGGGGTAGAGATTAATCCCTTGTTTCCTGTTTAAGTTTAGATTTCCGGTCTCTTCTAGTGATTAAAAAAGAAAAAGTGTCGTACAGCAAAAGCAAGGACATATACACACACAAAGATACACACACAGTGATATACACAAACATATATTCCAATATTTCTCATTTTTTAGGTGAAAATTTAAATATTTAATCTTTCACTGGAAAACATGAAAATATAAACAAAAGCATCATCAACAAAGAATTTTTGTATTTTTAACCAACCTCATATATCTATCTATCTATATATCTATATATATATATATATATATATATATATATATATATATATATATATATATATATAATATTGTTGGGGCGCACCCACCTTCACAACCACAATAGACTGATCCTATTATTATAAATAGAGCAGTAGTTCTAGAGACTGGGAGTAGTGTAGCAGTGTAAGAGACGCAGTCTCTGACTGTGCGCTGCTCCTGTCGAACTCTCTGCTTTGGCAGAGAGGAACCCGGACGAGGCTTTGCCGCAGGGAAAAGTGTCGTCCGGGGAGGTAGACAGTCCCTGAACCCGTTTATACGGGTTCTAATGGGCATATTTTTGGCCGAGCCTACGGGCTCGGTAAGCCCACATTAAACCGGCCTTGTGCCACATTCGACCCACGTGGGAGGGTTGTTAAATACCGTAGTGTAGCAGTGTACGCAGTCTCTGACTGTGCGCTGCTCCTGTCGAACTCTCTGCTTTGGCAGAGAGGAACCCGGATGAGGCTTTGCCGCAGGGCAAAGTGTCGTCCGGGGAGGTAGACAGTTCCTAAACTCGTGTATACGGGTTGTAAATGGGCATATTTTTGGCCGAGCCTACGGGCTCGGTAAGCCCACTTTAAACCGGCCTTGTGCCACATTCGACCCGTGTGGGGGGGTTGTTAAATATCGTAGTGTAGCAGTGTACGAGACGCAGTCTCTGACTGTGCGCGACTCTTGTCGAACTCTCTGCTTTGGCAGAGAGGAACCCGGACGAGACTTTGCCACAGGGCAAAGTGTCGTCCGGGGAGGTAGACAGTCCCTGAACCCGTTTATACGGGTTCTAAATGGGCATATTTTTGGCCGAGCCTACGGGCTCTGGGAACCCACATTAAACCGGCCTTGTGCCACATTCGACCCACGTGGGAAGGTTGTCAAATATCGTAGTGTAGCAGTGTAGTGCAGTGCAGAGTGAGACTTCTGTAGTGATCAGTTACACTTCCGTTTCTCGACCGGAAGATACCGTTGGACTTTATTACTATTCCTTATTGTTACTACTAACCTACGTTCGTTCTACTACTAATCTCTCTGATGTAAATACCTCACTGAATATACCAGTATTTTTCCCTACGACTGTGTTTGTTCGTTATTACCATATACTCACGTGGAAACACTCACATCTCAACAAACATATTTCTTCATAATTAGATACACCACATAACCATTTCCTTTGAACTTTTTAAATTTTATAACGTATTCTTCGATCTTTTTGCTTGTATAATAAGAATCTTTTTCACGCCTTCACATGATAAAAAATCTTCGCCATGCACGTGATAACAACATCGCGTCTTTTAAAATTAAAATGATTTTGTAACGTTTATTAGTTTGTAAAAAAATAAAACGTAGCAACATGATTCCGCTACAAGACAATTTGCAAATGTTTTTTTTTTTAAATTGACTCTACATATATATAAGACATTGTTAAAAAATTTTGACCCTGAAGATGAACAATGATGTTCGAAAGTACTCGGTTATCTTACGGACAATATTTATTTCAATATAATTTTCAAATAAAAAGTCTCATTAGAAAATATGAGAAAATTCAAAAGAGAATATGAAGGATTATGTTGCTTTGACATTCAACACAACATGTTTAAAACAATATATATATATATATATATATATATATATATATATATATATATGTATATATATAGTATTTAGGTAGAAAATTCTCTTTAGGCATGTATGATTGAATAAATTAAAAACATTTTATCATAATCCTTTCATATTCAGGACGATTATTCCGTATATTACAATTGAATAAGGCAAGAAATGCACTGTAACAGTGAGAATCATTTTTATTTTCCAAGTACTTTCTATCTCTTTCTGGGATCAAGGCTGCAATTGTTCTAAAATGCCTATAAAAAGAACTGTTCTCAAGCTTTAATGCATGTTCAGCCATGACATTCCAACATAAAAGAAAAAATTCCATGGGGGGTAAAATTTCACGGTCTACTGAACGATAAAGTATAACTGTCAGCTGTAGCGTTTAAACGTAAAAGAAAAATTCAGTAATGGTTAGCTTCAGATAGTTTTTGCCTTAGCAATTGAACCCCGGATGATGATCTCAGAAATAGCTGCAATAACTGCAATGTTCACATTTCATATATGTATGTATATATATATATATATATATATATATATATATATATATATATATATATATGGTGCGTTGCAAATATTCTCTCGTCACATAATGTTTACCCTTCTGCGACAAAATGATCATGTCCTATAATAGAATCGAAAGTTGAAAAAAAAACACTATTAGCCACGTTGATGTAAATTCAAAATTACATTCATTAAAAAGTGTCAGAACAAAACATTTCAAATAAAGATTGATCCTGGGATCCTTCTGACTCAGACTTGGTTCTAGTAAAATGTAAAATATTTCCAAATGAATAGCAACTTTTAAAAATGAAATCTGTTCGTAAAATCTCTTCTCTATCAATCAATATAAATACCGTATGCAGAGACATAAACTATGCTAGACTTTATTATGCATGTGGGCGTTTTTACAATAAATTTCTTTTTAAATTGACTAAATGTTTAAGGTATACCCTTCTTTATATGTCGTGTGAATTAATATAAAGGTTCTATGTTTTTTCTTTATGTACAAAAATATTTTTACTGATATATATATATATATATATATATATATATATATATATATATATATATATATATATATATATGAAATGGATTAAGTCTAGCAATTATTTTAATATATTCCACGTTCATACGTTATTTTTATAGACATATTTTAATTAAGTAAATTCTCTGTATTTTAATTAAACTGTATTAATTACATTTGCCGATCTGAATGTACGCGGAATCTCGTAGAAAATATGTACTTCACCGACAGGAATCGAAGCTGTGATCCTTAATGGGAAGCGTCATTTGATCTGACGTGAAGTTAACCATTCAGCCACAAAGAAACGTCTGGTTTGAAAAGTTCAAATATCACTTTATAATCATACACATTCGACGATATTTGTGAACCGATCATTTCGGCTCAGCAAATATATCTTAACATAAACAATGACAACATATGAAATGGATTAAGTCCGACAATTATGTAATTAATAATATTTAATAAAAAAAAACAGATCATTTACCAAAAAAATATATCTATAAAAATAACGTATGAACGGAAAATAAAGAAGAAAAAAAAAATATATATATATATATATATATATGGGTGTGTGTGTGTGTGTGTGCATACATATATACTCAAACATATATATACATATATATATATCTGTGTATATATATATATATATATATATATATATATATATATATATATATATATATATATATATTGTCATCCACAGACAGACTGTTTTGCTGTATCACAGCTCATCAGTGTGACTAGACGTCCGGTTGCCTCTGGCGAGAATCGAAAACCGGCTGAATTCGTGCGAGTCGGAAATTTTACCCTGAAGCTGTTGGCGCACGACAGAGAAGGTGAATTTAAGCGTATTTATATTTAGATAAACACACAGTGACTGAGAGAACTCGATTCGATTTACCGAAGAGTCTTGCATTATTAGCCGTAATAGTAACTGTTTAGAAACCCACACACATATATATATATATATATATATATATATATATATATATATATATATATATAATGTTGTTGAATGGGAGATCTGTAATTATGACACGTCAGAAAACATATTCTCAGGCTCTACGACTTCGGCTGAAAGCATATGTAGAATTTTTTCGCACGCCCTCCACTTTTTGACTTACGGTGTCATAGTTAAAAAGAAACTTGGAGCGCGTTGAGAAAGAATTTTGCCTAACAACCTGGAGAGAACTTACGCTTGAAACCTACGTAGTCCGAAAGGCTAAAGTGTTTTAACATAACCTGCATGTTTCATCTTCTGAACTTTCTATTGAACACTTTTTTATATATACTTTTCTGCACGGCCTACATATATATATATATATATATATATATATATATACATATATATATATATATATATATATATATATATATACACGTACACACACACATATACATATATATGTGTGTGTGTGTGTGTGTGTGTGTGTGTGTGTGTGTGTGTGTGTGTGTGTGTGTGTGTGTGTGTGTGTAGAAAAATAGGAAAGATCACGTTAGGTAAATAATCTGGAGTTCTTTAGTATTTTTGTTTTTATATTTTTTAAAACAGTGCTCCATACAGAAGTAGAGCTTAAATTATAATTATTTTTTATTTTTTAAATTATAATTATTTTTTAAAAATATAATAATCATATTTTTTAAAAATAATTATAATATATATATATATATATATATATATATATATATATATATATATATATATATATATAAATGAATACACATCCATCTAAATTTTAACCACCCTCGATCTGTAATCAAACACATACACATTTCCACAGAATATAGAATTAAAAATAACTCTTCCAGTGAAGATGCCTTTTCCAAACATAGTAAATGTTATAACATTGCCTTAAAAATAGTGTCTATAAGTGTCCTGACATCAAATATATAAAACACCATCAATAGTAAAAATAAAATTAGAAACAGAAAAAATTTAATCAAATATTAAGTACTAAGTTGAAGCAGAATTTCTCCTTTTAATTGAAAAACACTTCCCAAGAAATGATCTTAGTAAGATTTTTAATAGAAATACTTTAAAATAAAGTTATAGCTGCACTGATAATCTTGAAAAAATCATTAAAATAATAAATTTTAAGTCCATACCAAACCTAAGTACTAATTGCCATTCCCAAGCAGTAATCTCAGATAATAACAAGTGTAATGTTTGAAATCCTAACGGGTGTCCATTACAAAACAGATGTCAAACAGACACTCTTGTTTACATAAGTACTATTTCTGTTATAGAAAATCCAACAGTTAAAAAATTTTATATCGAAATTAACAAGAATTGCTTTAAAACTAGGTGGTACAAACATATATTATCTTTTGCCAAAAATGCGTACAGAAATAGAGCGTCCATTTCTAAATGTTTTTGGAATTTAAAAGAAGTTAATAAAACACATAAGTTAAAATGGAAAATATTTTAAAAAAACTGGAACTTGTAAATCTTTAAATGATCTGTGCTTCTTTTGTTTACATGAAAAATTACAAATAATAACATTTGCTTACCAAAAAACTTCCGTTAAACTAAATGATTTAATTAACTGTAAATTGCCAACACAGATAATATAGTTATTTTTTTTAAAATTACGTATTACTATTTCTTATAGCCATAGTTTATTAGTATGTAATGGCCACCTTCTATCGGTAATTACCTTATTTTGTCTACTCATCTTTAATAATGCTATGTATTGCCGTCCAGTTAGTATTATTAATATCTTATATAGATGTTCCACATTTTTAATTTTATCTATAGGCCCCTTTAAGAAGCTTACAATTTTTTTTTAATTTTCTGTTAATTGTACGTCTGGTTAACGCACCCCTCCCTTTAACAAACTGAACATGTCATATTTGTCTACAATCATGATACATTTGTCGAAGCCATATTTTCCGCAATCGTCAATGATTGCATGTCTATGTTCCGGTTTATCATGGCATTAAAAAACAACTCACCCACCTCCACCCCCTGAGCTTACTTTTCTATTTAGCGTAGACTTTTAATTTATTAATCAAGAAATACTCACGAGTCTGACCTTATGACCTCTCCTTTAACTTTCGGAAAAGACGTAACATTTTGTTTTTAAATTTCCTTAAAAATCATTTAATCACTAGTTGATTACCATCAGCTGCAGAAGTACAATCATACTATTGAAAGCTTTTGTGTAGCGATTTCAAAATCTTTTTTTATTATAATCTCTTATAGCAAAAAATATTATATATATATATATATATATATATATATATATATATATATATATATATATATATATATATATGATTATCTTTCAATTCAGTTTTTATGTTTATGTTTCGTATGAGACATCAATCTTGCCTGGATTGCACACAAATCAACCCGAAAGGAATACTGAAGTGGTGACCCTCATATGGGCTGATGTATTAACCCGAAATTTAGTGTTAATTCTTAATTATCTCAGATGGTTGAGACGATTCTTTTAAAAGTTAGTTATACGTTGGTAGCAGATTTTTTTTCTCCAGTTTGCCCGATTTTCAACAGCAAGTTCGAACTCCTCTATAGGGATGTTTGCAGCAATTAAATTGTATTTAAGTTTATCCTTGAAGCGTAAACGAGGGCGGCCTACGTTACGCTTACCATGAAAAAAGTTGGCTATACATGAGGATTTTCGGCATCCGATCATCACTCATTCTGATAACATGACCAGCCCATCTGAACTGTGATTGCATCAGAAAGGATCCAATGCCAGTGACGCCACATTTGATGAAAAGATCAGAGTTAGAGATTTTGTCCTGCCGTGTATAACTGCATATTGAACGAAGACAGCGTTTATGAAAAGCATCAAGTTGATTGATGTGCGTCCTGTATGGCGTCCACGATTCTGACCCATAAGGTAGCGTGCTGAGAATGACTGCTCGATAGACACTGATTTTCGTTTTCAGTGAAATCCCATGAACCACCCAGAGGCGAAGATTAAGCTTCCCAAAGGCATCAGTTGCCTTTGATATTCGATCAACTATTTCATCATCCAAAGAGACACTTGAATTGACTTTGCTTCCTAAGTACGAGAATGATTTCACAGACTTCAGGTTGTTGCAGCCAACAGTAATGGGAACGATTGGAAAGGTATGGGCACGTGGTTTTTGTTTTACACCCTTGACCTGCTTATGTGTATTGGCCTTGGTGGATGGACAACTTCAGTTTTCTTTATGCTTATATATAATCCGAATGCATTGCAAGAAGTGGAAAAACGATTGACGATTGCTTAAGCTTCTTCGATTGAGGTGTCCACGATCGCAGAGTCATCAGCAAATAAAAGATCACGAATAATGCTTGCTCGAGTCAGCGATTTTGATTTAAAACGTTGATGGTTAAAGAGGCTACCACTTGTGCGAAATTCAAATATATATATATATATATATATATATATATATATATATATAAATATATATATATATATATATATATATATATATATATATATATATATATAAAGAATATAATATATAAAGAATGTCATGGTTGTTAAGTATTGCCAAATTATTGAGCAATGGAAACCAAACATTGTAAACTGTATAAGTTGAATGAATATTCGTGAACAACTGAAAATATTGTAAGCGATAAGATAGAAAAAAATGAAAATTATGAGCTCATTTATTCTACCCCACAATATGGGTTAAAAAGCAAAATCACTTTGGTTGTAGCCAGTCTAAGAGAGGCACAACTGTGAACATCATACCTGAGATAAATCAACGGCAAATCGTATCACTATCTTTCCCAAGAAACCATGGTAATAATAAAGAAAAGGTTGATAGAATTTTAAAATATATTAAGCTCAACCATTTAGTTACAAGTAGATAAAGAGAGAAATATATATATATATATTTTAAATGACACATGTCAAATATAAATTTTAATTAAGGTAAAATAATCGTATGTAGATTAATTTCTCTCCTCTTGTATAATCCTCCATATTCCAGACTTTACTAATTTCTTCTCTCTAGAGGGGATAGATATAAACTGGTATGTGTCACGTAAAATAAATGAGTTTCTTTTTTTTTTAATCCCAAGGAAGTGTTGAGAAAAATCAATGAGAAAGTGTCAAAAGTTTGTTTATGTGATGTGTTTCGTCATTTAGAACTTCCTCGGACGAAAATACCAATCGGGTTGGTTTGACTACACATGCGACCGAAAGAGAAAGGAGGCTGAAGATTTTCTCTTTTTATATTAAAGAAATAAATACAATTTTTCCTAACATTGTTCCATCAAAAACGATATCTCCTTTTCTCACATATAAATGCATAAACGTATAGAAATAGGTTTTATGCATTGATATGTACATGTAAGTACGTAAACATAAATGTGTAAGTACGATAAAATTACATGTTCTTTAATTGATATCATTCTATGCAACTCTCTCTCTCTCTCTCACTCTCTCTCTCGCTCGATCGCTCTCTCTCTCTCTCTCCCTATTTTTGATGTTTATGAATTCCGGACATTTGATTTTTCTATCATATATATATATATATATATATATATATATATATATATATACGTATATATGTATATATATATATATATATATATATATATATACATATTTCTATCATACATATATATATATTTCTATCATATATATCGAATTTGCGAATATATATATATATATATATATATATATATATATATATATATATATATTCCAAAATTCGCATGAAGATGAGACAGAACTAAGGCTTTTAATTTAATTATATAATTAAATTTGAAGTTTTCAGCTTCGGTTTTTGAAACATGGTAATTCCTGTATAGCGAAGGAACCATATTTTTAAAACAGTTTTATTTATAATATATATATATGTATATATATATATATATATATATATATATATATATATATATATATATATATATATATATATATAAAAGTGAACATTGAAGTCAACACTTAGAGGCGACAGGCCGTTTCATGCTAGATGCAATCGTCAGGCATAGCATGAAACGGCACGTCGCCTTTAAGTGTTGACTTCCATGTTCACTTTTATATTTACACACGCTCTATCTCTGATATTGAGCACTTTATCCCATAAATATACTACACTTTGAGAGTAAATATATATATATATATATATATATATATATATATATATATATATATATATATATATATATCACATATATATATATATATACGCTACTTAACTGATTGTGTATGCATATCTATCTATCTCAATCTGTTTCATTCTGCAATATCTATCTAATTCTATTCATATCTACCTCATTTCATTCTTATCTATCTGTCTATCTATTTATCTGTCTCATTCCGTTCATATCTATCTCATTCTGTGCACATCTATCAGAGATACACGAACAATTAGGCCGGCAAATGTAATTAATATTTTTAATTAAAAAAAAACAGAGCATTTAATAAGTCTATCCATAAAAGCGTATGTACAGAAAATATATTAAATTATTTGTCGAATTAATTAATTTCATATATACTGTCATTGTTTAATTTAGTCTACAATTTCAGAGCAGATATGATAGATCGAGAAAAATCAGCATTGCATGTGTTTAAAAGCAGTGTATTTGTCTTTGCTAACCAGAAATTAACTGTGGCTGAACGGTCAAAGCACGTAAGGCTTAATGACAGTTAGAATGAGATAGATAGATATGCATACACAATTCGTTAAGTAGCGTATATATATATATATATATATATATATATATATATATATATATATATATATATATATATATATATATATACATATATATATATATATATATATATATATATATATATATATGAAGAAATATACTCTCAAAGTGTACTATATTTATGGGATGAAGTGCTCAATATCAGAGATAGAGCGTGTGTAAATATAATAGGATACAAGTTCAATTCCTGCCAGAGAATGCCTATTTACTACAAAATTCCTAAAATATTCGGGTCGGTAAATGTAATTAATACTGTTCAATTTTAAATTGTATCCCTAAAAAAACGTACAAACAGAAAATAAATTAAAATATTTAATATATACGTATTAGCAATACACACACACACACATATATATAGTAGCAATACACACACACATATATATATTTACATATATAGTAGCAATACTCACACACACATATATATATATACATATATAGTAGCAATACACACACACATCAAATATAGTAGCAATACGCACACACACATATATATGGTAGCAATACACACACACATATATATATAGTAGCAACACACACACACACATATATATATATAGTAGCAATACA
Source organism: Acanthosepion esculentum (assembly GCA_964036315.1). Lineage (NCBI taxonomy): Eukaryota > Metazoa > Mollusca > Cephalopoda > Sepiida > Sepiidae > Acanthosepion > Acanthosepion esculentum. The sequence continues at coordinate 119,634,910 of OZ038489.1, read as the reverse complement.
CACACACATATATAAATATATAGTAGCAATACACACGGACACACACACATATATATATATATATATAGTAGCAATACGCACACACACACACGCACACATACATACATATATATATATATATATATATATATATATATATATATAGTATCAATAATATACGACATTTGCACGGTTTGGGCGTTTTTCCCTTGTTTCTATTTTGCTGCGTCGTCGTTTCATTTGATCAAAAGATTTGCATATATGACCCCCCCCCGCTAGATTTTTTTTTTTTT
>OZ038489.1:119549638-119629638 GCA_964036315.1 Acanthosepion esculentum | reverse complement strand
GAGAACCGGGCAGATCCAACCCAGATATGACAGCAATTTTTGGCTTAAACTGGCTTTGTATAGCAAGTGGGGGGATCAGATATTTATTGGAGTGGTACAATGAACAGATTATTTTACCAGCATCTTTAGCTATGGCTCGTATATATGAGTTCCTCTTCAGGTCTAGGGTGAACTTGAATAGCAATAGACGTTCATGGAAATATTCTCCTTGAGAGAACGTCCTTATAGGTGAAAGGTCGGGGTCTGATCTGTGATGGTAGTATTCGACTTTACAAGAGCTAGGTCATGAAAGACGTCAACTGTTAGGTCCTGCTTATCCAGATATTTGGAGATGCACCTAGACACTATTGCGTCATCTCCGTAGGTATTCAGTAAAGACTGGAATGTGTTCTTAGGAAGATCATTAATATAGTGCAGAAAGAGGATAGGACAAATGAGAAAACCCTGAGGAAAGCAGCATTGACATCATGAGTTTTTTATCACTGGCCCTTAACAATGATCTAACTGGAGAAGTTATGGAGCAGCAAACGATATCATACGTCGTGAAAAGCCGTTAACAGCCCCCCCCCAAAGAAAAAGTATATAAATAAAACAATACAAATAGATAAAAATTAAATTAACTAAATAATAAACAATTTAATAAACTCCAAATGAACGCATAACCACAAATATAATTTAATAATAAAAATAATAATCAACCGCGAATAATTACTAAATAAATACAAAATACCCTAAGTAAATAATATTAAATAATAGGTTAAAAATTAACAGTCTTAGACAATCGCTATAAAATAACCAGATTCTGATCTATAATTATTTCTACTCAAGAACCGTTAGAATAATCAAAAACATAACCGTCCCTGCCCATCCCAAAAACGTTAGCCTGACACAATAATTTGAAAATACCTGACCTTGCTACACACAATAATCATTAACTAGCATATATAAATAGTAGAAATGGCCTGAATATTGCATTCAATCATGAAACTGACTGTCGCTATATGGAATTCAGTATTAACTCATATACATACATGGATATATTTTTGAATTGGACATAGTCCGACAATTTATTTAAATACATTTATAAAAAGAACGTTAAACATATTATAAATGTCTTTAAATACATGGATATATATATATATATATATATATATATATATATATATATATATATATATATATATATATATTAAGAAATATACATAATATCTAACATTAATTGCATAATTCAGAGTTTCATATATATATATATATATGTTTATTAAGCTATATATATATATATGTATATCTTACATTAATTACACAACTCCGAGTTTCATATATATATATATATATATATATATGTGTGTGTGTGTGTGTGTGTGTGTGTGTGTGTGTGTGTGTGTGTGTGTGATTACAGACAAAACATCCAGTGGTCATAATCTGAGTTTTATGAAATTTTGCTTGAAAGAAATAAACACTTAATAACAAAATATGTTTTAATTACTGACTGTAATTTTGGGGTTTTTTTTCATAATTTTCGTGTTCACACAAATGTTTCTTGCCATATATATTCGTGTGTTTGTGTATGTATTTGTATATATTAATGTTTGTATGTTTAAGTTTATATATGTATATGTATAAATACATATACGTGTATGTGTGTATATATATGTGTGTGCCTGTATGTGTATATATGTAAATATGTGTATGTATGTATGTATATTTATATTTTGTTTGTTTACTTTTTAACGTTGCTGTGTGGCTTGATATATTTATGCTTGCTTCTGTATGTGTATATATGCATATGCGTATGCGTATATTTAAGTGTGTGTAGGTGTAGATATATATATATATGTTTGTTTGTGTGTATATGTATATATGTGTGTATATGTTTGTCTATAGGTAGGCTTTTCTGTGCTTCTGCTTGTTGTGAAGAATGTGTGTACACTGTACATATATATCTGTAGGCAGTTCTTTTTTTTTTTTCACCTAATGTATTGTAGGGCGTATATAGACATATATTGAAATATCAATTTTTTTATATATATTTGTGTATTTGGAATTTTCGTTTATATATATTAGATGGTGTTATTTTTATACGTATATATCTGTTTTAATGTCCTTTCTTTCCACTTTGTTTGTTTCTCTGTTCTATTAGACCATTTTTATCTATGTATATTTGCCCGTATAATTATATTTTAATAAGTGGTTAGAATTCGTTTAATAACACTTTGAATCTTGAATATTTCTTGGTTGTTGTATCGGAGTGTCTATGTCAATGTATGTGGGTGTATGTCCGTGTCTTTATCGGTGTCTATGTGTATGGTAACTTGCATGAACATTTCATTGTGTGTCGTGGTGATATTTCCTGTCTCGTCACTTTTTTGTGTGTGTATATATCTAAATATGTCTGTGTGCTTATGTATTATAATCTGATTGTGTATGTATTGTCTTTCGCCAGATGTCATCATCCCCTGTCTATGCATAGAATTCAAATGTATCCATGTTGTCATGAAGTTAAGAGCAGTCGATCTTAACGTTTATTTCAACTTAATTTCAATAAAAACAAAATAAATAGAATAACATGTATTTTTTCTTTTTTTCCTAAGTAATTTTATAATTTTAAACTTAATAGAGATTAAATCTAGATTTTAAAATGGGTAGTTTTTAATTTTAATTTCAAATTTCATCGTATAATTTAATACTTATTAATTAGAATAAATTCTATTTTAGTATAACCCCAACTTTAAAGCATTTAATAGTTATTAAAACCCTACTTCGTTGTCAAGTTTTTTAATTTCTCGTATACTTGTATTTTAATTGGTCATTCCAGATTATGTAACAGCGTTTCCCCCTTGCGAGGGGTGGTTAATTAATTTGAACCTTTTAAAACCCTTTATTCTACAATATACATCATCACTTGATAAGACACTGGAGGTGCTGAAACAAAATGGCTATTTTTGTAGTGATTTTATAACATATTTATGTCATAATTTTCAAATAAATAATTATATTTGCTCTACTCTGTACTGAGCACTCTTTTAAGAATAGTAATTGTTGGTTATTGGTATTTATTCCGTATACACCAATCCTATACTTGGGTATAGTGTGTGTGTATGTGTGTGTGGTCAGCTGTTGAAATTATAATTGTGTTAATCTCTTTGTACTTTTTATTTCAATTTGCTTCAAGTAATTGGTGAGACCAATTGATATTTTATTCAATGTTATTGTAATTTACCCATGTTTCATTTAATTCCAAAACATTATATGAATACTGACACTAATTATAGATAGAATGTTTCAGAAGAGCAACATATACAAATCATTGTAACATGAATGTCAAGAGAGAAAATTCTCTATGCAGCTTGAATTTTGAATCATAATAATATTATAGGGTTTATCATTTTCTGTGTCAATTTAAAATCGGGGAGTCGAGTTCGAATTCCAGTCGAATCCATTACATTCACTTAGGTGCTAATACCCTTGGGAAAGTTATGAATCCTCTTCTTCCCCCCTCAGCTATGGAATAAACAGCAGGAAAGACCGGGTTCTATAGTCTTGGATGGCAACTGGTCCACCGCAGAAAAAAAATGGGAACCTATTGCGGGTAAAAAATCTGCCTCGTCAGACATATATCGAAAGATACATGATCGCCTAAGCGTGTATCATGCCTGGCACACTGACTGACTGATATCTAAAAATTGCAACAAACGTGATACCTAATGTTTAAAATGGATTTTCAAAAATGAAAAATCTTAAAACTTTTATTTTAGTTTTAATGTCAAGCTAATAGATTGCAATTAACATTTCCAATAAGCAAAATGCTTTGCTGTATTTAACTAATTTAAACCTAGTTTAATTTTTACAGTAAGATTTATTTTGTTTATTTTGTTAAAATAGCCGATTATCGACCCGTTTTTAGTCATCTTTCATCGCAATGTAATTCTCTTTATTAAAAATCTTCCAAAAATAAAATATACTTTTCCGAAACATTATTTATGGAATATTAGCAGATGTAAAGTATAATTTATCTGATCTGAAACAACTATTTTTTACATTAAGTTTAAAATATCGCATAAATGTATTTTTAACCCAACAGTAGCTGTTTATTTAAGGCGTTAGCGGATTTGGACAGCTTGATAACAGATCGATATTTATGTAATGCTGTTCTATGGGGGATTTAAACGTTAAAAAAGTAATTGAATTAACATGAGCGCATTCTATATATACCATATATACTTGCGTATCATTCGACTTTTGAAGACCTAATTTTGAAGCTAATTTTAAGAGGGTCACATCATACACGAGATATAAAACTAACCTATGTGCTGCTGGCTCTGGTTCAACCGTTATCTAAACTATATGTACATTTACTGTACTCAAAAGTACAGCTGTATTTAAAATAAACATCGTGCGTGACACGAGTATATACGGTTACTTTTAAGTACTCAGTCGTCTTAAAAGATTACAAAAATTAGAAAAATAATAATAAATATTTTGGTCTTCCTTCTTAATAATAAGATAAATATTTTGACGATACAAATATTTTAATAGTTATGAGGGAGTGTTACTAAACAGAAAAATAATTCAGCAATATTTGAATTCGATTCTCCATATCATTTTTCGCGCTGTTAAAACCGCTAGAAATACGAAATATTCCCATTCCTGTTCTAGATTTTGAGCAACCAGGAATTCTTTAAATCTTGTAAACACAATAATTTAATATTTTACACAATTTAATTTATTAAATGAATATCATCAGGTTGAATTTGTATTTACCTGTACTTTATATACTCATCATTTTTAAAGGGGTCCATAACGGTAAAAAATACTCGAAACAGAAGTAAGCCGAAAGCAAAATATCTCTCTTCATGCAGAGACAACGCCAAATTTGATTCATGTATCTTCGTTTGGCGTAAAGAAAACACTTGCCGCTCATACATTGTAAGGAAATCCAAGGACATTTTGAACAGGTTTTAACGCTTCAACTGTAACTTGAATGAAGTTTCGATCTTCAGATTTTCTGTTTCTCTCGGATGGCTATCACATAGTCAAAACTCATCATAATCAGAAATGCTGGCCATAGTAACAATAAATATTACTTGAATGATATATATATATATTTCGTTTCTTGCTTTGAAAAAGTCCGCATTGGACGAAACGCGTCAGCAGTTACTGTTTTCTTATTGTCATTTATTTATAAATATTGTCTTCTCTAAAAATGAACTTTGAGAAATCTTTCACATATATATATATATATATATAAAACCACAGACAGACTATTTCGCAGTTTCAGCGTGGCTAGACATCACATTGCTTCAATCTGGGATCGAAACTCGACTGGTTTGGCATCAGTCATATATTCTACCAACAAGCTATCGACGCACGGCAGAGAGAAACAGAAATTTTAAAGTTTTTACTATACGAAAGACGACAGTAGCTAGGAGAACTCTCTCTCTCTTACTCTCTCTCTTACTCTCTCTCTCTCTCTCTCTCTCTCTCTCTCTATATATATATATATATATATATATATATATATATATATATATATATATTGCTCTTTAAATATATCTGGCAATTAATGAATACTGGTAGTTCCCCATTTATTAAGTGGGGTATTATAGTAAATGTCAAATCTTATAACGGAAAAGCAATAAATATAGCTTATGTCTTGTTGAAAAACAATTAAATAACCGAACTTATTAAACAAGAGAAATACATTCATTTGTTAGATGTAAACATAAACATAAATATCTACTCAAATCCATTGATTGGCAAAATGTATTTTGCAAGACAACCAAGCAATTTCTGACAAAAGTATTTTGTTCTTGGTTCGAAAGTTCGTTTTACGTCGAGACTGGATTTTCAAACAGGACAATGATCCGAAGCATCAAAGAATTTCACTGGACTCAAGTGATGTTGTCCGATGAAGTCCTAAAGGAAATAATTTTCCACTTTTTCATGCTTTTTAGCCTAATACATACATACATATATATATATATATATATATATATATATATATATATATATATATATATATATATATATATATATATATATACACAAAACTAAGTAAACACATCGAGGACCCGACCAACTATAGCTATTAATTTCTTTCATGATAATACAGGCAGTCATCAGGCGATATGTTTTTGTTTGTTTAGTCAAATGAGCTTTTATTCAGGATCTTTGGAGGACAGCCGAGTCCCCCCCCCCACCATGATTTGACACATTCCTCTTTTGCTCACTGTGTCGAATGCATTTTTCAGATCAATGAACGCCACATACAGCTCCTTGTTTTACTCCGGCATTACTCCTGCAGCTGCCGAGGAACAAACATCATGTCTGTTGTATTTCTGTTGGTTCTGAAGTCGCACTGACTCTCTGGAAGGTGCAGTTCTGCGATGGCGGGTATCAGCCTATTCAGCAGAACCCTTGCAAGAATCTTTACTGCGATGGAGAGCAGAGTAATCCCTCGGTAACTGGAGCAGTCGGTTTTCTCCTCTTTGTTCTTGTACAGGGCAATGATGACTGCATCTCGGAAATCTTGTGGTATTTTCCCTGCTTCCAACAACAGCAAAAGTGCATCTTTAATTTCATATGCAACACTGCACACCTATGCTTCCAGATTTCAGGTGGGATTCCATCAATTCCTGCTGCTTTGCCACACTTCAGCTGCTTTATGGCTTTGATCGTCTCATCAGTGTTGGGCAACTCATCCAGTTCCATTTTTACTGGTTATTGGCGTGTGCAGAGAATTGTTGTTTCCTGGACTGAGCGATTAGCACTGAAGAGGGCCTGGAAATGCTCCGACCAAAGGTTTGGGATGGACGCCTCTTTGTAAGGAGAATCTGACCGTCAGCACAGCACATAGGACTCTGGACCTGATACATAGGGCTGTATACTGCCTTTGAAGCTTCATAGATTCCCGTGATGTCTCCAGTGTCTGCATACGTCTGAATGTTTTCAGGGAGTTTCTGTACTCCATACGAAACGAAACGCAGCTTTATTTACAGGACAAGCTGGTTTAGCTAAGTAAGCTTGATGAGTTGTTCTCTTCCTCACCAGCAGATCTTGAATTTCCACATTGCTCTAATCAAACCAGCGTTTGTTCTTCCTTGATGATAACCCAAGTTCTTCTACAGAAGTCTGAAGATTGGCATTTTTGTGTTTTTCCCAAAGTGATTCAGGAGGGGAATCTTCGGGGATGCTCGCATCTTCAAGCCTTGACTCAAGTGCTGATCGGAAGTTAGCTTTCATTTCATCTGATTTAAAACTGGCAACCTTGAACTTTTTACAGAGGGTCCCCTCCTTTTCTTGGCTTGAGTTTAAAATGAAGCTTGACTTTGCAGCGAACAAAGCGATGGTCGGTATGACATTCTGCACTGGTCATCACTCTTGTGAGCATGATGTCTTTTAGGTCACACTGGCACACTATGACATGAGGTTAATGAGGTGCCAATGTTTAGACGGAGGTTGTTTTTAATCGGGTTTTTTTTCTGTTCGAAGACGGTGTTCGTGATAACGAGATGATGCTCTGAGCAGAACTCTGTTAGCAAGCACTCGTTATCGTTACAGTTACCAACACCATGTATCCCAAGCACTCCCTTCCAGACCGCAAAATCTTGGCCTACTCTGGCGTTAAAATCCTCAGGAATTATAACCTTATCAGCATGGACGTCTCGTAATAGGCTGCGCAGCTCTGGGTAAAATATATCTTTTTCCACAGGAAAGTTGTAAATTTGGGGAGTAAACACTAATTAGTGTGACATATTGGAGATTACTCAGTAGGAGACGCATAGAGATGATGCAGTCAGAAGAAACTGATGGCAGTTTTTCAAGCTTGGAAGCAATGGAATCCTTGATCATGAAACCTACGCCCGAAAGTCGATTCAGCGCTACTGAATCGCCTAACCAGTAAAGGGTATATCCGTTGCTGTGCTCTTGTACGCTGCCTTCCTCTTGGAAAAAAACTTCACTTAGAGCAGTGATGCCAACATTTAGTCTTGACAATTCATTTACAATTAGGACAGAGCGACATTCTGGTGGACCACTCTCAGGGGTGTTCCGCATGGCCCTGATGTTCCAGCATGCTACATGTAGTCTTTTGATAACCTTACAGGTGGGTGTGAATCTTTTCTTTACTGACGTTCGGCCACATGAGAAGAGGCCCGTTGATCGCAGTTAGCCAACTGGGAAATATAGGAGATGAGCTTTTATTGGCCATCTTTTTCTAGATATCTCTCCACATGGAGCAAGCAGTGCTGTCCCTAAAGAAGGGTGCTTGGTCAATCAGGGTGCTGCTGAACGATGTTGTCGTTTCCAGGTCAACATCAGACTACCAATATCCTGACCCGAAATGCATGTGGGATTGGGACTGAGACATTCAGTATCATCATCCACCTGCCGTTTTCGCCCCTCTCCAATCGCTACCTGGCTTGGAAATCATTGGTAGATGCGAACGTCTCCCTCGGGTCTGCGCAGTGGAATTTTTACGTGAAGTGCAGTGTGCGCTGAACTGGCCCCGCCCTATACACCCGGGATTCCATATGTCATGACCTAGAAAGCTGGGACGATTAAAGTGTTGTCCCCGTATCGTAGGCTTTACAGAGTATTGTCAATGGCTAGTGAAAAAAATGAGTCCAAGACTCCCAGGATAATTGTGCTAGATGGCCGTTGAGCAAAAAGCTTCCTCTGCCCTTTAGACAGGTCTTGTATTTAATCCTAGCCACCGTCCTCCCAGGAAAAAAAGTCTGTGGTGCACCGGCTCAGTCGCCCATAATCCGGCTATGAGAACATGTAGTAATGAGATACATAGTACCAGTAGCGCTAGGGAGCGACCTGACTGTATTTCAGTTGCTTAATAAGGTGAGATTAATACTAGGTGCTAGATGTTTTATGTAGAGGGCCTCCTTCACAGCGAGACGCCTTCGATCATATATATATATATATATATATATATATATATATATATATATATATATATATATATATAGTAGACCGGTTAATGAAATTTGGAGAATAAAAGAAATGACATTGCCAATAAGATTGGTGATATTAATTATATATTAGCCTTTTTACTAAATTGAAGCACGAAGAGAAAAAATTAATTTCTGAATTTTCGGACACACCTGCGTTCCTTTTAATGAGACAGGAATAATTAAAAATTATTTGATGCAATGCAGGCGTTTTATTGTTAGCTGCTCAATTGTCTTGTGATGACTAGTTTTATTGAGTGGACAAAGTGGCTGTTTTACGTTAACATCACTTGGCTTCGAGATTAATTGACTATGACAGGATATTTTGCTGTAATAAAATCTATGAAAAACAAGAGAGCTACAGGCTATCTCACAAATTTAGTTCTATCTTGAAGCTTCGACTGCGTCATCCGTTCTTTATTGATGAGAGCATCAATATTAAAACATGATGAATCACTGCCGATATGTAAACCGTTCGTTTGACGCGTGAATTTGGTACTGAGCATGTCGCATTCCACACGGAACATTTCATTTCAAATGTTTGATGTATTCTATGGAGCCAGTCTGTATACAATTCACAATGCTTTAACGCGGGAATCTGCCCCCCCCCATTTGCAACACCATTTTGTTGGGAAAAGAAGATGTTCATCTCCTCTAAGTATCACTGGACATATCAGAAGTTGAATCCTCTCCTAATTATTTTGTCCGAGAAATCAATCTATGATATTCACTCAGGTGCCTGCGGCCGCACACATACAAATATGCCCTTATGTTAATATAGTTATACGTTATTTTTATATATACGAATATTTAAGTAAATGCTCTGTTTATAATAAACAGTACTAACAATATTTAAATCATCCTAAATGTCCGAGAAATTTCACAAAAAATATTTGCCCTCCGACAGGAATCGAACCTGTATCCTACACCGAACCGTCATATAGCCTGACGTGCTATACCATTTAGCTACAGAGGAAGTGCCTGGTTAATAAGCTCGAATTACTGCGTTTAAACTACACATTTTCCATGATTTCTCTGGAATGCTCATATCTGCCTAAGCGTATCTTAAATAAATGACGTCAGATATCATGACGTAAATAAACACTGTTAATACTGTTTATCATCAACAGAGCATTTACTTATATATTTGTATCTATAAAATAACATATAAACAATAAATATATTAAAATAATTGTCGGACTTAGTTCATTTCATATTATGTGCTCTTATGTGTAAAACTTCAGATATAAATAAAATATATCTGTTAAAAGACAATATGAATGTATATATATATAAAAAATAAGATTTCACAACTGTTCCTTATTGGAGAAACTTTCATTTTTTTTTTGTTTCAAAACACGGTCAAGATATTATGCCCATGTTCAAAGTTAATATTATTAAGTGTTGGTTTGTTTGTTTTTATTAGTAAGGCTTCCATTATTTATTTATTTATTTATGAATCACTTTATAAAACATACATATAACAAACTATTTCTATTTCTAATTCTAACAGTTGAAATATAATCCTTGAAAATGGCTAAATGTATAGCCGAAAGCGCTCGGATAAAAAGAACATTCGGACAGTTTTTATATAATTTATCCTCTGAAAAGAAAAAAAAACTTTATTAGATCGCACGAGAAATTATATAAAAAAACTAAATAAAAGTACCTTGTCAGTCGTTTTTAATGAAATGTGCATGAAATAAGGATTGCTGCCTAAATACACAAATATATATATATATATATATATATATATATATATATATATATATATATATGTGTGTGTGTGTGTGTGTGTGTGTGTGTGTGTGTGTGTGTGTGTGTGTGTGTGTGTGTGTGTGTGTTTACGGACCCTATCTTCATTCAAGCATATTTGCTTGAATAATCTAGACATATTATGTCTATTTATTTCATTGGAATCCTCTCAAATTCACGGATCAATTTCTTTTACAAAACCGATGAAGAGAAACGACGTAGTTTTGGTATTTCTTTTATTTTCCCAAGTCGTTTCAATTTCATCCAAGATCATCTTCAGGGTGAACTGCTAAGATAAAAATTAATGTAATTGTTTTTTGTAAATCCGAATGAAATGAGTTCCGATATAGTCAATTTACATTAAGAATCTGTAAGGGAGGTAATATAGTTCAATTTTTTTTTTTTTTTGTTATTAATGTTTTAAAAATACTCAACCTGCAATTTAAAAAAAAAATAAATTAAATATTAGCATTCCAAAACATTACCATTATATACATTTTTTTTATATTTGTTAATATACTCGTAATAAATTTTACTCAGTGTTGGTTCCATATTTTATATATAGAGCGTTTTGCGAATTTTAAGTTTTTGCTTTTAATTTTCATTGAGGTGTATACTTATATTGTCAATTAATATTTCTCTAAAGCATTAATATGGACATACATGTTCTTTTAAATATTGTGCAACAGAACTTGAATCCGATATGTGTAAAGTAAGCCTTCTTGAGAGCGTTGTCGTCGTGAAACCTACATATATATTAGTAAAGAAAATTTAAATTGATATACAAACGTTGGTCTTTTGCAAAACATTAGTTGAGAGGATCGAAATAAAAATGGCGATTCAAAATTCCTACGGAGTGAATTGCGTCATGGTGCTCTTTTTTTCACAGACAATGCCCAACAAACCCTACTATATTGTGCAGACGACAAAATAAAAAAACAACGCGCATGCGCGAAATTAAAAAAATATAGAAAGGCGACAATTTACCTATTGCACCCTGCATATATATATATATGTGTGTGTGTGTGTGTGTGTGTGTGTGTGTGTGTGTGTGTGTGTGTGTGTGTGTGTGTGTGTGTGTTTTAAGCATTCCCTGTTTGAAGACGGATGAAATATGATATATTTTCATATTCGCATAAATGTAAAATAAAAACATGTTTTATGTGGGTTTCTAACCAAAAAAATCTGAGTCCACTTAAATGCCTATTCCTCCCTTCTTAACAAAATAAGGTCATGCTGTCTTGGGAAAGATTCTTGGTTACCAAACTATTTTTCAATTGTTGGAGGTCCACCTCATGCTGGCCACACATAGGCATGAAACATGTAATTCTTTTAAGTAAAATAGCGTTTCCACTTTCAGTGGACGTGAAAATTAGACTGGGTTGTCATTAGCGGTTGACTTTTATGATATTACGTAATGTTGCTTAAACGGTGTTGGATTTATATTGGTGCACAAGCCGTTTCATCTAACCATCGTTTACACAAAGTTTTACAAGAAAGATTAAAAATAGATATGTCTAGAATTTAATTAGAATGGAATTCAGATAAACGTGGTATTTTTATTTCGGCATTTGTTCATTTTTATTTGTTTTATTTTTCTAATTATTATATGAAGGTTTTCTTCAAATGAGACTCAAGCTTCGATCTTTGCTCTTTCCGTTTTTTAAACAAAGATTTTCCGTTTATTATCTCAACCAATCCTTCATATTTTTTTCATTTTCGACTTCATATCACTTCACCACGTTGAAGAAAGGGATTTATTCCATTATTATTTCAATTCTTGTTTTATCTTCGCTTCTGCTGCCAGCTTATACACGAATCTGATATTAAGAGACAAATTCCGACAAGATATTAAAATGTTAACAACGTCAGATCATTCACTCCTCGCAGAAAATTTTGAAGGTTTCTTTTATCAAATATCATTAGATATCATGAATTTGAATAAATAAACATACACTAACGTCCCAAATGGAATATATTTCATAATGAGTACTTTCAGTAACATGAGAATTTAGGACAGTAATTCATATTTTAGAATTCACTCATTACCATATAATTATCAATAGCCTCGTTCCAATATTTCCGAAGACGGCACTTTTTTGGTTTAAACAAAGAAAATGTTAAATGACACCAATACAAATAAATTATTTAAATATTTCGAAAATAAGAAAGAAAGAAGTTTAAAATTTGAAATTTTCTCAGCTAATATATTCGATCTTTTCAGATGTGCTTTTTGTTACATATGACTTGTCTTTGACGGTAGTGTAACATCAAAGATTTATGATTGATAGAACTTAGTCGGGTTTTTTTTTCAAGTACTGTTTATATCTTTTGTTGCCAATAGATATCTACAAACTCTTACTATTGACAGTTGGTCACATCAATACAATATCCGTACATCCCTACCAACCCTTTCTTTACATAGACGACCATTTCCGATGTGCATTATCATATTCCACTCAAATGTGTCTCTTCTGATACGTTTATATTAATAAATATAAAATACGTATCAACCGTCTCTAATCTTCCTATAATCTGTCCAGAAATACTGAGATGCGTTGACAAAACTGCGGAAAAATTAGAGATGTCTATCCCAGCTTTTCATTGATTCTCTTAAATCGTGGAAACCGTATTTCTTGCTATTGAATTTTTGTTTTATTACTTTACTGTTTTTTACTTTGTTTTATTACTTTACAATTTCTACCGCGGGTGTCTTAATTGACTTATGCGCAGGTGTTTGAGATTTGCTCAAAGGCTTCAATAAAATCCCAGATATTTTCAATAAGAAAAAAAAAGGTCTGGGTGCTTTTTAAAATCATGATGATATTCTTTATCAAAATCCATCTAATTTCTTTAAAATTTGCAAGAGTTGGGTAACACATTTCCAAAAATATTCTTCCGATGCATCAAAACCGATTAGCAGAAAACCGTTTTTTACTTAAAATAATTCAGCATGTATTTTGTGATTTTTAATTTAAAAAATGGGTGTATTTTGTGTATCTCTTGTTTGAAACTAAACAAAATACGAAATCTGGTACTTACTATGAAAAATGTTTATTTAAAGATCAAATATAAATTATACAGGACTGTTTTCATTACCTATCTATGAAGAGATAAGAAAGAAAGAAAAAGATAGCAATAAAAATTATTTATTTAATGACGCAACTGTGACATAATAACAACATTATATGTGATTATATATTTGGCTGGAAATGGTGTTTGGCGACCGGAAATTAAATCAGCTAATTTTTCACCAGGATACTTTTAGTAGTATTAAATACTAAAAAGCTTATGGTCTTTCACCAGTGAAATTTCGACAAATAATTGCCAGTGACGGAGAGGGTGAAGTGGGTGGGAGAAGCGTCAAAGTCGGCAGACACATACATTCCTATTCAGGCAAAAATATTAAATGAAAATTTTGGAGGGAAAAATTTATTTTCTTACCAAGAAATCTTGTCTTGTTGATTCGTCAATTCACGGACTAATAAAGCTACACCGGGACATACTTAACCTATCGAATAAATAGTATTTCAGAAATACCATATCTTTTCAACTACGCCTATGTAGCTTAATTTTAGATTCTTTTAATAACACTTAACATTTCTTATTCTCCTCTATTTTATTCACATAATCCTAAAACGTACTTTGCTTTTTAACCATGCTAGTAGAGTGTTGTAAATTTATGTTTATTTATGTAAAAGGACAATAGGAATAAAGATGTTTCTACTTCTATTTATAAATATATCTTGCAAAATAAAATCTTTACAATTGCTTTAATAAAGTCCATTAGAGAACGAATGTCATCGGTAAAGAAAAGTTTTCCTTTTCTCTTTAATCATTTATGCTTATTTTTATTTAATATTTACATACACTATGTCACTGATATTACAATTTTATTTTATATTTATTACTTTTACACACAAATATAACATGGCATAACACTTTACTTTTAATCATATCTCTATCTATAAAAGGCAGGCTGTGTGTGTGTGTGTGTGTTTGTGTGTGTGTGTGTGTGTGTATGTGTGTGTGTGTGTGTGTATGTGTGTGTGTGTGTGTAAACGAATGCATGGTCGCAATTTTCGACGGATTTGCACCAAAATTTACATACACATGCTCCAAGTTAGCGGAAAGGTCAAGACCGACATTGCATTTCCCAACCACCATCGATAGTGGAAATCATCGATTTTTTTCAGGCTTCTACGGCAGTTTCCATGTAGTTTGAGGCCATTTTCTACTGGCCAGAGTGAGAGCCTATAGCTGGCTGCCACGAATAGACAGGAAGATTCTATTGGCCAGCGTGAGAGCCAACAGCTGACTGACACGAATGTTAACTAGCATGCAAGCATGCAAAAAAAATCGATAGCTGCATTAGTCACAAGTGGGAAAAATTTAAATCTGCATGGCACTTTACTCCAATTGACTCATTCGCTTGTTTAAACACAACGTTGATTCTGATTCCGCAGAACTGGGTTGGGTGTGAAAAAGTATTTGTTGTTAACATTCTTTTTTCATTCGGTTTTTCCAGTTACGAGTCCTTTTTTAAAGCTGATCGTTTTATGTTCATTTTGTTTAGTTCTTTTTTCGTAACAGATTTAATGTTTAGTATAGAGTTTATAAAAAATTCGCAGTATGAGATAGGCAAGAAGTAAGGCATGTAGCAACATTAGCACGGGAAAGGGCACTCCTTTAAAGGCAAGGAAGGGTAAAAATATTTTAAGTCAAGTCATAGCGATTGCTGTACGAGTCGTACGATTTTTGAATCAAGCACGGGCAACGCCGAGCCATGCTGCTAGTTATATATATATATATATATATATATATATATATATATATATATATATATATATATATATATGCGCGCATTTGTGTGTATACGTAGGTGCATCAGTAGGTTAATAATTTACTAATAAAAAATATGCACTGAAATTTTCAGATAAAATTTAAACTAATGGCTAATAATGTTAAGTTATTGATTCAGCATCTGTGTATATTTCTGAGATGAGATATGTACATTATTTACATTATTCGGACTACTGACCTCATCTTTTTCATCATATTTATTACAACGTTTCGGCTGTTGTACGCTCCGGCCTTCTTCAGGTGGTTGGAATGTCGAACTGAACCCTTAATTTCGCTCACTGGGGTAGACTGTTCTAGTTCCACGTGCCATGTTTAATGGGTGTCATTTATCAGTTATCTCCTGTTAATTTCCCTCTGAAAGTTCTCCACTGCCTTAACCAGGTATTGAACTCTCACTCTTTGGGTCTGGATCTAACTAATGCCTTTATCCACTGTGCACAGTAATTGATTCATTGTATCGGGAAGCTGTCTTGACGTCGTGTTATTGCAAGAGAGACATTCTGACAGACCATAAACACAATGTTTTGAAATAAGTAATTTAATTGCCAGCAGTAATTTTCAAATATCGACTGTCAGAAACATATTAGTGGAAATCGTAGATTAAATAGTAAATTAGGTGAAACAAAAATACTTCTATGAAAAAAAATATCTCAGACACTTTCTAAAACAAATATTAAAATAAAAAAGAAATATTTCTTTTATGTAAATTCCATTTACTGTAGTAATATTGCTTCTCATGAAAATACCACCGATATCCAATAAAACCTCTTCGGTTACGTTTTCTTTTAAACAAACCAGATCAGATTTTAACTGAGTGCAGAAATAAAGAATGTAATTTAAGCAGAAATATTACTTAAATATGGATTGAGTAATCACTTTAGAAGTAATTATCAAGTTAATTAAACGTCGTGACAAATGTGTTTCAATCTGATTGGTTATCAGTCCATAATGTTTAATCACACATGTTTGCTTAACTGCTTAAAAAGTATATCTCAACTATTTATTATTGAAAACAGAATATCTATTTTTTGCTTAGTAAATAATTCTTTATTTTATTACGTAAAAATGATCAGGCCTTCAATTGAATCATTGTAATTTGGTAACTATGGACCTGATAGTCTCTGCCTTATCTTGCTTCAAAACGTAGCGGCTATTAAGTAACTAATAATTTCCACAGTAATTGCAATAGGAACTTTTAACAGAAATCAGATCAAAACAAATATAAAATTGAAAATTGAAAATATTAAAAGAAGAATGGCACAGCTATAACAATGAGAGTATTAACTTATCCAGGCGACTTCTAAAATTATTTTGGCTATTGTTCTCAACGTTTTATTAAAAGACTAGCTGAAAAACCGCAGTCTGTGCGGACTTTTAAGCTTGCTCCTAATTAATTATTAAAGCCTCCATTATTTTTAATCTTTTTTTGCAGGTGGATGCAGTTAATATATTTATGTTTTCTACGAGTATGTTTCTAATGGAGTCGGGTAAATTTGTGTGTGTGTTTAAATGCGTTCTAATATATCCTAATATACTCAAAAAAATCCTTTTAATCTGCACCACACAGGTTCCTTTCTATGACCACCTTAATAATATTTATTTCCATGTGGACGGCGTCTCTATGAGATCTGTCCTTGGTCCAACATTTAGCAATTTTTATATGTCACATCTTGAAGATAAAATTTTTGGTATTATTGAAACACCTACCATATACCTCCGTTATGTTGATGATATCCTTATACTTGCTAAAAACTTCGATGAATTAACCTTTTTGCAACAATCCTTCAAAAATAATTCAGTACTTAATTTTACACATGAACTAAGTAAAGATAATAAGATTCCTTTTGTGGATGTTTTAATAGATACTAGTAATGACACTTTTACTACTTCTATATACAAAAAACCTACAAGTGATAACAATTGCACCCTCAACTATCTTAGTGAATGCCCCATTAAATATAAACGGTCAATTATTTCTAACCTAGTTACTATAGCAAAACTGATCTCTTCTACCAATAAAATATTTCATAAGCAATTGACTAACATCAAGCAAACCCTTATTAATAACGGTTTTCCTAACTATCTAGTTGATAATGAATTTGATAGGTACTTCTCAGACCTAACAAGAGATACACCCAGAAGACTATCCTCAATTAACCTCTTTTACAGAGGACAAATGCATAGACAATACAGCATGGATGAAAAGGCCCTTAAGTCTATAATACCTCATAATGTGTTTCCTGTTGATTCTAACAAATCCTTAAAACTTAATATATATTATAGTAAATTTAAAACCTCTAACCTGATAATGAGCAATAACCCTTCTCCAGTTGCTGCGGTTGTTGATAGAACCAATGTTGTGTATGAGTTTAAATGTCCTATGGAAGAATGCTCTTCTAATCCACATACATACATTGGATTTACAACCACCCGGCTCTCCAGACGGTTAACTATGTATTTAAATAATTCTAGCGCCATTAAACAACATCTTATGTCACATACGGTTTCCCTTCTGCATTCTGACATTCGTAAAATCCTTATAGATAATACTAAAATTATTGATAAACATACAGACATTAGACGCCTTAAAATCTTAGAAGCACTACATATTAAAAGCAAAAGACCTCTTATTATTCGCATAGATTACAATATTTATGGAAACATCCTTAAATGTTTATAATATATTTCTACATAATTAGATACACCACATAACCATTTCCTTTGAACTATTTAAATGTCATAACGTATTCTTCGATCTTTTTGCTTGTATAATAAAAAACCTTTTTCACGCCTTCACATGATTAAAGATCTTCGCCATGCAAGTGATAACATCATCGCGTCTTTTGAAATTAAAATGATTTTGTAACGTTTATTTAGTTTGTAAAAAATAAAATGTAGCAACATGATTCCGCTACAAGACAATTTGAAAATGTTTTTAAAAAATTTGACTCTACATATATATAAGACATTGTTAAAAAATTTTGACCCTGAAGATGAACAATGATGTTCAAAAGTACTCGGTTATCTTACGGACAATATTTATTTCGATATAATTTTCAAATAAAAAGTCTCATTAAAAATTTTTAAAAGAGAATATGCAGGACTATGTTGTCTTTGACATTCAACACAACATATATATATATATATATATATATATATATATATATATATATATATATATATATATATATATATATCGATTTATCTGTTTGCATTTTATATATGTATATGTATGTGTGTGTGTGTGTAGTGAAGACAGGCATCCCGGATAAACTTAAAGATAAGCTTTATTCCACTTTCTCAATACAAATGGAAAAATCAGCTGCTTATATCTACAGTCGACTCTTCCATTATCAACAGGGGTGGAAGAGTGATATCAATTACTTCTGAATACTACAGTGTGTGTGTGTGTGTGCGTGTGTGTGTGTGCGTGCGTGTGTGTGTGTGTGTGTGTGTGTGTGTGTAAGGGTCTTCACCTCAACAGGTGAACGTTTAACATCTTATGTATTCCTTCGTTTAATTTTCATACCACTTTTGATACTTTTATCAAGACAACACTTTGTTGTTTAGTCCAAATGTTAAATATGAAACACGTGAATAAATTCTTATACGAAGTGGCTGGTATGTAAGATCGTGTCTTTGTCTTTGCTATAAATATTGTAAGATAATCCAGACTACTTATCTAAAATTATTTTTAATTGTTTAAATGCGTGTTACCCTCTATTCATTACGATTTTATGATGGTTTTCCAAATGTTTCTGGACGAATAATTTCCGTTCTCAGGTTATCTTTGAGTTTGTTTTCGTATCTTAGCTATGACCTTCTTACCATTCTTTTTTCCATCTTACCACTGGCACGGCATGAGGAATTTTTGGGAACTATATTGTCACTCTTTCATAATCCAACATTTGAGGATTAGAACAATATTTGGAATTATCTCGCGTGAGATATTTCCACATGCGGTCAAAATGTATGACGCATGAAATAAAGCAAGCTTATATGTGATAAAAAGTCAACCCTTGATTCCGATCTGTACATGAGGGTGGAAATATTTTCAACTTTACTAAACATTAATCTTTCTTTTTAATGTTAATCTTCGTTCATCCCCAAAAGATGTCGAAAGCATCTTTAACGTAGAGAACAACGCGTCCATGTATTGGGCGAAATTGCAGGTCTATCAGATTACATACACTAATCAATGAAAATTACTGAAAGCTTACTGAACACAAGAGTCTTGGAAATGGATTCGTTAAAAATGAAGCATGTGAGTCGTTATCTTGGGAAATGATGGAACGAGAATGAACTAAAAGAAAATAAAAAGCCGGTGTATAAACTGAATAGATTTTGCAATTCTCTCTTCTGTTCCCGTTATTCATTTGTTTCATACCAACTACTTCAACATCTTTGAAGATTAGATGATAAATCTTCTACTATGGCTGTAAATCATATCAAACATGACTCAATACATAAATCTATCTGGATAAAAACAGACATATTTACTTTTTACCTGGTCACTCTCACATAGCATTCTGCAATGGAGCTTGGGAAGAATGCTATGTGACAGTGAACCACCCTCAGAACCTTTATACTACATTGGTGAGATGTAAGTTCCACACAAGCTTCTTTCCGCCAACCGTTGCTCTGAGGAACCAAATCCCAAGAGGATGCTTTCCAAGTCACTACAATTTGAACCTGTTCCTTTTACTCTGTAATCCCTACCTCTACCTCCCGAGCCTTATACAGGGTGAACATCACCATAAAAAAGCACCCATTTGAACACACACGGAAATATACTAACTTCTATCTGCTATATACGTGTGAAAAATACGACCATAATAGACTTATCTTATCAACTAGCAAAACGGTTAAAAATAATGGTATCATTAATAATATCAACTATGAACTACGAACACAGCCACATGCTATACGTGTTTGAAAATTTTAAAAATGCGAATCCATATAGGTACCGCGTAAGATTCTCTAAATTTGAACATAGATGACAAAAAGTTTTATCGTCGAAATCTTATATGTTCCTTTGTAAATGATGAAAAATTTGTTATTTTTTATTTTTCCTTTTCTTATCTTCTGAAGTTCTCCTCAAGTGGTTGAGTCTAACAACGCAAAATGTGACCGCTAGGGAATACCTGTTGCTACTAGTATGGTTATGTGGGCGATATAATAAATTTCGAATTCCATTCGAATTCGTTACTTTCATTTATGTTCAGAAACCATCAGGAAAGTTAGGAATCCAGTTTTCCTCCCTAGCTATGTGTTGTGGATTCCGGGAATGGAATCCTGCACAAATAAGTCAACAACGCCAGTAATCGAGATAGAAAAATAAGTGTATTAAACGTAAGAATACAGACTTGAAGTGAAGATTAGTAGTCCAGGAATGCGGGTTAGTAGAAAGTATATGTACAAGTCTCTGTAAGTGAAGCCGTAATTATCTCTCTCGCTGGACTCTCGTATAACTCTCTGTGAACACCCTGTGTACTGTCTCCGTATCTCTCACCCTGACTCAACGTATCTCAACATGCAGGTATTCTCTCTGTCAGTATAAGTATACTTTGGACGAGCCCATCTTGTGCAAAAGGTCTGCCCCACAACACTATGGATAAATATGTGGCCTATAGGCCTTGTTTTCCAAGCAGTGAAGAAAAAGAACAAATATGAATCCAGAGTAGACTGAAGAGGGTTTGCAAAAATCGACCAGCATGCTGCAAGTAAGAGGTGCAAAAATCATATCCCAAAATGCCTGCAAGTGTATCATCACATGACACAAATGCAGGATTATGGAGAGAAAGTGCATTGCAGTGTACAGGCAATGCGACCACTTTAAACAATGGAGATTCAGTATGAACAGGGAATTTATTGAATTCATTGATTCGTCGGTCTCAATGGGAAAATTCATTCACACACACACACACACACACACACACACACACACACACACACACACACACATACACACACGGACACACACACACATTTGAAAGGCCTTACTGAATTTACCATAAATAGTTGATTCTATATTGAGTTTTGAATAATTCGTAATTTTTTTCAAAAGATTGGATCTATTATATTCATAGTTCTAGATTAGTTTAAAAAGTGGTGCAGTTCAAAATTATTCGCCCCCTTTATGGAAATTATGAAATAATTTGCTCTATGGCAATTGTAATTCTTTGTAAATTGCAATCTTTTTCTTAAAATAGCATTTAATCCAAAAACCCTTTGAAAATGAAATAGCATTGACCTAATTCTATAATATTCTAAAAAAGCATTGTTGAGCACAATATGTGAATGCTACGGACCGCGAAAACTCATTCGTTCTACAACCATGGGGAAGAAGGCTGAATTTGACAAGAAGAACCAAATGAAGATATTTGATGCGTGCAAACAGGATGATGGATATAGAACACTTTCCAAGCGTTTAAATGTTCCAAGATCGAAAATTTGTTGAATTATCAAGAAGCAAAGTAAGACTACTTGTTTTGAGAATAAATTAAGGACTGGCAAAAAATGGTTAATTTCTGATATAATGGAAAGGAAAATTGTTAACGACTAGGTTACTAGATGCTTTCAACTCCCTTACTTAAGGCTAAACACCTAAAATGCAAATTAACTTAAGCTAGAAGCCATCTAAAACATGGAAGTAAATCCTGGAACTGTTTTATGGTCAGATGAAACCGAACTAGAATTATTTGATCACGTGCATTCCCGTTATTTATGGAGGAAAGTGAGAGAAGCTTACTAACCAAAACATGTCCTTAAGCATGGTGGTGGGATCAATCTGCTCTGGGAAATGTTTTACTGCCTCTGGACCAGGGTAACTAGTGAGAGTACAGGATATTATGGATAAAGAGCAGTATTTAGCTACTCTTCAAAATGATATAAAACAAAGTGCAGAAAGCTATCTTTGGGGTATCACTGGACGTTTCAACATGACAATGACAGAAACTCAAGTGATGTATTGTTACAAAATATTTAGGTGACAACAAAACAGGTATTGGTGTATCCAGCACAAAGTCCTGGCTTAAGCTCCATTGAAAATTTATGAACATATTTGAAGAAAAAAGTAAGAGAAAGAAGTCCTTTGAAATTGGTGGAATGCATCGAAATATCTATCAGCGGATGCAGTGATCTTGTAAGGAACTATAAGAAAACGATTAAGGGCAATAATTGAGAATAAAGATTAAACAATTAATTATGGAGGCAAGAGAAGTAATTTGTCTTATGTTAATTTTTTTATTATTGCTTGACATTAAAATAAAAACATTTTGGAGAGCATCACAGCAAATTATTTCATCATTTGGGAAAAATGCACATGAATTTCCATTAAAATTTGAGGAATTACAGTTTTATTTGTAATTATGGAATGGAGGTGAATAATTCTGTCCACAATATATATATATATATGTGTATGTGTGTGTGTGTGTGTGTATGTATTATGAAATTTATAAGTCCGACAATTATTTTAATATATTTATTGTTTATACCTTATTTTTATAGATACAAATATTTAAGCAAATGTTCTGTTTATAATAAATAGTATTGACAACATTTACCGGCCTGAATGTCCGAGAAATTTTATAGAAAATATGTGTCCTCTGACAGGAAGCGAACCTGTAACCTACACAGAATCTTCATATGGCTAACCAAACGCTTCCTCTGTAGCTAAATAGTATAGCACGTCAGACTATGTGATAGTTCCGTGTAGGATACAGGGTTGATACCTGTCGGAGGACACATTTTCTATGAAATTTCTCGGATATTCAGGCCGGTAAATGTGGTTAATAATGTTTATTATAAACAATGCATATTACTTAAATTTTTGTATCTATAAAAATAACGTATAAACAATATATATATATATATGTATGTATGTGTATGTGTGTATGTGTGTGTGTGTGTGTTATGTATGTATATATATTTATAAATATAAATGACAATAGGAAAACTGTAACAATTGCCGACGCGTTTCGTCCAATGTGGACTTTCTCAAGGCAAAAAACGAAATGAATTTATTTAAACAAAGTAACTAATAATAACAAAAACAAAATGTCCTAAGCAACTGGAGGAATTTAGAGAACGCTATTTTCATAATGTTAACAGAATAAATAAATATTAAATAGCGTTCTCTAAATTGGACGAAACGCGTCGGCAACTATTACAGTTTTCCTATTGTCATTTATATTTATAAATATTGTCTTTTCTACAGGTTAACTCTGAGACATTTTCACACACACACACACACACACACACACACACACACACACACACACACACACACACACACACACACACATATATATATATATATATATATATATATATATATATATATATATATTTGACAGGAAAGCAATATCTTGAAACTTTTCTAAGACGAAATGGAGACAGCTGGGTCCGTAGTAGGTGATATCACAGACATGAAATAGATATTCCGTACGTCAATAAAACTTCATAATTGGTCTATCGTCATATCGTAAAAATAAGAAAAGACAGTGATACATTAAAACGATGGAGTTTTTTTTTATTTCTGTTTTGAATTCATTTTTCTTTGCTAATTTTTTCCTTTTTAACTTTAATATTATCGTTAATTTATACTTTTCATTTAAATTTTGTCTATTGGTTGCTCTACATATAATGGTTTTGATAGAATACAGTTAAAATCTCGACTATGTAGAGCATTAAATGACCCATGTCCTTTGTGCATACATGAGAAACTATATATTACTAAGTCTATAAAAAATAAAATTTACTGAATCAGAGTAATGAAATAGAAATTTTTGCCGTCATTGTCAAAAATATTCCTTAAATAATATTTAAAAATAAAATTTAAAAAATGTGATTTGGTAATATACATACTTATATTTGATATGAAAAAATAATGTTATATACTGTAAGTAATTTTATTACATTTACTTGTTTTAAAAAGAAATATAGTCTATTAAAAATTAAAAGTGAAAATATTTTAAAATTGTAGTTAAATAAAACGTATTCTAACCTAAACATCAAAAAAAATCTTTAGGTATACAAGTAGAAAAAATGCCGAGAGAATTTTTTGCCGTTAACAATAAAATTTTTTAAAAAAACCCTGACGACATGCATTTAACGGATGTCAGAATTCGTTGATAAATACATCCATACCCTTCCTAAACCCCCTTTTTCGAACGTAACTAATAACTTATACAACAAAAGTTAATAAAAATGAACACGCTACCAACCCTTCTCTGGATGAGTCGATTTCTTTGTATCCTTGGAAACAATGAATTATGAATTTTTGTCTGCGTTTCAAACTCAGTAAATTTAAAAAATAAGTTACTCCAAAATTCGCTTTTTGAAGTTTTTAACTTCCATTTTTGAAACGTGGTTATTACTGTGTAGCGAAAAAACATATTTTAAATCAGTTAATTTATAATATATAGATATGTGTGTGTGTGTGTGTGTGTGTGTGTGAGAGAGAGAGAGAGAGAGAGAGAGAGAGAGAGAGAGAGAGTGAAAATATTTTTAGTGTCACACAATCTAAACAATATTCTAACAGGAAAATTTCATATGTATCTATCTATATATTTACACATACATATATATATATATATATATATATATATATATATATATATATATATAAATGTTGAAAATATTAAATAAATGTAAAAAATATTAAACAAAAATAATTGCAATTACAGTAATAAAAAACAAAAACAAAACAGCAACAATAATTGGAATGGTCGAAATACAAACAACTTTCCTTTTAATAATAAATGTCTAACTAATAATATATCAAGCAACCGCATGAAGTAGCATTAACACTGAAGAAAAAAATATATAGAAAGAAGTGAAAGATCTTTTAAAGTTAAACAGACATACAAATAATACAACCTTACCAAAATATATATGGTGTCAAAAATATATTAACTAAAATTAAATTGGAAGTCATGAAAGGACCCCCACATGATATTAATAATAGAAAATCTAGACAGTGTTTAAAAGGAAAATTTTATATAATAAAAGGAATGAATTAATGGGCTAATTAATGAAGACATTTTAATAAATATTTACTTTGCAACTTTCATACTAGTATATCGTAATATAATAAATATAACAAAAATAATATAAATTAAATAATAATATAACATAATTTAATAAACACACTAAAACACAAGCATATATTTAAAAACAATAAAAGATATACATACAAACAAAAATAACAATGAAAAATAAAAATTGCAAAATATACAACTGAAAAACAATGAACGTTTATGAACTACAAAATATTCAATCGAAAAAAAATTATGTTTATGAAGGAACACGTGAGCATATGTAAAAACTAAAAACATAAACATACGGGCCTCCATAACGGAGTTTTAAAAAAAAGACAAAAATATTAATCTCGAAAGAAAAAGGGATATTCATTACCATTGGAAATATTTAATAAACGGATTAAACCCCAGAACCCCCTTCCAGACCCCCGAGCCCCCCTTGAATAATGGACATATTACCATGAAACTGCGGAGTTGGAAACAATTGCAGTTAAGCAATTCGTTTGTATATATAAAAATAATATTACACCCACACACATATATATATATATATATATATATATATATATATAGAGAGAGAGAGAGAGAGAGAGAGAGTGAGAGAGGGGAGAAAGAGAACGCTTATCTAGTCGACTGGATACAAATATTATATTCTAATTATTCTAAAATCGAATTCATATAATTACTAGAAATATCATCTTGACATATAAACATGGTGGTGGGAATATAATAAAAGATTGTTTTTCTTCAGTTTTAGATACCGATTTCATATCATCGAGGAAATATTGGATATACTGGAGAAGAAGAAACTTCAATCTGTTATGCTTCTTACACAACCGATGATCGAATTTTAGAGAAAGATATCGATCCAATGGTTAATGCAACGAACAATAAGCAGTGGCCCTGACAGTAATAATGAGGTATTTCCCTAAATTAAATCATCACCTCATTGCAACACAAAATACTTAATTCTTATGGGCACCACCTGCAACTTGACAAAATGATGATTCAGGAAAATCAGAAGTTTAATTTCATTTTCACAAGGTATTCATTGCAAATATGTCTGCAAAAATATTGATCTTGACTGAGCTAAAACATTCCGGTCATTTTTTTTTCTTTTGAAAAAGATTTAACATTTCGGTGGGTTGGTAGAAATATCGGGTAGTCAAGCCCATCTGGGAATGTACTTGCTCCTAACATGTGGGGATATCATTAACTTCGTAACACAAATACACACATTATATATATATATATATATATATATATATATATATATATATATATATATGAGCTCTCCTTTCCGAATATGCTATTGTTGTTAGCCTCTTGTAGACATCTGCTCAGGCATATTTATGTTTGTTAAACACCCAGGGAGCCAACCTGTGTATTATACTGCAACTCTACTAGGCAAAACTTAGTTATGGTTTCTATAAGATTCTTGCATAATAAGCAGATTGAGCGAAGCTATTAAGCCGAATAACTCGTTAACGCTGACTTCTATTTTCGTTGCTAGCAAAAAATATCAACAGAACTGTTCCGTCTACTTATTTTCTCTCGCAAAGCTTGTGTCAACCCGTGATATTTCAAAAACATACAAGAGAGATAGAGAGAGGGTGTTGACTTATATATAACGTTATATAAACGTCTAGAAAGAAAGCTTAAGCCTCTTTAACTAATAAAATCGATCAGTTGTATTTTTTGTAAATGAGTTTTCAAATATTTATTCCAAAGATCACATAATTCTAAAAAAAATGTTTTTATATGTAAAAAAAAATCTGAGCTCTGCTGTGTTTTTACGGCTCCCAATGACATCTCGCCTGGACCACACCAGTGCTGCAAAGTTCATCACAAGGTGTAAGGTTCCCTAACAAAGTTACCTTCATTTATGATTGCTTTGACCTTTCAGAGCTCTCCCAAAATATACGACACGGCCAAGTTATTTTGTTCAAGAGATGCCAGTGTATTTGCTGAAGCCATAAACCATTATAATTATTTTTGATTTGGCTTTTTTTATCTCATTAATTTTTTGACCTTCTATCGCAGCTCTCAGGTCGTAGTTTAGATGATCATACGGCACTGAATTAAGCCGAAATGAAAGGGAAATAAATAATAGACCGACCAAACATTAGGGATACGAGTTTAAACGACATCAGAACGTTGCAAAAAAGTAAGGCAATTATATGAAGGAAAAGCTTGACTTCATTTTAAAATTTCTTTTAAAAATGTCTTCAACTTAAGAATATAACATAAAAATACAAGATGGAAGAAAGGAAAGAAAATCTAGTTAGAGATTAATTTGGACTATGTTCTAATCGTTGGAAACAGCTTAAGACGATAAAACGATAGGACGTATTTATTCTTTAAAGATTTAATTTCTTAAACAGATTATTATCTGTTGTAGTCTGTAAATGTCATGCGCAGTAACATGAAGAGTTTAAGATATCAATCTTCATATCTTACCATTTATGTGTCTTGTAGTATTAGTTCGAACTAAAATGTCAGATTCATACCGATGCGTCTCTTATTAATACTTACTTCTTGTTACTAATTATTACAACTTAAACTTATTAATTCTTTCTTAAGAAGTTGAACTGATTTTTTTTATTCTATGTGTTGTTCGGATAATTGTACTCATCTTCCATGTATCCATAGTTTATTAGCCTGGAAAGTCATTTCAGTCAGATCTGTTGGTCGTAAGTCAGTCAGTTATGTGGTATGCGTGATACACGCTTAGACGATCATGTATCTTTTTCCCTACATTAGGTTGCCATTTCTTTCTACGGTAGACCAGTTGCCATTAAAGACTACACACCTTGGTCTCTTCTGTTATTTGCCCAAGGGTATTAACACTTAAGTGAAAATAATGGATTTGACTGAATTCGAACTCGGCTCTCCGATTCCTCAATCCTGGCCGATATCCATTACTCCACCGTGTAAGTATAATAGTAAGAAATAGTATATATCAATTAAAAATCTTAGAGGAATTTAGAAAGCATGGAAGGGTAATGTGATTTGGGACTGATCAAGTTTCTTGATCTTTTTTGTCCCCCTTTCTTAAGCGAAGATTTTTAGCCAAATTATTTTTCGAGGTACAAAATGGAATCAGTTATCGGACAGAGAACAATAATGAGCAAACCACGGAGAAATTTCGACTGAATATCCTCCATATATTCAAAAAAACATTAGTAACATTTGATTATCTTCTATCATCCTGTATACTAGTATTGGTCTGTCAATATGGTCGTTGCATGAGATCAATTATATCAGGGGAAATGACATAAATAATTTAGTATTTCTGTGCGGGAATAGATTAGATTCAACAGGCAGTTCTACTCCTGGACAATATCATATCGGCTGCAAAACAAACTCGAATAAAAGAGAGTATATAAATGATTCTCAAGTAATCTAAACTAAAACGATGTCAATTTACTGTCACCAGGTGTAACATGTTAAAGGCCTTGTTCTGCTACTATTCTTAGTTTCGCCATTACAAATGAAACCAACTGTACGGAAAACTTCATTCCTTGAAAGAAGGTGTCGATATTTTCATTAAATTGAGACTTGCCTTATCATTTTTAGCATTCTGGTTTCCCAAGTATTTGCAATATTACTTCATTTTGTGGAATTAATTTTGAGTAGATACTTTCCAACATCCCTTTCATTTTCACTGACAATTCTTCTAAATATTGCCAGAATCCTAGAATTTGAATCTTCTTGTCTTTATCTACTGTTAATTTGACTCTTTTTTAATTTTCTTCTCCGTTTGCGTCCATCATATCATGATGGGCGCTTATAAACTCGCCCTCGTTTTACCAGCAAGTTTCACATGCTCACCGAATGTTAATAGTCAGATTTCAATGTCTTATTTTACGCTTCATAAGTTTCCCCATTGGTAAAGTATACTAAGATTCCATGGGCCGATTATACTTTTGTCTTTGTAGCGGACAAACGCCGGTAAGTGACACTTGGCGCAATGATTTCCTCTCTGCGTACAAGGATTCAATTCCTATTGAGAGAAAGACCTTAAAATAGTTACGTGACATTTCAGAGTTCAGCATTTTCATCATTGTTTTTGGGATTGATAGTAGGGTGGTTTCAACGTTGATTCGTCATACATTTTATCATGAAACAAAGACTTCTTACTAAGGTGTTTACCCGATGGGTTAATCCGCCATTTGATAGGTCTTATTTGTCTCACTACAGATCGACTCGCCATCCTCCTCATTTACACTGATGTACGGCATGGAAACTGGTTTAGTTTAATTTTCGGATTATTATTCGTATTCTTCTATTCCACGATTATTGCAATTAATCCCCCATTGGTTGCCGGTGGATTAGTCCGTCGACCAGAACAAATGAGGAATTACATTGCTGGTCGACCCATGAAGGACTGAGGCAGGGGATACAGACGCCAAGTTTAGGATTTATGCTTTAATTTTATATTATATAAGTTTCCAATTTGTAAAAATGTCTGTAGCCTTTCTAGGCTCTGTATTTTCCCATTCTTTCAATCTTCAACCTCTAAATTCTATCGAAAATATTTACGTTTTGTTCTGGGAATTCTCTTTAAATTATTTTTCTTTCATTTCAAATATTTCGAGTCAAATGGACCCGTTTTTCGTAAAATGGTTACGTGACTGATACATATGCAAAATCACATTGCCTTTTATGTTGTAAATTTGACGAATGTTTCCCGAAGGAATTTTATATCCATCTGTGACAAAGAAAGGATGCGGTTTACAAATTTATTTTAATTTTCTTTTTACAACTCTAACTTTGTGTCTGGCAAATTTCAAATTTTCATTGGAGAAGAAGAAATATAAAAAAGTTAAAGAAAAGTTTAAAAGAAGAAAGGAAAATAAAGAAGAGAGAAAATTAGAAAGATGAAAAGAACGTAGAAGAAGAAAGAAAAATTCGTTTTTGAACGCTTGAAATATAAAGAATTCTTTTCCTCTAGAAGGAATGAAAATCGAATGCATGAACTTATTAAATATTAACTGCAACACCCATGACGTCACGACATCATGAGATGTTATCAAAGCAAATCACATTATTTTCTGTTAGAAGATATGCAGATGAAGCCGGGATTTTATCACATTCTGAAACAAAATCACAAATATATCTGGGGGTGGGGGAGAACGAGTCGGAAGAACCGAGAAAAGAAGAAAAAAGCAGAAGTTCATTTGACTAAGAAACATGAAATATTACAGAATAAATAATAAAATCGTTCAACGTGATTTCCTGAAGAAAACACGGATGATTAGCTTCGCCGAGAAGCAGTCGTTTGCCAAGGCAGTCTCGCAGATTATTAATCACGTATCACTTGTAGTCATATGGCAGATTAAAATAAGAAGAGGAAATGCCCGTAGAAACAAGCTTTACAACGAGGGCTAATTGGTTCTTTGTAAACATTCTTCTCTTATGTACCATGTCCATTCAGGACGTAATCGATCATGACCCTTCACATCTTCCCGTCTCTTGCAGTTCTTAATATGTTTTTTCTTTTCGTTATTTCTCCCAAACCCTGCTCTGCCATCCATTTACCCAAGCTCATCAAATATGTTACGCGCTGATTTCCTCTGTCCCTCTTTGCTCAGTCTGTCCTACGAGGATCAGATTTTCCAAGCCCTCCTTCCTCATTAAGTGCCCCAGAAATTTCAACTCTATCTTCTGATGTTAAGTATAAGTTTCCTTTTTGGTTCCATTCTCATCAAAACCTCGTCGTTGCTCCCATGTTCGGTAAATGGTACCTTTCTCTAGTGTCACATTTCTCCTGTTTCAATTCTCTTCTTTATCTTTGAGGAGAATATCGAGCATTCGCTGCCATACAGGTGGAGAGATATAACAAAACAGTTCAGTACTCTTTTCTTTGTTTCTAACGAAATTATCATGTCACTTAATACTCTGCTTAGCTTTTGGAATGCATCTTTCGCCATCCCAATTCGTTTTTGGTACTTTCCGTCATCTGTTAGAACACACTTCCCAAATATTTAAATTTCTGAACTTATTCGATTTTAGTATCGCTGATTTTTAATTTGCAATTTGGGATCACCCTTTTGTTGATAACCATGCACATTGCCTAAAAAATGTAAGCAGTGAACAGCTGCAAAATGATTCCAAGTTTAGTAAATAAAAATACTTTTTTAAAAGAATCATTTCACCTCAAGAAAGGCAATAACCATACTAAGACACAATGGGTTACTGAGTAGGAAAGAATATGAGAAAATGAAAAAAAATATTAGACAGAAAGAGAACAATAAAATAAAAGGAATTAAAAATTAAAAAATAAGAGAACGATTGACATTGAATTTAAAATTTGAAACTGGAAAACATGTAGCAGGAATATACGTAAATTGATAAATGCTTAGAGCATTTCTGTTTTAAGTTAATTCATTTTATTCATAAGTTAAATTATCACGGAGTTAAATATAGTTGTATACCAGACGATGAAATTGGAAATCTAAATTATTTAGCGGAAAGAAAGAAAGATTAACAAATGAAATATTCCTTCTAAAAATGAAGATCATTGCAGTTAAAATAGAAATATGAAAAATAAGCACCGAATAAATTAAAACGAATAAATTGAACCATTGAATTTTTATCAAGGCATAGAGGAGAAAAGAAATTGATGAATGTGTAAAAAATATTGAATCAATAACATCATAAATTTTTTTCAAAACATGTCAAAAAATATTGCAAGCAAAAAGACGAGTTGTAAATTTTGAAATGTAATAAGAGGAAACGTAAAAATAGATTAACAAAACGAAATTGTTATATACATATATATATATATATATATATATATATATATATATATATACACTGTCATATATATATATATATATATACTTACATATATATATTTGTGTGTGTGTTATTTTATTATAAGAAATTATAATACAAATATTTTGAAATCGCTACACAAAAGCTTTCATGTTTCAATACTTTTATTGTAATGCTTCAGAAGATGGTAAGTAACAGGTGATTAAATGATTTTTAAGGAAAATTAAAAACAAAGTGTTACCTCTTTTCCAAAAGTTAAAGGTGGGAACATAAGGTCAGATATAAAAATAGACTTATGGGTAAAACAATTAAATGTCAGATCCAATTCAATTAACCAACTAAATGTGAGATCTGCGCTAAATAGAAAAGTAATCTCAGAGGATTGGGAAGGGGGAGTTTTTTTCTCATGCCATTATAAACTGGCACAGACCTTCATTGACAATTGCGGAAAATGTGTCAGTGACAAATGTATCGTGATTGTAAACAAATATGACATTTTCAAGTTTTGGAAAGAACGTTGAAGGGCGGGATAAGTTAATCAGGCATAAAGTTAACAGAAAACTTGTTTTATTAAATTTTAGATTCAAGAAGGTTCTTAACGGTGCCTGTAGATAAAATTAAAAATATGAAACATCTATATAAGATATTAATAATACTAACTGGACGGCAATACATAGCAATATATATATGTGTGTGTGTGTGTGTGTGTTTATATTCTGTTTATGTGATCATTCGTAGTTTGTGAATTCATTTATTTATATAGATTTTTTGTTTGTTTGTTTTTTTTGGTAGCGAGTTTCATTAGCTTATTTGTTCAGGTAAAGTATTGGTTTATCCGCATTGTATTTAGTACATGTATTTGCATTTTTCATTGTGCTGTTTTATAAGGTATTTGTTTTTAGTCTTTAGTTGATAGATTTGGTATTATATTCAGAACATCGGCTACAGAATTTTCCCTAACTGTTCAGTCGACTCATCAGGAATTTTCAGCGATTCACACACACACACACACACACACACACACACACACACACACACACACACCTGTAAAAGAAGGATTTTCTTATTGCTAAAATTGCATTGAGGGAAATTTTTTTGAGAATATCGGCTATGTTCATAGTCAACGGTTTACTGGGATTTTCTTAATGTCTGTATCAGAATTCTTTGCAGTTATTCCTAGTGGTCCTATTATTGGAACACCAGTTATCATGAAATGTCATATTATTATTATCATTATTTTCTTTGATATCTGGCGTTTACACATTTCTTTCCCGGTCCCGCCCAGGGTCCTAAGGTTAGAAATGGCATCATGACACTGTCCACTGCAAAAAAGAAAAAAAAATTATACATAGATAAAGCCCTTCGTAAAGTGTGGGCTGTACTTGTCAGAATAATTTTTGTATCTCTTTGAGGCATGGACTTCCAGTGATGCCTTCAATTAGTCTACTGGAATCTTTTCCAAACCATTCCAAGAGCTCCAACTACAACAGGGATTGTTGATGTTCCCATGTGCCACATTTTTGAGTTTTCTATTTCAAGGTCCTTGTATTTTGACAGCTTTTCGAATATCTTCAAAGATACATTGCAGTCTGCAGGAACTGCCATATCAATAAGGTGGCACTTATTTTGTTTGTGGTATTTAATAACAATGTCTGGGCGGTTGGCTATGATTGTTCTGTGAGTGTGTATTGTGTAGTCCCATAGAATTGTAACAGGTCCTATCTCCGTAACCGGGTCTGGGTGGTGTTCGTACCAGTTTCCTTCCCGTAAGAAACTGGTACGGACACCATTATTATTATTATTATTATTATTATTATTATTATTATTATTATTATTATTATTATTATTATTATTATTATTTTCTTTGCTTTTTAATGTATACTCATTTTTATTCCTGGTCCCGGCCAGAGACATAAGGTCAAAAATGGCATCATGATATTTTCTACTGAGGAGTTTCGAAAAAAATCACATACATTTTACATAGATATAGCCCTTCGTCAGGTGTCGGCTGTACATATGAGACCATTTTATTTTGTATTTCTTTAAGGCATGGTCTCCCAGGAATCCTTTTAATGAACCTATTATTATTAATATTTTCCGAGGGCTCAGACTACAACTGGAATTGTTGATACATTATTTACATTATTCGGACTATTGTCCTC
Organism: Acanthosepion esculentum; assembly: GCA_964036315.1. Taxonomy (NCBI): domain Eukaryota; kingdom Metazoa; phylum Mollusca; class Cephalopoda; order Sepiida; family Sepiidae; genus Acanthosepion; species Acanthosepion esculentum. The sequence goes on along the minus strand of OZ038489.1, from coordinate 119,595,072 downwards.
ATCTTTGTCGCCATATTTATTACAACGTTTCGGCCGTTGTACGCTCGGGCCTTCTTCAGGTGGTTCAGTTCGACATTCCAACCACCTGAAGAAGGCCGGAACCTACAACGGCCGAAACGTTGTAATAAATATGGCGACAAAGATGAGGACAATAGTCCGAATAATGTAAATAATGTACATAATACCTCATCTCAGAAATATAGACAGATATGGAATTGTTGATGTCCTCAGATGCCACATTTTTGAGATTTTGATTTCAAGGTCCTTGTATTTTGATAGTTTTTTGAAAATCTTCAAAGAAACATTGCAGTTGCAGGGATTGCCATGTCAATAAGAAGGCACATCTTTGCGGTTTCTAATCACGATATGTGGGCGATTAGCTTTGATTGTTCCACCTGTATTGTGAAGTCCCATAAAATTGTTACAAATCCTATTTCCGTAACCGGGTTTGGGTGGTGTTCATACCAAGTTCTTGCAGTTTCCTTTCCGTAAAAGTTGCAGATTTTCCAGTGCAGACATTGTCTCACTCTATCATGCCGAGTTTTATATTTAGTGTGTTCATAGACCATCTTATTGCCTTATTGGCATGAGACAATAAGATGGTTAAATGTTTCGGAAAATTTATCACAGAATCTGCATTTTGGGTCAACACAATTTTTCAGTATGTTTGCTTGGTAATTTTTAGTTAGTCTGGATTAGTCCTATTCAACAAGAATACAACTTTCCGTTTCAGCGTTTGTCTACGTCAGCTTATTTGATACGGATAGAGTATTGACGAGAAGCGGTTTATTTTGCATCGTTTCTGTATCTGATCGGTTAATTTTAGCTCAATTTGGCCTTGTGATATTTCCTGCACACATCTACCTGTAACTGGGTTAGTATTTTCTCTTCAAATATGTCATTGTCAGCCATGTGCTTACCTATTATTCTTATTAAGCTTGCTTTTTCATGGCCTTTCTAACATCTAGCTCTAAGCATTTCCCTACTTCTCGCACATCGTATTTTCTTAATTTGTTTAATTGGTCTATGAACGGTTCTTTCAGAAAAGCTTCAACCGCTACCATCTGAATCTATGGTGTTCGTCACCAATAATCTCCTCGTCTATTTCCGTTGCAGAGAATTCCGGCTTTGAATCCCTAATATATATTACGGACAATTACCGCAGCACACTGTTTAAAAAGAAAAGATAAAAATATAATACAAATCGCTGTCTAGAAAACGCCAGGTTTATCACTCCATAGTGAATGGATTCTTAGTAGGATCATATACACGAATGCCGATCGATAACCAACAGTAACAAACGACAAAATGCCAATATACAAATTAAAAATGTTTAATTCTAACTAGACAATATATGAAAACATTTAATGAAGAGCATGCCTGTAAAGATGTATGCTATACATTTCTGTGTGGAAAGATGCATGCCTAATTTTGCGAGGGTAAAAGTTAAAACAAAAACTTCAGTTCTTCTGAAATAAAATAAGATTTTCTCTTTTCTCTCTTATATATTTCTCTTTGTTCTCTTTACTTTCAAATCAGTTTATTCGCTCAAGTAGTGTTGTCCTTTGATATATTCTTTCTTCAATATCGTCTTCGTTAATCAGTTGAGGATCTTCAGCGCTATAGAAGTCGTATATTCATAAGTCGCATCCTTCGTCCAATTGAGTCTATCACATATGCATTTCTTAGGTGACTGTCACGTTTTGTCATTCACCTATGCTTTTAATGTAAGCAGCATGGTTTTGACTTGAATTGGAGTTTGTCGTTTATCGTGTGGTCTCTCTTGCTTGACTGTAACAAGTAAAAGAGGAATTATTTGCACAAAACTCATTCCGCCTGATTCTGTTTTTAGAGTTGATGTGAACTGGGGGCGATATTTATTCTTCACTTCGGAGAATCAATTTGCATGAGATTTTAATAGATCACCAGTCTCCCTCGAGCTTCATTACCCCAACTGGTTTCTGTCAATCTTTTTCCCGCTCATGCGTTCGTATTTCCTCATGTGATTCGTTACGTATATAAGAATCTATTTTTAACTTCGGCTCCTACCCGTTTCTGTGGTCGCCAGTCCCTTTTGAACTGTCTTTGCATTCAGCGACTGCTATTATATATGCAAAGAGAGAATAAAAGTGCACGTGTAATTTAATAAGACAGATGAGAAAGAGAAATGTTTCGTTAAATGTAGAGTGTGTGTGGGTATGGCTATGGGTTGTGAGTTGTGGACATCCATAACAATTATATATATATATATATATATATATATATATATATATATATATATAATGCCTCTAAAACGAAACTGCTCTCATTTAACCACCATAGAGAAACTTCCCGGGCCCCCTATCAGCATGTTTGATGATCGAATTCACAAGAGTGTATCACTGCGCCTTCTTGGCCTAACGTTTTCAATGGCTTCAGGTGAAACAATTACAATGCAACAATAGCAGCATCTACCGCAAGGAAAGTTGGTTCTCCGTGTCGTGACGGAAGGTCTTTCTCGTCTGAATCCGTCTTTCAGATCTATAAATCTACCATTCGTTCATGCATTGAATAATGTTACTATATATGGTCTGGCGCTTCTGCTGTTCATCTCGTTGTGCTCGACAAAATTCAAAGACGCATCTGCAATGTTTTCGGTCCTGTTTTGGCACTTTGGCTCCGTTCACTTTCTCAATTTTCTACAAATATTTTCATGGCAACTATTTTCCCTGGTGATCCGACTGCATGTATTTAAGCATGCTACTAGGTTGACATCTAGGTCCCACCCTTTTTACTGTTGAAACAGTTAAATGTAACCGCATCTTCTACTGCAAGAGCTTCTTCTCTCACACTTCCCGACAGTGGAGCTCCCTTCCTCTTATTTATTTCCCCGATAACTAAAATCTTCAAAAATTTAAATATAGCCTCAATCGTTATTTTCTGATGCCTTGTTCCTCATTATTCTTTTTAAACTCAGTCCCTACTGTACCCAGTCTTTTCTCTCATTTTCACGCTCTGTAACCCCTTAAATAATAGTGGCAGTCCCGCCTTGCTTGGGGTGAAATGTTTAACATATATATATATATATATATATATATATATATATATATATATATATATATATATATATATATATATATATATATATGTATGTATGTATGTATGTATGCATGTATGTATGTATGTATATATATACACTATAGGCGAAAAACTTTGGGCCACAATGAGATAATTTATCTATTATTTTAAAGTAAAATATAACATTTCTGTAACTATAGAACAGATAGATTTTGTCCCAAACCGTCATGAGCCGTGATGCAAGCATAACAGAGTTAAATAGAATTAGAGAAAGGAGAAGGTTTGGTGAGATGAAACTGCTTGACGCATTTCTATGTTGAAGAGGAAGCTGATCAATGAACAACAGTCTGACCCCGAACTAACGCAACTCTTTAATCAAGCAAAGGCAAGGGGCAGTGCAGATAATATATCAAAGACCTATTATATCAGAAACGATGCATTAATGCCAACAAAGAAACTGTCTCAGATTCCAAATTCTGAACACTGGATAACCAGTGAGCAAATTGTAATCCCGAGAGCATACAGCCGTAGTATATTAAAAACCTCTCACGAAATTCCGTTAGCAGGTCATTTTGGAATCAACAAGAGCTGCGAAATAATTTCGAGGCATCTTCATTTCTCCAGGGTCAAAAAGGATTTAGCGAAATTCTGCAAAACTTGTTTTTATGCCAAATGGCGGGAGAGCCAAACGACAAAACCCAAGCTGCACCCTTATACCCTATTCCAGTTTTTAAAGATCCCACCACATCAGTCACGTAATAACAAATTGCGTAGGTCCATTTCATAGAACTAAATCAGATAATTTGTTGACCTTCATATGTGCGTCACCAAGATTACCCCAGGGTATTTCGATTGCAGGACATTTCAGCCATAAATATATTGAACGTTCTCATTAATTTCTTTACTAACGTTAGTTTGCCTAAAGTAATACAGTCGGCTCAAGGATCCAATTTCATGTCAAAGCTATTTAAGCAAGTATCATTTCTATAAAAGTGAGTGCTTATCATCCACAATTATAAAGCGCTCTAAAGATATTTCACTCTACCCTTAAGAATATGATGAGAATTTATTGTTTAGACCACATGAAAGAATGGGACGAGGACATGCTGTTCTTACTGTTTGCAGCTCGCGAATCAGTACAAGAATCCCTTGGGTTTGGTCCTTTGGAACTTGTTTCGGGACATTCGGTTACAAATAATAAAGGACAAATGGTTACAAGATGATCCACACAAAGATGATCTCTTAGAATATGTAGAAAGATTCCGAAGACGAATCTCGGAAGCGAATAACCTTAGCTCGCAAGCACCTCAGAAGTGTTCAAGGCAAAATGAAAGAGCATGGATAAGAAAACAGCTGAGCGAAATTCGTGACGGGAGACGAAGTTCTAATTTTATTACCAACGAATAACCATCCAAATTAAATTCCAAGGCCCATAAAAAGTATGAGAAAAATAAGCGAACTCAATTATAAGACGGATACGCCTGATCGCAAAAGAAGACACAGAGATTATCACATAAACATGATTGTCATACTTCAGAAGAAGGAATGATAGACCCATATTTGCCATCCAAAATTCTTATGAGGATAGACATCCGAAGGTGAAAAAGGGAATGAATTATACGTGGATATAGATCCTTCACATAAGCTTAAGAATTCTGAAATATTAGCAAACCTCGATAGTAAGTTAGGACATTTGCCAGATACCGAGAAGGAGTTAGCTACCCTTATCTCTGATTACGAGTGTTTATATTCCAATGCCAGAAACTATAGCATTTCACGATGTACATGTATGAGATGGCAAACGATAAAAGCAACATCCATATAGATTGAATCCCTAAAAGGCAAAGCTCACGGAAGATCAAATCCAATATATATTAAGGAACCAAATTATCGAACCAAGCCAAAGTGAATGGGCTTTGCCGTGCGTATTGACAAACAAAAAACTTGACAAGTCGATAAGATTTTGTACGGACTATAGAAGGGTAAATAAGCTTACTAAAACAGATTCCTACACTATTCCTACAATGGACGATTGTATCGACAGAATTGGAACGGCTAACTATATCACGAAGTGTGATCTTTTAAAAGATTATTCGGCAGTACTGTTAACCGTAGATCTAAACAGGTATCAGCTTTTGTAACACCCAGCGGATGTTATCAATAATGCGTTATGCCTTTCGGTATGAAAAGCTCACCGGCAACTTGCCTAAGATTAATGAATCGGTGCTTGAGAGATATACAAAGGAACAGACACCAATATCGACGACAGTGTTATATATAGTGAGCTTGGAAAGAAAACCTCCTAGCTTTGAGGAAAGTATTTGACAGATTTAAATTAGCGAACATTACCGTTAATTTGATAAAAAGGGACTTTTGTCAAGCAGAGATAACTTATCTAGGACATGTCGTAGGACATGGGAAAATCTCTGTGGTTAATGCCAAAATGCAAGATATTATGAGATATCCGATCCCTGATAATGTATAAAGATTAAGAACATTTGGGGGAATGGCGGAATATTAACGAAAATTTTTTGGAAATTTTTCGGAAATTTCTTTCCCGCTCACTAACTTATTAAAGAAACGGATTAAGTTAATCTGGACTTCGAAATGTCAGGAAGCTTTTGATAAAATAAAATATTTATTTATTATTAATCCAGTACTTAAAAGTCCAGACTTTAAACAGCCGTTCGGTATTGCAGTTGTCGCAAGTAACATAAGAATTGGGGAAATATTATTACGAGCCGAAGATTAGAATAGAAAGCAAACAGTCTGTTACTATTCGGGAAAAATTAAAGAGACATCCGAAACAATATTCTACAACAGAAAAAGAAAGTATAGCTTTAATATGTAGCTTACAACATTTCGAAATTTATGCCGCTATTGCACATCCATATGCTGTAATATCCACGGATCACAACCCGTTGGTTTCCTTAGTCAAAGTGAAGAATAAAAATAGACGACTCCTAGTATGAAGCTTAGCTTTACAAGAATTCAACTTCGAGATTAAGCCCATAAGTGGCATAGAAAATAAGTGAGCGGTTGCACTGTCTCGTATTTAAATTTACCAGAAGAAAAAAGTAATTAAAATATTTTTTTCATTTGCGTGGTGAGTTGATATGACTTTCCACAACTGACAACCCCTAACCCACATACAATTTACATTTAACAACCCATCTGGCTTTGACATCACTCTTTACCATATCTCTAATAATATAGGATGTGAACTCCCTCTTTCTCTTTTTGCATACATAATAGCAGTGGCTGGATGCAAAGGCAATAAGATCGAAAGGGACTGATGACCACAGCAAGGCCTGGGAGCCGAAGGTAAAAATAGATTCTCATGCACATGACGAATCACGTGACGAAATACGAACGCATAAGCGGGAAAAAGTTTGACAGAAACCAGTTGGGGTAATGAAACTCGATGGAGACTGGTGATCTATTAAAATCTCATACAAATTGATTCTCCGAAGTGAAGAATAAATATCGCCCCCAATTCACATCAACTCCAAACACAGAATCAGGCGAAATGAATTTTGTGCAAATAATTACTCTTTTACTTGTTACAGTCAAGCAAGAGAGATCACACGATAAAAGACAAACTCCAATTCAAGTCAAAACCATGCTGCTTACATTAAAAGCATAGGTGAATGACGAAACGTGACAGTCACCTAAGAAATGCATATGTGATAGACTCAATTGGACGAAGGATGCAAATTATGAATTCTGTAAAACTAAATATATGACTTATACAGAGTTGAATCTTCATAACCGAATGTACGACTTCTATTGCGCTGAACATTCTAAACCGATTAGCGAAGACGATATTGAAGAAAGAATAGATCAAAGACAACACTACTTGAGCGAACAAACTGATTTGAAAGTAAAGAGAACAATGTGAAATATATAAGAGAGAAAAGAGAAAATCTTATTTTATTTCAGAAGAAGAACTGAAGTTTTTGTTTCAACTTTTACCCTCACAAAATAAGGCATGTATCTTTCCACACAGAAATGTATAGCATACAGCTTTACAGGCATGCTCTTCATTAAATATTTTCATATATTGTCTACTTTTTAAAATTTGTAAAGCGGTAGCTGTCCGTAGCACAACACACACACACACACACACACACACACACACACACACACACACATATATATATATATATATATATATATATATATATATATATATATATATATATATATATATATATATATTACAGGGTGTCCATAAAGTTCGTGTGTACTTTAAAAAAATTATAACTTTATTTGTATTTGCGATAGAAATAATCTGTAAAAAAATTTATAAAGTTTAATGTACCTAGTTTTAAGTATAGCTAAAATAACTAATGTGATTTCAGGCATTACTGTAAATCAGTTGGCAAATGTTTTCCGTGAACTGCAAAATCGTATTACCCTTTGTATTGCATGTGGAAACTTACATAAAATTTCGATAAAACCTTAAAAAATATATATTTACTTCTTTCTAATCCTTTTTACAAATTAATTATATCTGTTTCATGCTAGTGCAATCGTCACATATGCTTATTCCCTTATACATATATATATATATATATATATATATATATATATATATATATATATATATATATGCATATCCCCTTTCAATATATCACTTCCATTAAGTTAACTGATTAAATAGGTCAATGTATGGTCCCTCCTCCCCTCATACTAAGTATGATAGATAGAAATATTAAAATAAACCATCTCTAAACTCGATCATGTGTCTCACACCACTCCACACTACCCTCTCCGTTAAATTACATAAACTTAATACTGCCCGTCACAAGTGTGAATTTTCATTTCATTTTTCGTTTCACCTTTTGGAAGTGATGTCTGATGATCCAGCGTCCTTTAAAAGACCTATGGTGAAATAAATTATTACATGGAGCCTTAAAGTGGTCTGTTTTTCTTTAAATTATTAGCTCTGAATTTACATTGAGCTCTCAGGATTTCATCCTCCTCAGGACTACCTATACGGATTACCTAGTTTTTCGTAACTATATATATATATATATATATATATGCATATATATATATAGAGAGAGAGAGATAGATAGATAGATATCAGTGATACAAGTTCAAAAATTAACCGTATCTTTAATGTCTACCTATGCGACTTAAAAATCGTAGAAAAAACAACGGAAAATGAGATACAAGCACACATAATTACAATAAATTACAATGATGTTATACTTGTAAGTATAGGTGAGCGTAAAACACAGAATATTATTCAATGTCTGTTATTAATATAAAGGGTAGTCCGAAAGTCTTGTGTCCCTTATATAATATACTTTTTTATTTCAAATAGCTGACACGAGCTCCTGGCGTTTGGAAGAGAGGTAGCGGGTGATATGATTATCGAACCACCCTGTACAATGTATATTTCATTTTAGAATAGTGCGGAATTGGAAAAGTTTAAAATGACTTGTAATATTTATTGAAAAGAGTGCGAAAGAAAACTAGAAAGAGAGAGAGGAAATAATGAGAAAATGTAAAATGAGAGACGATAATTTTTTTAAATAATATAAGAATGAAAATTATTTTGTATTGTTTGTACGTATTACTTCCTGATGATCTTGTATTTGGATACATTTTTTTTTTCAAAAAGAAAATCTGTTGCCAAATATTTTATTTTATTTCTGAGCGTAACTTGACTTTATCAGCGAAGAAAATCTTTGGAAAAATCCGGAAAAAATGTGACATGAAGTTTAGTAAAAAATAAATAATTAAGAGTTTATCAAGTACAATAGCAAGAAAAAAGGTATTTGTGTGTGTGTGCGAGAGAGAGAAAGAGAGAGAGAGAGAAATGGAGAGATATAAAGGGAGAAGGAAAGAGATTGGGTGATTGATAAAGTGGTAACGAAAATGATAGAAAGAAAAAGGAAGAATCAAAAGAAACTGATAGTAAGATAAATAGAAGAAAAGAAATGTATAACTTAATTCTTAGAAGAGAGAGAAAAAGTGAATGAAAAGAGAATTAAAGGAAGAAAGAATGAGAATGATTAAGGGGTGGTGACATGTAAAGGTGAAAGAATGAGAATGTGTGTCAAACGAGTGAAAGAGAAGAAGAGGAAAACGTCAATATCAAAAGTATGATCGGGGAAAAGTTAGATTATGACAGATTCTGAGGTAATAATAGAGATAATGTTCTGGAGAAAGAGAAAGAAGAACAGAAAGAGAGAGAGAGAGGGGGAATATCATGTCCCTTTTCTATAAACACTTTAATGCTTATTGTTTACATGAACTTTGCTCTACTTTACCTAGACTGCATGAATTTAAACCTAGTACCAGATTGGTGACAAGGTTTCATTATTTTACCGTTGAAATGACTGCTAGATGTAACCGTAAATTCTATGTTATAAGGGGTCTCCCCTTTTCACACAGATGGACTCGCCCGAGGTATACATATACTACTACCAGTGAATCCCCGCAGTCTGTAATCGAGTAGTATCAGAGTAGTATTAGAGAAGGGTATCACAAGAGTCACTGTCACGAGCACCTAGACTCAGTAAGGAGTCATACCGCGATACTTCAATACCAAGACGATATATTTATATATTATTGCTACTAACCCGCATTCCTTGATCTACTAACCCGTATTACCAGTTTGTATTATTACGTTAATACATTTATTGTCCTTATCTATTCCTGGCGTTTGTTATTTATTGATATCGGATTTCATCCCGGAATACACAACCCTATGCAAACCGTTTCTACTCTCGCACTTCGCGCTTATAGAACTCCCTTCCGGATTCTTACTTCCAAGTAAACTGATCTTCAAAAATTTAAATCCAATGTCTTCTGTCTACGTAATTCCAGTTCTCTTTTTGGTCTCTCAATGACTTTTTCCTTTCCCTTTTTCTGTTTTTTCTTATATTCACTTACAATCAGTAACCACTTGTATCTTACTGACTTTATTTTCTTTCTTAGGGCGAATTGATAAATGAAGAAGAAGAATGAAAAGTGAAAGTGAAAGTGAAAGTACGATCAGCTTACAGATTTGAATATAGTAAAAGAAAGGTCCAGCTGTCAAAAGAAAAGTAGTAATAGAATTATAATCAATTGATTAAATTGATAAAAAGCGAGGGGGAAATGGAAATGAAATAATACACAAAAATAGAGGGAAAAATAAAAGAAAATAAAGAATAAGGGACAATATGGAAATAATAGTGAAATAGATTGAAACAATAAAGAGATAGATAATAAAGAAAGAGATTAAAACGGCGAGGGAAAAGAAATATATCTGGTTGTCATCATTTTCAAGGTGTGGACGTACTGCTTCCATTCTCATGTTCTTCTTAGTAATGCATAATACTTTATGTTGTAGCATACCTACGAATGATAATGGGTTTGTCCCCATTCAAATAAATACAGTAGTAAATACTGTATGTTGATCTGCAGTTAGAGATTCGTCTCCAGCTGTGCTTGTTAAACTGTCGACCTCCGGGCAGAGAGGATCACTAGACGAGTCTATTTCGAAGGGCAGATTCTCGTCTCGGCAAACAGCTATCCGACCCCTTTTTATACAATGTCTACGGGAAGTTTTTGGCTGAGCTTACGGGCTCGGATGCCCACATTAAATTCGACCTTGTGCCACATCTGACCGTGCCAGGCGGTTAATAGAGATCCTGCAGTTGGAGATTCATTGTAGAATTCACTTGACTCACTTCTACCAATTGACTATTACTTCTACGCGCCGCTGGCGAATCTTATATGTGTTGTTCTTGTCCTAAGTATTATCGTTCATTACCAACCTTCGTGTGATTATTCTATTCAGTAACCGTCCCTAGCTTACAACACTTTGTTGTCCGGTAGATCGAACTTATCAATGGGAACACTCAATGCTTTCTTCCGATTCTTGTCTTCACTTTGCCGTGTGAGCGTTAAATTCTATATAAAAAAAACTTTTGTCTCATGGTGCATCGCCAAGATGCCAGGTTTTTTTTTGTTTGTTTGTTTTTTGTTTTTCTGATAGTTAGCAACAATGTCTTTGTGTTTTGTACAAACTTACAACTTTCTCGTTCGTAACACGATATTAAACAATCCCATTTTCTGTGACGTAATTCGTGGCGTAATTATCCAACATTCATTTCCATCTAGGAGTATAGACATTACACATCAACCCGATACTCTTTTTTTTATTGCTAGTCTTTTCTTTGATCGTTTATTAGGTTACTCATTTTCTGAAAAACTCTTTCGCTATTCCAATGCGCCATTCGAATTTCTGTGCCACATTTTCGGAAAGAAAATAAGTAATAAATTATAATAAAGGAATGTCAATCATTTTACAGCTATAAAGAGAAGAATATAGTAGGAATGTAATAAAGGAGAATCAGATAGATTCAACTAGGGAGGGGTTTAAGCGTGAGTGGAAGGGAGTAAGAGAGAGTGAGAAATACAATAATCACTGGCAAGGAAAACAGACTTGATGGAGAAATAAAAAAAATAATAAATCATGGTAGATAGAAAGAAAAATGGAATTAGTATCAAACGAAAGTAACGCAAAGAGACGGACACAGAGAGAGAGAGAGAGAAGGGGAGAGAGACGGGGGAAATAGAGAGAGAAAGAAGAGAGTAAGAGACTAAGAGAGAGAAGACATAGAGATAATTTATAGAAGATGATGAAGAGTGAAGACATAGAAAACGATACCGAAAGCGAAAGACAGTGAGAAACAAAAAAGACAGAAAGTAGACAACATGGAGAAAAGAGAAAGAGAGAGACAAAGATAAAGAGAGATATATAAAGAGTGAGATACAAAGAGAGAGATATAAAGAGAGATATATAAGGAGAGATATATAAGGAGAGAGATATAAAGAGTGAGATACAAAGAGAGATATATAAAGAGAGAGATATAAAGAGAGATATATAAGGAGAGAGATATAAAGAGTGAGATACAAAGAGAGATATATAAAGAGAGATATATAAAGAGTGAGATACAAAGCGAGATATATAAAGAGAGATATATAAAGAGAGATATATAAGGAGAGAGATATAAAGAGTGAGATACAAAGAGAGATATATAAAGAGAGATATATAAAGAGAGATATATAAGGAGAGAGATATAAAGAGTGAGATACAAAGAGAGAGATATAAAGAGAGATATATAAAGAGTGAGATACAAAGAGAGATATATAAAGAGAGGTATATAAGGAGAGAGATATAAAGAGTGAGATACAAAGAGAGATATATAAAGAGAGATATATAAAGAGTGAGATACAAAGAGAGATATATAAAGAGAGAGATATAAAGAGTGAGATACAAAGAGAGAGATACAAAGAGAGAGATATAAAGAGAGAGAGATGAACATTTACGAGGAGGAAACAAGTGAAGGGATATTTAGAAAAAAAGAAATATTATTATCTCTCAGATTATTATTATTATTACTATTATTATTATTATTATTATTATTATTATTATTAATATTATTATTATTATTATCTCTTTTAATCTCTTAGAGAGAATTAAAAGAAAGGGGAGAAAAGAGACAGATAAAAAGGGAGAGTGAGACTGTTACTATTGAAGAACGTGAAAAGAAACACAATCGCAATCATATTACGGAAAAATCGAACAGAAAGTTGGTGTTTAAAGTGGAAATAGTGGAGAAAATTAAACAAATAATTGAAAGTACCAAAAGAGAGAAGAGGAGAGGGGGTTAGAAAAAGAGAGAAGGAAATAAGGGAGAAGAAAAGAGAGTGAAAGAGGGGGGATAAAGGAAGAGGGGAGATAAAGGAAGAGGGGGTAGAACGGAAGATGGGGAGAAGAGGAAAGAAGAAGAGAGAGGGAGGGAGAAGGGAATAAGGGTAGTGGGAGACATTAGGAAAGACGGAGACAGAAGGGAATAGTGGAGAGAAAGAGAGAAAAGGAAAGAGGAGGAGAGGAGGGAAGGGAAGAGGGGGGAGGGAAGGAAAGAGGAAGGTAGAAGGGAAGATGGCGAGAGAAGAGGAAGAGAGAAGGGAAGGAGAGAGAAAGGAATAGGGGAGAAGGAGACAGAGAAGAAGAGGGAGATAGAATGCAATAGGGGAGAGAAGGAAGGAAAAGGAAGGAGGAGGAGGGAAGGGAAGGGAAGAGAGAGGTAGAAGGGCACATGGGTAGAGAAGGGAAGGGGGAGATAGAAGGGAAGATGGGGAGAGATGAGAAGATGTTGAGAGGTAGAGAGAAGGGAATAGGCAGAGTGAGACAGAAGAGAAGAAAGATAGATAATGGAATAGGGGAGAAGGAGAGAGAATGGAAGAGGAACAGAGAAGGAGGGAGAAGGGAAGAGTAGGAGAAAGGGAGATGTAGAGAGAAGTGAAGAGGGAGAGAGAAGGCGTCGACGTGATAACATTTAATTCCCAATTCGTCATTAAAATATTTTTTGGGAAGTTAAAGATGCAAAGACAAAACAAAGACAAAATACAATAAAATGTCGGCAGACAAAGTGATACCTGAGCGCTTTTACTCTTGCACGTGAGGGAATTAAGTGAAACGCGTCTCTATTTTGAGATATGACCACCAAAATTGGCTTGACTTTCACTGATAGTTATATATATATATAGATAGTTATATACAGAAATATAGTCTTAAAGTGTGCTATATTTATGGGGTAAAGTGCTCAATATCAGAGATAGAGCGTGTGTAAATATAAAAGTGGACATGGAAGTCAGCACTTAGAGGCGACAGTCTGTTTCATGCTAGTGCAATCGTCAGGCGACTAGTGCTGTTATTTTTCTCGGCTATTTATATAAGGGTCAGTGGTGCATTATGGGTAGTCTATTTTGGCGGTTACTTTTACCGGAAGTGGCTTATTTGTTTATTTATTTATGTCAAATTGTTTTGCTTGTTTTTTGTTTGTTTTTTTATTTTTATTTTTATTTTCTTATATATTTATTTATTTATTCTTTTATTTTGATCGGTGTTTTTGGTTAACGTAGTAAAAATTTGTTTATATGGCTTATTGTTGGTAGTCTATAATGGCCGTCATTACCGGAAATCGCTTGTTCGCTTATTTATTTGGGTCAAATTGTTTTGCTTGTTTTTATTTATTTTCATTTTTATTTTTTATCTTATATATTTGTTTATTTGTCATTGATTAAATCTGTTTGTTGAATTTGTGGTTTTTTCTGACTATTATTTAGGTGGGAACAGTTTTTAATTTATCTATTTAGGTTGGTTATCTTTATTTGTTTTTGTTTTGTTTTTTAAACGGCTAGTTTATCGTAATCGGTTGTTAGTTTATTTATATATTTGGATGTATTTAGATCGATTTATTATACTTGTTGTTATTTATTTGTTACACTATATCTTTTTGGCTTTCGGTTTTTAAGTAACGTAGTATATTATCTTTTATTAATGTTTTTTTTTTTTTTTTTTTTTTTTTTTATTATTTTTATTTGTATAACAGTTATAACTTTCGTCCGTTCTTTTGTTTTGATTTTGTTTCGTATATTCTAACAGGTGTGGTTTTATGATTTGTTTGGAGTAATTTATTTTGCTTATTTTATTGTTGTTTGTTTATATATTTATTTATTTTTCTATTTTAAGTTACGTAGTAAAAATTTGTTTTCATGTCTACATTTTGAGATTAGCTCGGATCTTTTATTTAATAATTTATTTTCATCTGGGAAGGTAATGATAGCTATTTTTTCCTCCAAGCAAAGTTTGCACTAAAAGACCACAAGGAAAATTTCAAAACCAACCCTGCATGCAGACTCATAAACCCAGCCAAAAGCGAACTAGGTAAAATAAGTAAAACAATACTAGAAAGAATTAATTCTGAACTTAGGAAGAAGTTAGGAGTAAACCAGTGGAAAAACACAAAAACAACCATTGACTGGTTCAACAGCATAAATAACAAACAAAATTGCCACTTCCTACAATTAGACATAAAAGAATTTTACCCATCCATAACAGAACGTACACTAGATAAGGCCATCAACTTAGCTCAGGAACAAATAATAATAAAACCAAACGAAATCGACATCATTAAGCACTCACGTAAATCATTATTATTTCACCATGAAGAAGCATGGATAAAGAAAGATGGGATATTTGACACTACAATGGGAAGCTTTGACGGTGCAGAGACATGCGAAATCGTAGGCATTTACTTACTACACGAACTAAGCAAAATAATAGATAGAAATGACACAGGGCTCTACAGAGATGACGGTCTCATAATCTTAAGAAACTGCAACAAACAAAAGACTGATAAAACTAGAAAAGCAATAATTAAAATTTTCAAAAATAACGGATTCGAGATAGATATAAAAACTAACCTAAACGAAGTAGATTTTCTAGATGTCACCTTCAACCTAAGAAAAGGCACACACAAACCATACAGAAAACCGAATGATAAACCACAGTACATACATATATACTCCAACCACCCGCCTTCTATAATCAAACAGATACCTAAATCGATTAACCGCAGGCTTTCCGACAATTCTTCCGATGAATCTATATTTAACAAGGCCAAGAAAGACTACGAAACAGCCCTAAAAGATAGCGGATTCCCAGCAACACTCACATACTCACCACAGAACACAAAAAAGACCAACAGAAAAAGAAATATCATATGGTTCAACCCACCGTACAGCAAAAACGTAAAAACAAACATAGGAAAAATATTCTTCAAGCTTTTACACAAACACTTCCCGGAATCAAGCACCCTACACAAAATATTCAACAAAAACACAGTAAAAATCAGCTACAGTTGCACCGAGAACATGGCACAAATAATAAAAAAGCACAACAGAAAAATTATTAACAAACCACACGAACAAATTAAACCCACGTGCAACTGCAGAATAAAAAACGAATGTCCCTTAAACGGTAATTGTTTACAAAACAACGTAATCTACCAAGCCACGACAAAATCAGCAGATAATGAAGAAAAAGTATATATAGGAGTAACCGAAGGACCATGGAAACAAAGAAATTATGTACACAAAATGTCTTTCACAAATAGTAAATATGCGAACAGCACAATGCTTTCTAAGTATATCTGGGAAATAAAAAACAAAACACACACCACACCAAAAATATCTTGGAAAATAAGGAAAAAATCATCAGCCTACAACAACCTATCAAAAACCTGCAAACTTTGCTTGGAGGAAAAAATAGCTATCATTACCTTCCCAGATGAAAATAAATTATTAAATAAAAGATCCGAGCTAATCTCAAAATGTAGACATGAAAACAAATTTTTACTACGTAACTTAAAATAGTAAAATAAATAAATATATAAACAAACAACAATAAAATAAGCAAAATAAATTACTCCAAACAAATCATAAAACCACACCTGTTAGAATATACGAAACAAAATCAAAACAAAAGAACGGACGAAAGTTATAACTGTTATACAAATAAAAATAATAAAAAAAAAAAAAAAAAAAAAAACATTAATAAAAGATAATATACTACGTTACTTAAAAACCGAAAGCCAAAAAGATATAGTGTAACAAATAAATAACAACAAGTATAATAAATCGATCTAAATACATCCAAATATATAAATAAACTAACAACCGATTACGATAAACTAGCCGTTTAAAAAACAAAACAAAAACAAATAAAGATAACCAACCTAAATAGATAAATTAAAAACTGTTCCCACCTAAATAATAGTCAGAAAAAACCACAAATTCAACAAACAGATTTAATCAATGACAAATAAACAAATATATAAGATAAAAAATAAAAATGAAAATAAATAAAAACAAGCAAAACAATTTGACCCAAATAAATAAGCGAACAAGCGATTTCCGGTAATGACGGCCATTATAGACTACCAACAATAAGCCATATAAACAAATTTTTACTACGTTAACCAAAAACACCGATCAAAATAAAAGAATAAATAAATAAATATATAAGAAAATAAAAATAAAAATAAAAAAACAAACAAAAAACAAGCAAAACAATTTGACATAAATAAATAAACAAATAAGCCACTTCCGGTAAAAGTAACCGCCAAAATAGACTACCCATAATGCACCACTGACCCTTATATAAATAGCCGAGAAAAATAACAGCACTAGTCGCCTGACGATTGCACTAGCATGAAACAGACTGTCGCCTCTAAGTGCTGACTTCCATGTCCACTTTTATATTTAGATAGTTATATATATATATAGATAGTTATATATATATAGATAGTTATATATATATATATATATATATATATATATATATATATAGATATATATATATAGATATATATATATATATATATATATATATATATATATATATATATATATAGATAGTTATATATATATATATATATATATAGATAGTTATATATATATATATATATATAGATAGTTATATATATATATATATATATATATATATATATATATATATATATATATATATATATATATATATATATATATATATATATACATATATATACATATATTGCTATTCTTAAGATTGGCGCTCTGAATGATGTTTGATTCTTTTTTTACGATCTGCGCCGACAAGAATGGGAATTAGTTTAAAATATTCATTTCTTTGTCCGATGTTTTAAGGGAAATTATTCTTAAAAACCATTATTTCATGTCATTATCTTTCATTTCCTTTGGTTGACATTTCGTCCGACCGATTTCCGTGTCTGCTTTGTTCGTTTGTTTTGTAAGCAAACTTAGAAATCGTTTTGTTGGTATTTTTTTTATAAACAAAAAGTGCCAAAATAATAACTACAGTGAAACGGCAATATGGAATGTAGCCTTGTAAAAAATTGGATGAATCAGCAATTAGTATATTCGTTCGTGTCTATCAATTACTATAGTTTATACGTAAACTGTATACCATTAGAGAATCATTGTACAAGGAACATGGACAAGAAATCCTGGTAGATCGCCCCGCAGAAAAACAAAAGGCATTCCACAAATATCTACTCCGGCATTTCTCTTCTAGAAGTTGCGATTTAATTTTTTTAATATACAATGATGTTCACCCTGTACAAGTAGCGGAACCACTCGACGTACAATGTTATTTATTAAGAGGCATGGTTTATACGGATATGTTCAGAAGATAACATTTGAACAGGTTAAGATTATAGTGACCGGAAGAGCATTCTCTTGGGTGTTGGTCCCACAGAGCAGAGATTTGTAGGAAGCAGCTACTCGAGCGCTTGCTACGTTTCATCTGTGAGAAAGAGGTTATAGGTTGGAAAATAATTTGTTACCCACAAGGAGACTCTTTTGAACTCTATTGAGACTGAAAAGTGAAGACCGTGCATCTCCTGTCCATATATGGCAGCAGTACTCCAATTTAGGCCTGATCTGACTTATGTAAATGTAGAGGATAGCGGGTGGAGTCAGGTGCTTACTGAAGCAGTAGAGTGAACCGATAATTTTTCCAACGTCTTTAGCGACGGATCGTATGTGCGAGTTCCACTTGAGCTCTAATTTGAGTCTGAGTCTCAATAGGCGCTCAATGCACAGCGTCTGGTGAGAGTTCTGGACCCGATCAGCGGTGATGGAATGTCACTAGTTTTGATTTCGATGTATTGAATGTGACCAGCCAGTTTTCCTCCACAAAGCTATTAGAGTAAAATCGCATGGCAGATCAGCTGCCAAAAACTGGTCACCTAGAGTTTTGGATATTTTAACGTAGCTCAGATATTCTTCCACAACGTCTCATACCTGCAGATTATAGACGGAGAAGAATTCATAAAAGCTGCAATTAAATCAGCCTCGGTCAAATTGAACACGAAGAAAGCAGATGGACTAGGATTTTAATGGAGATACTGACAACATAAGATGATTTTGGCATTGCCAAAATTGCAGAAGTAAAAATGATATATACGACAATGGTGATAAAATAAAAGACCTCAGTAGACCCATTTTCATCGCGCTCGGGGGGGGGATAAACGCGAACTCTATGAACAAGCAGCCTAATGAGTCACATGACGAAACTAAAGAATACAAATCGTGCCAAAATTCGACCGGAAATAGTACAGGCACAGTGCTATTTAGTTAAAGACATTAGTAGAAATAATGCGATATTTATGTTTGAAATGGTATTTGAAAATACAAATACAAAAAGATGAATACTTATGTTTTATAGATTCACAAAAGCGCTTGATAAAAGACGACACAAAGAACTGTTGGTATAGGTAGGTAAACTTGATTTGTGCGGGAAATATATTGCAATAATGTAGAACATAATCTGGGATCAAAGCAACTGTATAAGACAGAATATAAGGTTGTAAGAAAAAGGAATGGCCCAAGATGTGAAGTACAAATTAGAGTCACCAAAATCAAGCAAGTATAAAAAAAATTAAAAAAATTAAAAAAATTAAATATCTAGAAAGGCCGAAAATTTAGACACCGACATCCGTAGGATGACTAACAAAATGTAAGAAATGTATTTAAAAAAACGGGTAACTTTTCATAGAAACAAGGAGAAGAGTAATGCGATGTTATGTAATATTGGCCCTCCCCTTATGACAGTTAATGTTAAATAATCACATCACAGATGAAAAATAAACTTGAACCAAATGAAATGTGATTCTACAAAAGGATGCTGGGAATTCCATTATCTGTTCACGTGAGTAATGTGAGAGTTTTAAGGAATTTAAAAAAAATACTATACTTAGAAATTGAAATTTCTAGGGCACATAATGAGGAAAAGGGACTTGGAGAATGTGACGATCACAGGGCAATACTGAAGGCAAGTAAGACCAATAATTGGTTGACAGAACAGGGATTAAGAGATCGCAAAAAATAAACTTACTAAGAGTCACTACGAACAAAGAAAGTTGTGAAGAGTTGTAATCTCCCACATCCTGAAAGCTACGGAACATAAAAAATACTCTACGCATATATATATATATATATATATATATATATATATATATATATATATATATATATATCAATAAATGCACAGAAATTTGAGGAAAAAAGTATTCATTTTGTAAAAAGGATATTGATTTTGCAACAAAATCTCCTTTTTGTTAATGTCCTTAATGTCACTGGTGAATTTGCCACACGGCAAATCAAACATATTATACTGAACATTTCAGAACAAAATTCAACTAGTGACTATACATCAGGCTTCGAATATATTGGTCAGTACTTATGCAGTGCAATATTATTCTCTTTTCATTGATCTAAAAAGTGTATATTAAAAATATTGGGACTTTTCTATTCCCCACCTCCAAATATTAAGTAATATATTAGATATGTTACAGTAATCCTTGTTTATACATAATGACAGTTAAGAAAAAGTAGATCATATATATATATATATATATGTATGTGTGTGTGTGTGTGTGTGTGTGTGTGTGTGTGTGTGTGTGTGTGTGTGTGTGAGCGCACGTGCTTAAACAGTCAGATATAAATAAAATATATTTGTAAAAAAACAATGTGAATAATAAAAAATATAAATAAAAAACAACAAAAATAACATCAGTAACAAAATTTACTTAACTTCATTTATTACAATTATGTCGCTTAACATTCTAGTTTACACCTTGACTTTCACAATTAGCCTGAAGAAAGTTTAAGAGCGTTGTTAAATTTTAAAAACATATCGATGGAATTAGCTGGAATTAGCGGTTCTGTTTATAAATACATGTTGAACACACATATATATATATATATATATATATATATATATATATATATATATATATATATATATATATATATATATATATATATATATATATATATATATATTAAACCTAAAGAGCCAAACTTACCACGGTTTCACCGAAGCGGATCGTCAGGGATTTCTGGCGAAAGAGGTAATGTGGGAATATATAGCCTACAAACTCAAAATCATGACCACGTGAACAAAACAAAAGAAACGCAACATGAAAAAGAAAGAACGAAAAAGAAAACACAGACGACGGAATGGGTAAAACTTTATTCCAAAAATAAAATCAAGTTAAAAAAAACAAAAGGAGGGGACCTAATCAAACAACCAACGTTTTTATGTCTACATTTACTTAAAATATCAGTTTTTGAATTTCGTAAGTGATCAGGTTCATTGTATAAAGCGATTGCTAGTTTTTCCTCTAGACATAGGTGACAAACTTTGTTACCTGCTCTATATTTGGGACATCTTTTTAATATTTCCGATTTCAAAATAGGTTCTTTATTGTTGTCATGTCTAAAATTCCACATATAGTTGGATAACGTGGTACTATGTTCATTGTTGAAGCTACTAATATGGTTATAATACCGTTTTTTAAAAACATTTTGAGTGGATCCTATGTATAATTTAGGGTTTTCATCGTTGTTATTAACTATATCCTAGTATATTTTAACTTGATAAATCACACACTCCTGCTGGCACATTCCCTGGAGAGGACAGGTTTTCTTATTCCTACAATTGCATCTAGGATGGGCAGTCTGTGGTTTATCCTTAGTTTTTTTCGTATTATATCCATTAATTAAACTAGCTATGTTGGGCATACAACTATAGCTTAATTTAACACTGTTTTTATTAAATATTTTGTATTATTTACTGGTCTTTGTGAAGTTTTGTTCTAATAGTTTAAAAAATAGTTTACCTATTTTAGTTTTTACTAATGAATTAAACGGGGGAATGAACCCCAATATTTTTCTATTTCTGGTTTTATGTCTATTCCGCGTTCTACAGTCATCATTTGTATGAATGTATTCAAGTTTATTCTTGTGTCCACTTTTAATTAAAGCCTGTTCGTAAATTATTTTATTTGCACCGAAAATGTTCTTATTCGATGAACTGGTGGATAATCTATAGCTAATACCTTTGGTTATATGCTTTAAGATATGTGTTGGGTGGTTAGAGCCACATTTATGTATTTCAGGTTCTGATTATCCTTTTTATATGGTGAAATCGCGCCATCTCGTAAATCTAATGTAATGTCCAGGTAATTAGTAATTTTTAGGTTTGTTTCTATTTCGAGATTAAATCCGAATTTTTTAAAGAGCCAATGCAGCTTTTTTCGGATTATTTAGCATTTCCTGGGATTGCTTCTATCAAATATTATTAGCCCATCATCTCGGTACTGACCAATGTTGTTAAAATCCACGTACTTATTTAGATTATTAAGTAAGAGTCATCCGACTAATTCGCACATTAAGATCCGTCGTAACCCCCATGGGGTTGTCAAAATTATTTTTATCATCTTTTTTTATTCATAGCTCATTATTATGGAAAAATAAAGTCTTGCGGCAATGTCTAATTAGTTCTATTTTATCATTAGAAATTTGCATAAATTCTTTGGCTAATTCTAGGGCTTCATTAAGTGGTTTTTCCGTGATTGAAGGATAGTATTCCTTTATATCATACTTAATGAACGAACATTTATTGTCATTATCGTAATTCTTTAACCACTCATAAGTAGAACGCCATTGGTTTATATTTAGAAAAGTTCTTAATGATTCACATATTTCCTGTAATATGATTTTACTAATTTTACCTAATTGAGTTTTGGTGGGATTTATCAGTCGGCATTCGGGGTTGCCTAAAAAATTACTTTTATGATCTTTGATCGTTATGAAGCAATTTTTGATATTCATGTTTTCGACTCGGTTACCTAAATTAAATTTATTAGCTAATATACTGGCTTCCTTATTTAATTTAGCATCAATATTATCAGGGTTTTTTTTGTAGTGTTTAATAACCTCTTTGTGTAGCATCATGTTATACTTTTTAGGACTTATTTTATATAGAAATTTAGATTTATCAGCCTTTACATAAATATTTCTATTGTTCTTAATTTCTTTCAAATCTCTACTATTCTTTTGTATGCTATTATTAGTCAGTTTTCTATATTTTAATTGTCTAATTAATCCGATTAACTCAGATTCGAATCTATCTAATTCTTTAACATGTGGAGGGGGACCATTAGTCTTAAAGCATAGAGGATCATTCGGTTGGCAAGGTCGAATTTACTGCTTATAAACTTCAATCTTCCATGAATCTTTCACGTACATTCATATCTGCTCATGGCGTATCAAATGTAAACAAATGACGTCACACATTATGAAATGGACAAAGTGGCCGAATCGGTTAAAAGACACGTCAGGCTATATGACGGTTCCGTATAGGATAAAGGTTCGAATCCTGTCAGCGGACGAATATTTTTTATGAAAATTTCTCGGACATTCATGCCGGTAAATGTTATTTAATACTGTTTATTATAAACAGAGCATTTACTTAAATACTTGTATCTATAAAAAGAATTTTAAACATAAAAATGTCTTAAAATACGTGAAAATATAAATATGTTGTTCTGTGTTTGTGTATACGTATGTGTTTTTGAACATGTAAATATAGGTCCTTGCTGGACTAGATAATCGTTATTTTTATATGTTTATATTTGATTTGTAACCTGTAGTCGTTATTACCTTTGCAAATTTTCTTGATTACACAGCGGCTCTTTTATAAATGCCCTTCGGTTTTAGTTCCACCCCCATCCCCCCACCCCTTTTTCTTTTACTCTCCCTCTCTCATCTTCTGAGCTTTAAGATTATATCGTCTATTGTGTGTATGTCACTACAAAATGTATACTCTTTTCCGGTGTATCTTTAATGTATTAGACATTTGAAAATATTCATATTTCTCTCACTTAAACCGTCTGTGACTTCCCTCTTTAAAACTTCTCTCTGTTAAATTTTAATCCCCACTTCATCTTTCGACCTTCCTGTCCTACTCTCGTCTATTACCCCTCCCTATAAATTTCATTTACTCTAGCATTCGTCCCCCACTCTCATACATACACTCTCACTAAATTTTATTTTTTATTCCCGGAGTTGTTTTTTTCTGTTTTCTTTTTGAATTTGTAGGTCTGATGAATAGGATTGTATTTACGATTACAATGGAATAAATTATGACCTTGGAATATTAGTGTTTAAGCCCATTTATTATATATATATATATATATATATATATATATATATATATATATATATATATATATAAAAGTGAACATAGAAGTCAACACGTAGAGGCGAGAGTCTGTTTCATGCTAGATGCAATCGTCAGGCCTGACGAACAGACTGTCCCCTCTAAGTGTTGACTTCTATGTTCACTTTTATATTTATACACGCTCTATCTCTGATATTGAGCACTTTATCCCATAAATATAGCACATCTTAAGACTATATTTCTTCATATATATATATATATATATATATATATATATATATATATATATATATATATATATATATATATATATATATATCTGTGTGTGTGTGTGTGTGTGTGTGTGTGTGTGTGTGTGTGTGTGTGTGTGTGCGTGTGTGTGTGTGTGTAACCAAATTGGTAAATATCGGTAGGTATACGAGCGGGCAATTTTATATAAATACATATAAATATTTTATTGTGTAAGAAAAAAGTGCTCAATGTTAATTAACAGAACTATTTAATATATATATTAAGAAATATACATAATATTTTGCATTAATTACACAACGAGTTTCTAGCCGAATTATAATATTTATTTTTATTCATACCATACACACACACATACGTATATATATATATATATATATATATATATATATATATATATATATATATATATATATATATATATATATTTACATTTATTTGTGCGGTGAGTTTTTATAATTTATAAGGTTTATACCTCCTCTTGTAAATAAACGTGATGATATATTTATTTATATGTATTTTTCTAATTTCAGATGTATAAATATCGGCATACGATGGACGAAACATATAATATCAGAAGAGAAACAAGATATTGCATTGTTATATGTGATGGGGAGACAACGTAGAAAATTGCGAACAATTTGAAAGGAGATCAGAGAATAAATGAAAGAGAAAATCAAAGCATCAACAAGATAATAAGTAAAAAAGGAAGTGGCTTTAAAAATGTCGTTAAAAGAGATTCGAGGAAAGTCACAAGATAATGAGCAAGAAAATTGCGTTGAACAACAAGAAAATGATTGAAGATGGTTTTTAATAAGATAAATAGAATGGATAGATGCAGAATATTAAGAATTTGGTTAACATTTGCGAGCAATCAAGGTACCACCGGCAAGTAAACATCGTAAATAGAAACGTATAAATTAAACCAATAATTACAGGAAAACTGACTTCTCGAGTGCAATTACTGGTGGTTAATCTAGAGCGCTTACATTTTTCATATTAATATAAGTGTCTACTTAAATGCCGACCCATACTAGATTTTAATAGAACTTTTATATTGAAATCACAGAGTTACATTATAAATTTATGTATGATTTGAGGTGCCCAGATGTCTCAAAGTAGGGTAACACGAAGAATACGATGACACAAGTATTAGCCAGCCAAAACTATAAAGAAAAGATGCAAACATTGGTGTTCATAGATCGAATATATATTTAGTGAAATCAATTGGTCCTCCTGTCATAATGGAAATGCATTTATTTTAGAGACTATACAGATTTATTTAAGACTATATAACGAATTTTCCATAACACATATTATATATATATATATATATATATATATATATAGTCAAACCTAATGAGCCAGACAAACCTACCAAGGTTTCACTTAGGCAAATCGTCAGGTTTGACTAGGTTTGCTCTACACTTGTATCGAGCTCTTTAGTTAGGTGTTTACTCGTATCGGTTTTTTTTTTCTTTGGGCCTTGAACCTGTATCTGTGCGATTATTTTCGACAGACTTTCATATTCCTGGCTCTTTCTTTTTTAAAACCTTTTTTTGCCTTCGAGATTGATTTGGCTATTGTTAAATCAAGAATTCGAAGGTTTTTCGACACGAGTATAGTTACCTATATATATATATATATATATATATATATATATATATATATATATATATACAGGGTATCCAGGAAAAATACCGGTAAATTCAGAATGTCGTGAGATAACCGTTGAAGAGTGGTGACGACTCATCTGACTGAAAAATTCAGGAAGAATTTCTGTACATTTTGTCAATCCATACGTTGGATGTTTTTCTTTGGAGTGTACGATAACATGACACTCAAAATGAGTGAGTTGGTTAGCCATAAGAGAAGAACAAAAGACGAAAGTTGTTTGCAAATATACGTTAAATGACGAGTCACCAAATCGAGCAGCAATTAACCAATCATAAAAGAACCAATCATAAAAGAACCAATCAGAATTAAGTTATTTTGCGAGAGTCGAATGAATATTCACTGTCTTGAATATTCAAGAAATTTATTCAAGGTTATTCATGGAAATTATTCCTGGAAGATAAAACAGTGATAATAAATTCACCGCATTTTTACTAAGCACCCTGTATACAAAAAAACGCTATATGCGTCATAAAATTACCTAAGCAAGAATCATTTTGAATAACTACTCAGCGTCAATGGATTTTCATGCCACACAAGAGAAAAAGAACAAGATGTTTATACATCTTTCTTTCTTTTTATATGTCATGTCCTTTCAGGACGTAGGCGATCTTGGCTCTCCACCTCCCTCTATCCCTTGCAGCTCTCAACAATGTCCTTCCCTCTCCCACCTCCCCAGACCACATTCTGTCATCCACTTGTTAAGTCCGCCAGGTATGTTACCACTTTGTTTTCCCTTGTTGTTCTTTCCCTCTATTCGACCTGTGAGTATTAGATTCTCTTTCTGAACGTGCTGAATTCGTGTAGACCTCTATGGTGCTAATATCACATACCATCTTAGCGATCTGAAAATCATGCAATATGATTCCAAGCAAGGTTAATTATAGAATATTCCGTACGCTAGTAGCACTAAAATATTCCAAACTATTGCCAATATTTCGATACGTGATAAACTTGAACTATTGTTTGTGACATTTCCACAATGTCTTCCTACGAATCTATCTCAGTACGTGGCATATTAAACTCAGAAATCAGTATTTTCTTGCCAAATCCTTTCTGGGATTCGCTATAATTGACTAGATTCTTAAAAGAAACTGTGTATCGCAGTGTTAGATTGTGACATATCTAACTTTTGTAATAGAAGGCTTTGAAACGTTCGAAGGGATTTCGGAATATCCTCATCACTTAGTTCTGCTCCTTGATTCCATTTCGAACAATGGAATGGACATTTCAGCATTTTCGGCACATTTTTTAAATTTAGAATAACGGAAAATCATTAGATTCACAATTTCATAGTTACCGGATACCGCAATATGACACACATGAATCATTGAACTCATTTGAATTTTAATCTTAGAATAAAGCTTTAGAAATAAACTATAGCTCACTGAGACATAAACAACAGACACCTGATAATGAAGCACTTAATTCAATAAGAAAAAAGTCACTCCCGACGGAGTGTATATATCAAGCTATTCATCACTTTCACGCACTCTTCATCTACAATAACTTTTGTATACATTTCAATGTATGAGTCTGCATGCGTGTGTGTAAGTATGTGTGTGTGCATAAATATATTGTTTCAAATTTAACTATGACGATAAAAATTTAAATTCGAGTTGTGTTTACTTTACACGAGTGCCATTGAAAGTGTCATTGGTTCATTTCCAATTCCCCTAACCATAACTTTAAACAGACCGTTATTTCTAGCCATGTTTAGCAAACAGTCTGAAAAAAGGAAAACTCTAAATTCAAACGAGTTGAGAAAGCAAAAGAAAATTACTTAATTATGTTTCCCAAGAACAGTCAGGACAATATATTACTTAGAAATATTAAAGAAAGCAAAGCTAGGAATAACTCTTACCATTATCGTTTTGAAGAGATATGGTACAAGGCATAGTTGTTCTTTCGTTGACAAATTAAACTCTGGTACACGTAGGCGGTTGGCGGTGGGGTTAAGATGCATTCTAAACATCATTCGACATTAGATTGTCTGAGGCATTTAATACTGGATAATGGCGTCAAAGTCAAATTCGATACCGTTACAGCCACAGAACCATCGATGTTTTGTTTGGGGTTTTTTATAAAAAAAAATAGCTATTATATACATAGCCTATTTTAATTCACCCATGTTTATAATGGTTTGTAGACTTCCACAGGGAGCTGTCTTCAATTATGCTGATGAATATGTAAATATAAGCGACAATACTGACACGAAGTTATTTGCATTTTTCATATAAGTCAACATGAAAATATTTTAATCTTCTGTCTCTGCCGAATGTAATTACCGCAAACAAAAAGTATTACTGAATTATGAACGAAAAACAAACATTTGTTTTCCGACGTTATTCATATTTACGAGAATGGCATCCTTGAAATCGGCTTAATGAATAGATATAGAATTGGCTACAATCGATTTCATTAAAAATATTAATATGAGCATAAAAACACTTAAAGATGGAATAATAATAATAATAATAATATCCCGTACCAATCAGTGATTACGTAGTGCAGGGTTAAAAGCTGAAACCGAAGGTTTATTCTTGCTGCTAGTAATTACCTTAATTAATTATTCTTGCTAACTAGTAATTACCAAGCACACATAGAAAAAAAAATTATGTTAGCCCAAAATGCAGATTCTGTGATAAATATCCAAATACAAGTGACTATCTTGTATTAGGTTACCCACTGAATATAAAACCCGGCATGACAGAGTAGGGCAATATCTGCATCGGAAAATTTGCAAATGTTACGGAAAAGAAACCACAAGAAATTTGTATAAATACTATCCAGACCCTGTTACGGAAATAGGACCTGTAACAATTTTATGGGACCCCTTACAATACACACACATGGAACAATGAAAGCTAATCGCTCAGATATCGTGACAGAGACCGCAAAAACAAAATGTGTCTTTTTATTGACATAAGAGTCTCTGCAGATTGTAATGTATCTTTGAAGACATTCAAAAAACTATCAAAATGCAAGGACCTTGAAATCGAAATTTCAAAAATATGACATATGAAGACATCAACAAATCCAGTCGTAGTTGAAGCCCTCGGACACTTCGGAAAATAGTCCAATAGATTCACTCACAAGTACAGTCTACACCTTACGAATGGATTTATCTATCTAAAATATGTGTGATCTTAAGTGTTTGTTTTTTGTCTTTTTTTGGGGGGGGGTCCTCAAAAAAATGAACAGTGTAAAATGTTATGCTGGCATTTTGTACCTTAGGTCTCTGCTTGGGGTTCGGTAAAATGAGTATACACCAAAATACAAAGCTAATCGCCCAGACATTGTTATTATAGACCGCAAACAAAACAATTCCCTCCTTATTGATATGTCAGTCCCTGCAGACTGCAATATATCTTTGAAATTCTTCAAAAAGCTATCAAAATACAAGGACATTGACATCGAAAACTAAAAAATGAGGAACATGGGAACATCAACAATCTCTGTAGTAATTGGAGCCCTCGGATTGGGTGGAAAAGATTCCGGTAGACCCATTGGAGTGATACCTAGAAGCTCATGCCTTAAAGAAAAACAAAATATTGTTCTTAAGAGTACAGTCAACACCTTACGAAGGGATTTGTCTATGTAAAGTATGTATGTTGTTGTCTTTTTGTTTTTAATTGCTTAGTGGAAAATATCATGATGCCATTTCAGAAAGTAACGGATACACACCAGAAATCAAAGGAAATAATAATAATAATAATAATTTGTTCAACAGTGATTTATTAGACAAATTACAATCGATATAATTTGAATGGTACATGCACCAAGCATATTCTGAAGTAGCAAAATTATGGATCTAGGTAAATTGCTCGAAAAATAATTTCTCGAACTATCAATTGTTCAAAAGGCAGTTTGCTCAAAGTCTGTGGTTAAAAAAATAAAACTACATTGTTTCTAATATTTACTCTAAGATAAAATAATCCAAATTTATTGTTGTTAACTGAACAGTTAAAATTGAAGAACGAGTACATTTATATAGCAGGTCTTATTTTGTTTCTATAGTTTAAAATAAAGGCTACATTTTTATTACTACTGTTATTCTTCGTGATTTAAAAAAAATAAAAAATATATAACTATTGTTGCTAATATTTACTCTATTAGTATGAAATATTATATGCAACACTTCTTAAATATTTTTCAACATTGTTGTGTCATAGTTTGATACAATGTTCTTTAATCGCATTGCACAGTCACGTGACTTTTTTTATGCCATCAGCTGCACCCACTCCTCCCACATATTGCTCTATTCGCAGTTCTTGTAAACTTTGTTCTCTCTTTAGTCCATCAATAATGACAATAGATATTTGGTTGCTATGGTAAGAAAGGGAGAGCCACACATATAGAGAGTAGCCTTGCCCCCGTGTGTTGGGCGAGCCAAGAGAGAAAATCCTAGAAGACTGACTGCTAAAGTGAGGGAGTGTTGTGGCTACGAGCAATCTGCCTTTCGAGCAATTGATAGTTCAAGAAATTATTTTACGAGCAATTGATTTCGAGCAATTTACCGGATACGCAAAATTATATACGCAAGTAACTCCCATTTTAAAATACTTACAATTTATTCATTAACTATGTTTTAAAAGAATGAATATGAGAGAAAAGCAGTTAGTATGTGATAATCGTTGCCAAGACGATCAGACTTCACTCGCACGATTTTATTTCACAACTGTTCTTAGAACGCCATAGACATCGGTAATGGTGCCTAATCGAAACTGGGCAGCGGCATCAAGTTTCATGATCAAGATTTTGAATGAGTTTGCAATATGGAGTATAAATGGATCTCCAAGTTAGAACAACTCTGCACAAAATACATAAAGATAATGTTACCATTCATTTAGTGGTGGGTGCCGATGGCTACTGGAATTCCTTACGTACTACGTTCTGGCGTGGTATAACGCAGCCAGAAAAACGAATAAGGGGAATAAATTTTCCAAAGCTAACATTGGTGATTTGTGGCCCGTTTATTTCTGGTCCTGCATCCGTTTACTGAACCCGCAAAACAACGCCATGTGAAATGTTTTTGATCAGGACACAAACTCTCAATAAATTCCCATACGGCTGTCATTTCATAGACTGGAATATCTGTGCTTCCCAATTGTTTTTGTGGCATTATATATATATATATGTAAAATATATATATATATATATATATATATATATATATATATATATATATATATATATATATATATATATATATATAAATATATATATATATATATATATATATATACATATATATATATATATATATATATATATATATATATATATATATATATATGGAATTTAGTGCACATACACTTCTTACAGAATGAAGGTATAATACGCCGATGAAATTGATTTTGAAGTGTAAATGTCAAAAATGTGGCACATGAGTACATCAATAATTACACTTGTAGGTGGAGCAATCGGATTAATTGGAAAAGGTTCCGATAGACTCATTGAATGGATTCCTGGAATCCCATGCCATAAAGACACACAACAAATTTTACTCAAGTAGTGCTCACACACTACGAAGAGTTTTATCTATGTAAAATATATGTGATATAATTTTTTTTGTTTTTGTATAAGAATAGTCAATGGAAAATGTCATGTAGTTATTTCTGACTGTTACGTCTCTGGTTGGGAGATCGGAAGCAAATGTGTATACAACAGAAATCAAACATAAAAATAATAATAATAATAATAATAATAATAATAATAATAATAATAATAATAATAATAATGAAGGTATCTCCTATCAAAAAACGGCGAACCAGAAGATCCAAAAATTACAGCATGTCTGTCCATCACATATAGATTAATCACGCCTGTACTAATTGAATGCACTTACTCTTTTCTCGATGCAAACAAGATTCTTTCTCGAGAAAATAAAGGTTGCCTAAAAGCTCAAAAAGCCTGAAAGATCGGCTATTGATAAAGAAAAGGATCCTGGGATCTTGAAAAAAAAAGTTTGAAATCTTAACACAGCTGGGATAAATTATCGTAAAGCCTTTTGATAGTACGCTACACTCTTCGATTCTTAAGCCTTTGGAAATGTACAAAGTTTCCCCAGTGATAGTAAATTACCTTCAATATAACGTGAGATTATGGAAAACCACATTATACCTAAATCACACAAAAGACACTAGCACTTTATAATTTTTGTATATCAGACGAAAAATTTTCAAGGAGAATCCCTGTCACCGCTTTTATTGTATCTCTCCCGATTCCCCACCTTTCCCATGGAATAAACAGCAATAAATATCAATACAAAATAATCAACAAAGTATTTAATCACTTATTCTATATCGATGATCTAAGATGTTTTCTTAATGATAAAAATGAGTTGAACGATCTCTTAAACACCGTAAAATATTTCAATGATGACATTGGTATGGATTTCAGGTTAGATATATGTGCAAAAGTAACATTCAATAAAGGGGGAATTACCGAAACGCGCTCCATAGATCTCGATTTTGTCACAGAGATTAGGAGACTGGAACAAGAGGAAACCTATAAATAACTTGGAGTCAGCGAAGGAGAAGAAACAACTTATTCAGAAAGAATACTACACCTGGTTTTAATAGCGAGTTGAATTCACAAAACGTAATATTATACATAAACACTTTGTTTAAACTTAATTAATATTGATAACGGTATTACACCACAGGTGTAATACTGTTTCAATATCCTTAATTGGACCATAGCTGACATTAAATCATCACATTTGCGACCTTATGTATTGTCCTAAGGCCGATGTTGATCGTGTGTACGTGTCCAGATCCGAAAGAGGTAGCGGGTTAGTTCTATGTTACAAAACTACAACAATTGATCTTCAAATGCACCTAAAAGCTACAGAAGACTGGATGATGAATTGTCAGAGAACATGTAAGATATTAGAAATTTATAAAACACACAGACAGAACAATCAATGCTAATCTCCCAAACATTGTGATCAAAGACCGCAAAAACAAATTAGCTTTTTTATTTATATGGGAGTCCCTGATGATTTTGAGAATTTTCAAAATCTATCAAAATACAAGGATCTTCAAGTGGAAATCTAAAATATACAGCACAAGAAGACATCCATAATTCCAGTTTTGGTTGGAGCCCTCAGATTGATTGGAAAAGATTCTTACAGGCTCATTGAAAGGGTTCCTGGTAGCCCATGTCTTAAAAACATACAAAAAACTATTGCCATAATTACAGCTCACCACTTACAAAGGGCTTTATCTATGTAAAACGTGTCTGATCTTAGGTTGGGTTTATTTTACTATTTTACAAAATCGTTCAGGGAAAATGTCATTATGCTATTTCTGGTATTAGGTCTCTGGTTGGGATCAGGAAGGAAATGAGCATACAATAGAAATCAAAGGAAAATAATAATAATAATAATAATAATAATAATAATAATAATAATAATAATGTAATGAGCATTCACCCCCATCAGTAGTCGACAATATGCAAGTAAATCACATGTCGAATACGGTCATCTGATATTACGCTTAGAGAGCAATCGCTCTGGTATCACGTTACATGAAGGTATACATATAGGGATGCTGGTACAATTGTGACGACGGAAAAGGCGACAATAGAGTGGACCAAGGCCTTGCAGGTCAAATAGACGAAGCAGTAGCTTAATTTGTTTGTTTTGTGCTTGGCGCACTCGGGACAATTTCCATTTCTGCAATGCAAGAGATCCTTGGAATACCTGACATCATTGAGAGTGTGCACTTGGCAGCACTTCTTGAAACATTTGCTGAAGAAAGTGTTGCGTCTGTAAGCAGCGGGTAACAGTTGAGATATTATCATCACCACCCGTTCGACTGATCTCAAAACCAAACTCGGCTTGACTTTATAAATTTCGATAACAATGAAGTTTACTTTATATTTCACTTCTGAGCTGAGAATATTGTGTTTATTATTAATTTGTATTTTAGAATTGTATTTATTATATATTTTTTATTCTCATATTTTTTCTTCTCAATCATCCTGGTTATTTTGACATCAAAATCAACAAAGGCTGTCATAAAAATTATAAGTTTTTTCTTTGAAAAATGAAACTCATATGGAAAAAGATCAAATCTTCTAAACTATGAAAATCAGACGGAATATTTTCGCTATTTCTGCCTGTGTATTTTTTTATACTGTTAAAGGAAAATATTTAAACTTTTGTAGAATATTTGTGTAACACGATACTAGAAAGCGTCTTTGAAGGCTTCAGACGATAGGATGTTTACACGTACAATAAGAAATAAGTTATTCAGCAAAACAAAATATAAATGGTTTAGTTTCACAGATATATCATTGAAATGATACTACAAATTCCCTGACTTCAAATAAAAAGGGATTCCAATAAAATGTCGGAATTTAGGATATTTTGTTAGGGTATAGCTACTAGTCAAGTCCATAAACATTCACTCCACACACACATAAGCAGACACACACACACAGATATATATATATATATATATATATATATATATATATATATATATATATTAATACGAAGATCCCAATATGCAGATGTGATACCAATTTATTGGGTCTCTCGATATAAACGCGATAAATCACCCATAAATATAGTAAATTTGATATATATAAATTTATATAAGGAATATATATATATATATATATATATATATATATATATATATATATATATAAAAGTGAACATAGAAGTCAACACTTATAGGCCTCTAAGTGTTGACTTCTATGTT
This sequence comes from Acanthosepion esculentum, assembly GCA_964036315.1. Taxonomy (NCBI): domain Eukaryota; kingdom Metazoa; phylum Mollusca; class Cephalopoda; order Sepiida; family Sepiidae; genus Acanthosepion; species Acanthosepion esculentum. Next base: position 119,560,479 of record OZ038489.1, on the reverse strand, counting down.
CACTTTTATATTTACACACGCTCTATCTCTGATATTGAGCACTTTATCCCATAAATATAGCACACTTTAAAACTATATTTCTTCATATATATATATATATATATATATATATATATATATATATATTGAAAATACAGTGAGATAAAAAGACAAAATCTCAGGAAACATTTTTGCAACAGGGTGTCTATCATTAGAATATAGTTCACAAGTTGTTTAGTAGCAAACACTCACACAGAAACACACTCACAAACTCAAATACTGCAACTATATAACTATATATATATCTAGGTGAATAAAAGGGATTGTCATATATATATATATATATATATATATATATATATATATATATATATATATATATATATATATATATATATATATATATATATATATCAGGTCGTTATCAGGAAATTGATTTTTTAGAAAAAGTTTCTATTGAACACGCTTGATCTAGTCTGTAAGAGCAATCGAAGGTACGTCCACGCACACATACACATGCACCCACGCCGCACTATAAAATGTCTGCCATACACTGACGCCTTTCACTTTTAATAAAACATGCATCATTCTTTGAACCCGGCAGAGTGAAAGTGTTATTTTTTGTTTTTCTTTTTGTTTTCTAACGAACGTTTACTTTATTCTAAAACCAACAAATTTACTGACATTAAAATCAGCAAATGCTGGCATTGAGAATTTGTAATGCTTTCCTTGAAAAGTGAAACTCCTGCAAAAATCTCAAATGCTTTTCTTAAACAAGAAAAGTAGAGAGAATTTTGTTCAATGTTTGCTTCTGCATTCTTTCTCTTTGTGAGCAGCAAATAAACTTTTTTTGAGTAACTTGATACATGGAAAATTCTTTGAAGGCTTCTCGCAATGCAATGAAAAATACATTATTTAACAAAATAGAAATACATTAAAACCTAACTATCTATCTCCCTCTATCTGTGTGTGTTTACGTGTGTATATATATATATATATATATATATATATATATATATATATATATATATATGAATAAATAAAGTTTTAAAATGTGCTATATTTATGGGATAAAGTGCTCAATATCAGAGATAGAGCGTGAGTAAATATAAAAGTGAACATATCAGTCAACACTTAGAGGCGACAGTCTGTTTCATGCTAGATGCAATCGTCAGGCCTGAAACAGACTATATATATATATATATATATATATATATATATATATATATATATATATATATATATATATATATGAAACAGACTTATATATATATATATGTATGTATGTAAATGTGTTTGTGCGCGCATGTGTGTGTGTTTGTGTGTGTGTGCGCGCGTGTGTGTAACCGAAACAAAAGTGACGATAATGAGACAAGGGTGGGTGTATTAACGACGCATTTCGCCGAGAGCATCTCCTCTCTTTAGCTTCCTCAGTTTACTCAGTTTAGAATGAACGAAAGACAAAAGTATATGAGAAAAATGACTTAAGATCACTGGAGATCATCAATCAAAACACATTGCCCGACCTTATGTGAGAAGCTTTTTGTTTCATTGTTTTATCGGTATTAAAGCAATTTCTTTTTTTTATTTTAAATCAGTCCACCGAAATGAGAGAGATTATTTTTAATTATAAACATATACTTACATTTGCGTGTACAGTCAAACACACCCACCCGAACGTATATATACATATATTAGTTACTTTTGTATAATTGCACATATATAACCATATATACATTCACACTCATACAAAAAAATACAAAATTCTTTTGAAATATTCCGGGACGTCAGATTGAAGTACGATTTACGATATATGATTAGTAGATTTAGTTTTACTTAATAACAATCTTTCCTAAGAGTTACACTTCTGAAACTGAATTTGAAAAGACTTAAAAGTATTATAAATTTGTCTAATTAATTTTTTTTTTAAATGAAACAAATTTTGTATTTTTTTCTTTAGACAATATTGTCCTTAATATATATTATTCATAAAAGCACTTAAAATCTGTTCAAATTAAATACTGTCTTAGTTCTATTTTGTGTTTATTGTTTTTATTTTCGAGCCTTGATAAATAAATGACATTCTAGCTTCTATATATACGTGCAACAAAAGGAATCATACATAACCTTGATAAAGTCTCTCAGATGAAAGTAACGCGAGGGCTAAGAATAGTTATTCCTCTTGTCTTTTTATTCATATATGCAGGGTGTATAAAAACAATTTTACAAATTTGGGGTAGGTTCCTCATATCAAAACAAGGAAAAAATAACCATATGAACATATGTCTGGAAATCTTTAATTTTTGAGTTATAAAGTTTACAGAAAGTTTAAGGTAGATAGCGCTCTGTTGCTATGTAGACCAGCTTGAATTTGCTATTCGTGTACATTTGTGGTTTTTCTGTCTTCAACGTTTAAGGTGTGTAGTAGAGAGTTAACTGAGAAGGATTAGGTTTAACAATGACAAGATATTTATATAGAGAGCAAGCAGGTATTATTTTTACATACGGCCGCGCCAATGGTAATGGACGAGAGGCTACAAAGCAGATTGTGTTTTCAAATCAAAGGCAGCGGAGTCATCCAACCTTTGTTGATGTTTCTCGTCGCGTTACTGAAACAGGATCCGTGGCACCACAAACTATGTACTGAGGAAGGACGAGCACTGTTCGTATACTAGAACACGAAGAACACATTCTACAGGTTGTTGGAGATGGTCCGGGTACCAGCAAACGTCAAGTGGCCCTAGCATGTCGTACATCTCATAGTACCGCATGGAGGGTACAGTTCCTGTATCCGTATCATTTGCAACGTCTTTCGCCCGCTGATCACTCACCATGGGAGTTTGTCGATGGTGTATTGCACAAACTGCTGATTCGTTGTTTGTCTCGTTAGTCTTGTTTGCAGCTGAGGCAGAATTGAAAAAATAACAATATTTGTGGGTGGATAGGAAACTCCATGGTACAATACAGGATAGACAACAGAATCAATTTACGATTAATGTGTGGGCTGGAATTGTAGGTGACTGTCTGGTAGGGCCATATGTTCCCTTAGCACATTTTTCAGGAGCTGACTACAAGGACTTTATTTCGAACGCACATCCAGAACTGCTAGAGGATGTATCCCTGCTAATACGAAGACGCATGAGGTTAATACATGATGGGGCTCCAGCACATTTTAGTCACTTTATTCGCGATACACTGGCTGACATCTACCATGAAAGATGAATAGGTAGGAGAGGACTGGTTCCATGGCCTGAACATTTCCCCGTTCCCCCGACATTCCTTTTGATTTTTATTTGTGGGGCCTAAAAATTGGTTTATGCAGCAGGCATTAATAATGCAGAAACGCTTCATCAACGTTCATGAGGGTATGTGGAACCATTCGACACAGTGTGGGAGTATTTGAAAGGGTCTACCAGTCAATGATCGGACGGGTGCATGTGGCTTGGTGTGTTGAGGTACAACGATGGTCTTTTGGACATATTCTTCTATCGACATTTTAACTTGTTTTGGTATCAGGGACCCGCCCTAAAGTTAGTAAAACTTTTTATACACCCCCCCTCTCTCTCTCTCTCTCTCTATATATATATATATATATATATATATATATATATATATATATGCGTGTGTGTGTGTGCGTATATATATATATATACAGACATACACACACATACACATACACACGCACACGCACACACACACACACACACACACATATACATATATATATATATATATATATATATATATATATATACGCTCTTACATATGTATATGCACACTCACAAACGCGCGTGCCCCGACACACACAAACACATATAGGTACATTTAAACGCTTGGAAAATGTTGTATATCCATCACCTTGTTTGTACGCGTCAACTATTTTCATTCGGAGATACTTGTCAATTTCAGCCATATTTACCATGGTTGTAGAATTAATGATTTTTATCAACCCAAGCAAAGCGGGAGTGCCAGAAAAAGCTGGTTACAGGGGGAGGGAGGAAAGGATAAATGCTGAACGGGATTCAAGGCATCAGAAGATGGCGACTGACGCTGCATTTAAATGTTTGAAGATTATATTTACCAGGGAAGCAATTAAGCGGCCAAGAGTTCTACTGTCGGGAAGTGCTTCAAAAGAAACTGTTGGTTGTTACATTTAACTATTTCAACAGTAAAAGGGTGGGACCTAGATGCCAACCTAGTAGCATGCTTAAATTCATGAAGTTGGGGGCACCAGGAAATAAACTCGTTAGAATAAGTGCCATAAAAATATTTGTAGAAAAGACACGGGTAAGCCACATCACATATGTGAGAAAGTGACTGAAGTTGAGATGCCAAGTCAGGAACGATTATATTGCAGATCCTTCTTTGGGTTTTGACAAGAATCTCGAGATGAACAGACCATATATTCGATGCACGGATGAATGATAGATTTGTAAATGTACAAGATGAACTCCGACGAGAAAAAACATTATGGCACGATAAATTAACTAAATTTCCTTGCGGTAGATGCAGCTATTGATTCAATGTAGTTGTTCCACTTAAAATAAGTTGAAAATGTGATGACAAGAAGGCGCACCGAGACGCTCTCCTGAAGTCAAGGGTTCGTGTGAAATGATCTGGAAGCGAGCCCGTTCAGGATGACCTTCATTTCACGATTTGACAGGAATGATTGGATTAAATCAAACAATCATCCTGTAATACCGTAGCCCTGGTGCGTAGAAGACCAGCATGACAAACTCTGCCAATTGCCTTTGAGATATCTAGAGCCACAGCTTGAGCTTCGCCGTTATTATCAAGAGCTTGATATACATATTCAATGATGGCTGTTAGCACATCAGCGGTAGGCCGGGCAAAACGAATTCCATATTGTTTGTCAGAGAGTAAGATGCTTAACCACTTCAGCATCAATTAAGGTCTGGAATAACTTGCCGAATAGCAGTAGGAGATTAATAGGACGATTATTAGGGGGGGGCATAAGGTTCTCCAGAGTTCTTAAAAAGAGGAACTACAGAGGACTTCCAACAATCGGGAAAGCAAGAAGCAGAGAAGCAATAGTTGGAGAGAAGTGGAGCAAGGGGACACTTTTCTTTAGGTTGACGGCTGTTATCTGTCACCTCCGCTTCCCTTATGAGAGTCTAATTTAGTAATTAAGTCCGGGACCAGTGACGGGGTTATGCGCATATCACACAGTATAACCTCTGTTCTAAGAGTGGATGAGGTGTGAATATTCTAAATGAGTCGAGTGTTGAGTTGGAAGAGAATTTATGAGAAAAGCATCCAGCCTTATACGCTGTAGATGTCAGGACTTTGAATTGATTGAATAGAGAGAGATTGAGGGTTTGCTGCTGCTCAATACACTCTACACCAATAATCTCTAGAACCGAACTTACGAGATGCTATATGTTGTTTCATTCTATCAACAAAGTAACTTCGCTTCATTGAGGACACGCTTGCACTATTTGCGGGCAGAGACAGAGACGTCTGTTGCACTGGGACAGACATGAGAAGTGATTCCTGTAGGCTATAGCGTCCGACCATGTTGGTAATAAACAAGTAAATTAATGCGATTTAACTTTGTATTTCCTATATATATAGAATGAAAGCATCGATGCCGGTTTCCACGCAAGAGGAAACCTCAGACGCACATTTTTAACAGTATGATTAAAAACTTCTTTCTATGGGATGTCACGAAGGAAATCATGGAAAAAATCCTAATCTTCTTGTCGTTAACAGAAGGATATTTTATTGTTAGAAGGTTCTTGTCTGGTGTGGGGCGGAAGATCTTTATAGACACTACTGCGTGTTCAGAGAAGCCAAGATGACAGAGCTGCGGAGTACAAGAGTCAGGGATAGAGGTAAAAAAGAGCTGGAGAAGAGAAGCGTGTCCACCAGGGTTACTAGAGAAAATGCGTGGGGAAATCAACCACTTGCCTGAGAGATTGAGTGATTGAGAAGTTAATGATTTGGATGCCAGCGAGATCAGTAATAGAGTGTTTAAGTCACCTGGTATGGTGGGTATTAAAGTCACCGAACACGAATATGTTTGCAAAGGGAGTGTACGGAGATAACCTTCTCTATATTATCCCCACTTATTCTCAGAGAGTCTAAGGCTTTTTTTCCCTCACATACAGTTTTGTCTTTCTTTCATTCTAATCTGGAAAAGCTAAAGAGAACAGACCTACTCGGCAATACTCTCCGTTAATACATTTTCCACTTTATGTATATTCACACCCGCGCGCACACTCACGCGCGCACACATATACACACGCACATATATGTGTGTGTGTGTGTGTTCGAGCGCGCGCGTGTGTGTGTGTGTGTGTGTGTGTGTGAATTTCACTATCCATTATTCCACCGTGCCTCTTCTTTTCATAAAATAAAGAAACTTATAATTGAATTCGGTGAGAAAGTAAGCTATTTTCATAATTTCATCCTCAATGTCTATTGATTGCTTAGTTTTGTAATAGCTTTCTTAATTTATACATCAGTAGATTCATTATTGCTTATGTTTAGGGACAGACATTGTAATGATTGGATAAATATTAGCGTATGTTCTATTTCTGTGACAACTTCTGATTAGTTTGGTCAGGTTTGCTATTCAAAGTGCTCCAGAGACTGGATGTTTCGCTGATGTACATCAATGAGCATTTTGTGCATTATAGTTTCCTGTCTCTGTTCTGTTGGTGTTGCTATCTCGTCTGGTGCTAACTATATCTCTTATTGTTTTAGAGGTGGTATTGATGAATTCTCTGTCAAGGTCGGACAATTTCGTTTTCTATGAAGGCTGCTATGCAGTTCGTAGGTAGGATTATTCGTTTAATTTTGTCATAGTTCCCAGGATTATTATGATTTCTGTATTTTTCTTCTGCGAAAATTGTAACGCGTTTTGGTGGTATTAGCTCTTTGAAGGTATTTTTTATGTTTTTCTCTCCAGCCATGAATTGGGGGCTACAGATTCTAAGCACTCTTAAATAAATGCAGAAATTGAGGGCTACAGATTCTAAGGGCTCTTAAACAAATGCATAAATTGGGGACTACAGATTCTAAGGGCTCTTAAATAAATGCAGGAATTGGGGGCTACGGATTCTAAGCGCTCTTAAATAAATGCAGGAATTGGGGGCTACGGATTCTAAGCGCTCTTAAATAAATGCAGAAATTGGGGGCTACAGATTCTAAGCACTCTTAAATAAATGCAGGAATTGGGGGCTACGGATTCTAAGGGCTCTTAAATAGATGCAGGAATTGGGGGCTACAGATTCTAAGCACTCTTAAATAAATGCAGAAATTGGGGGCTACAGATTCTAAGCACTCTTAAATAAATGCAGGAATTGGGGGCTACAGATTCTAAGGGCTCTTAAACAAATGCATAAATTGGGGACTACAGATTCTAAGGGCTCTTAAATAAATGCAGAAATTGCGGGCTACGGATTCTAAGCGCTCTTAAATAAATGCAGGAATTGGGGGCTACGGATTCTAAGCGCTCTTAAATAAATGCAGAAATTGGGGGCTACAGATTCTAAGCACTCTTAAATAAATGCAGGAATTGGGGGCTACGGATTCTAAGGGCTCTTAAATAGATGCAGGAATTGGGGGCTACAGATTCTAAGCACTCTTAAATAAATGCAGAAATTGGGGGCTACAGATTCTAAGCACTCTTAAATAAATGCAGAAATTGGGGGCTACAGATTCTAAGCACTCTTAAATAAATGCAGGAATTGGGGGCTACGGATTCTAAGGGCTCTTAAATAGATGCAGGAATTGGGGTCTACAGATTCTAAGAGCTGTTAAATAAATGCAGGAATTGGGGTCTACACATTCTAAGGGCTCTTAAATAAATGCATATGATTACACCAGATTTGATTTTATTGTTGTAAAAGTAAAAGTGAATGAGGTCATTATTATTTGTTGGTTTTTCATAGACCTTCAGTTGATTATCCTTATGTGTTCATGTTAATATGATCTCGGAAATAAAGGCCTTTCTCGGCAGTACCCAATTCAGGTGATATGCATTCTGCAGCTATCCATCCTAAATCTATCTACCAGAATCCTGTTTTTTTTTTTTGGCGGGGGGATGAACGTAAGACAATTCTGCATTTTTCATCGCAACTTCGGACATTTTCCAATTTCCTCTGTTTACTTTATATCCAGCAACATCTTTTTTGTTGCACAGTTGGGCCTGACGCTCGTGTTCCATCACATCATTAAAAGATAGACGAGAAATATTCCATCGTTTAAGCGACACTTGTCTTTTCTATTCGTTGTCGTTCTTTTTCTCTTCTTTTTCGTGCTTTATTGGATTTATTCTTTTCCTTTTCTTCTCTTTTCTTCTGTTGCACTGAACAAGGCTTTTATATGCCCGGTTTGTGCCTTGTCCTCAATTCGGCTAAAAATCCTAAATTCTAAGTGACTAATATTTTAGTTTGTCTAATAAAAATAACCAGACCATCCTCCAGAATGTTGGCCAAATGCCAAGCAACAAAACAAGAACATATGACAAGTTGTCGCAGATTTAATACTATGAGATTGCATCTCGACCTAAATGGATGTTGCAGTAGGATAGGTTAGTAAGGTTTCTTCGTCATAGAAACAACCTCAAACGTAATTTCGGATAAAAGGGCGATAACTATTGTATTGTGTTACAACACCGTTGATGAAAATTTCCAACACTTTCTGAAAAAATAATTATTCCTGTTAATTTATGTCATCATTATTAAGAAATTTTTAAATATTAAGTTTTTAATTACTGATTATATTTCAACGTATAAATTACTTAATCATATTTAAAAGTATTATGTTGCCTCAAAAAATTTTAGCATTTTTCCCGAGACCTTTTATTCAGTCCACTATATTTTTTTTCATTAACTTTCTACAAACTTACGCCATCTTTCAAGTAAGATGTGTATTCGATAATGAAAACTGTCATGCTGACCAGACAAGATGGCACGAAGCATGTGATTGCCTGGAGGTTATATTTCTGGAGAAATTGTCGCATATGGAGAAAATTTGCATTCAATCTAAATGATCATTTACCGCATTGGCGACAGATGAATGAATTTAACCATGAAGCAAGATATTTCTTGCTTAATTAATACGAGCCAATGTTGGACCAATATTGAACAGTAAACCTTTCTCCGTTTACAAGAAAGTCATCATAATTCAGTCATACGATATCCCATAAAGCATTAGATTCAGCTATTATGCAGGTTTTCTTTTCTTGCAATAAACTATTTTTTTTCTTCGAAAGTGATTTCACGTGCCGAAGTTGATTTTATTCGATGATGAGCAAGAAAGGATAAACATTACTTTAAACAATGATCGATATTCTATTCTTTCATTTAATGTGGAACCCATTTTCTGGATTCAGAATTAATTCTTTGGCTTAGGACAGTTGATTTTCTAAATGAATGTGATAAAAGTTTTCAAAGGAAATTTCCAAACATTTTACATATTTAACTAAACTTCGGAGACAAAGTGTTTATTACTTGATACCTTGTTTTAGCGGATACTCGTATTTGAAATCGACGCCCCATTTTTACTTTAAACTGTGAGTATTATATCTATCGCCATTGCTGCTTAATAAAGAAACAGAGCGCCGACTGGATATTCACTACAAATAAACGTTTAAGTAATAAAATATATAAGCATGTGTGAAGTTACAAATGTTAAAATAAAAAGGGTGCATCGATTTCAAATATTAGTAGCCAATAAAAATAACATTTAAAGCAATACACATGTTGAATGAATAAATATATATTAACAACACCAAAAGCCCTTGCAAATGGCGAAAGAAGTGGCCGAAGATGCTTAGGACAACGAAAATTATGGAACATTTCTGTACTCCATTATTCCTAGGAAACAGAAAAACGTAATGATGCTGGAAAAAATTAAAATAAGAAATTAATTAAATCTTCCTTGTCTGGCATATTTAACGAAAGATATTTAAAAGAAAGTTTTCTCCCCGAATATACTTTAATATACAGATCGAGGAACAACATGACAAAAGCATCCAAATGATAGACAGTTTTTGTCTTTATTTTCTCCCGAGACTAAAGCCACTATACAAAGTTTAGAACGGCTCATAATAGACATTCGTTGTCTGTTATGTTTAACAATATATGTTTGAATTTTTGAATTATGATCTGCTGCCCCAATACACTATATATATGCATGTGTGTGTGTGTGTGTGTGTGTGTGTGTGTGTGTGTGTGTGTGTGTGTGTGTGTGTTAATACATTGAAAGTTTCTCCTGGGGTTTCGCTGTTAATGGGACTCTCTCCGTGTTGCTGTTTTCCTTTCCCAGAATTAAATCTGAACCATTGACAGTGGAAATATCTTCTTCGAGTCCTTTGCTTATACACTTTTGTTTTTTCGGTCATCATGGCACTTGTTCCGTTCTGAGTTGTCTCTGGATCCCCATGCTACTAATAAAACGGTATCAACAAAAAAGTCCATTTACTTTTGGCATCCGTTTTCATTAAGAGTGCCCACTTAGATTCTAAGAGGCAATAGAAGAAATCACTTCACACAAATGTCGCACATTGTCTCAGCATCCCTCTGCGGATGATATTAGCACGTCTCAAACCTGGGGTATGGGAGGCATGTCGACGCTTCAGAATTCATTAAACCCTCTGTTGAATTCGCGCTGGTTTGGACTTATATTCAAAACCCAGACAAAAGCAATCCATCACTATCGGAATACCCCGCCCCCGACCAATCGCTGACCATTCTGGCCCTGGCCTTCGCATTCTGTAAAACCTTCCCCATTTTTTCATTTTTTTTTTAAATTTCTACATATAATGTATAATTTTTAAGTAAAACCTTTTTTTATGGATCCATTGTACTGATGCGTTGTTTGGGTGGGAG
>OZ038489.1:119512138-119544638 GCA_964036315.1 Acanthosepion esculentum | reverse complement strand
CTTCTCGGGGCCACACATGTATTTTCTTTTGCTTGAAATTCCGGAGTTCTGAGCATTTTTTGCATCTTTTTACGTAGTCTTCTACGTCTCTTGAGTACCCCGGCCACCACGCTTCCAATTTTAATCTTCTTTGCGTAGCTCCCACTCCACAATGTACGTCATCGTGTACACTTTTTATAACCTGTCTCCTCTGTGTTTCTGGGGGAACTACCAAGTCTCCATTACATATTACCCTGTTTTCTATCGTCATTTTATGTCTGATTTCTTTGAATGGTCTTTCAGCCATTGAACAATTTCCCCAACGATTCTGTTTTATCCTCGACATTATTCTATTTAACACTGGGTTATTTGTAGTTTCTGTAGCCATTTTATCTACAGATATTACATCGGTTTCTACAAGGTGCAAGAATGTGTCTTCAAATTCCTCGTCGTTTTTGTCCTTTTCCTCTATATAAAACCTCAATCTAGATAAGGCATCAACGTGCGGTATCGTATTCCCTTTAACATATTCAATGTCAAAGTTGAACGCCATCAGTCTAATCGCCCAACGTAATATTCTGGACGTTGTAACTTTCGGTAGTTCTTTTCTTGGGTTGAAAATAAATTCCAGTGGTCTGTGATCACTTTTCAACAAGAATTTTTTTCCCATCAAAAACTGTCTTGCTCTATCCGTTGTCCACACTATGGCTAGTGCCTCTCTTTCTATATTCGAATAATTGTGTTCAGTCGTTGTTAATCTCCTTGATAAGTACATTATGGGATGCCCCTCTTGTGATAAGATACCAGATATGGACTGCCCACTGGCGTCAGTAGTTAGAGTTATGTCCTTCTTAGGGTCAAAAATTTGTACTATTGGCTTTTTTGCCAGAATTTGTTTCAAAGGCTTTCTGTTGGTGTTCTAACCAAATGAATTCCACATTTTTTTTTCTTAACTTCGCAAATGGTTCTGTCAACTCATTATATTTTGGTACGTATTTTCTATAAAAATTTACCAAACCTAAGAAGGACTCCAACTCTTTTTTATTTTTCGGTGTAGCCACTTTTAGAATTTTCTCTATTAGTATTTTATCTGGAGAGATCCCTTCCTTTGATATTGAGTAACCCAAAAATGATATTTCATTACTGTTGGTTACACACTTTTTTGTATTTATTGTCATACCAGCCTCTCTTAGCCGGTTCAGTATATTTTCAGTTTTTTCTTTAAATCATCTTCATTTAAATCTCCAACACATATATCATCTTGATAACAGATGGTATTTTCAACATTTCCTATTACTTTTTCAATAGCTTTTTGAAAAATTGCACTTGCCGTTTTTATGCCATACGGCATCCTTTTCCACCTTAACAGGCCTCTAGGTGTGTTTATGGTCGTAGCTTCTTTAAAATTTTCATCTATCGGTATTTGGTGGTAAGCTGATTTTAGGTCTATCTTCCAAAATACTTTCATTCCAGCAAGTTTATGTAAAGCTACTTCCACATTCGGAATAGGGTACGAGTCGGCGCAGACTTTATGGTTCACCCCTATTTTATAATCTCCACAAATTCTCAAGTCACCATCTTTTTTTTTCAATACCACAATGGGTGATGCCCATTTACTTCCTCCTGGAGGGGCCGGTTCTACTAAGTCTTCCTTTATTAATTTTCGCAATTTAGCTATTACCAACGGTAACAAATGCACTGGTATTTTTCTCGCTTCGTAGTAGGAGGGGGAAACATTTTCTTTTAATTTCAGGCTAGCTTCATAATTTTTTAATATTCCTGTTTTTTCAATTTCTATCTCATTAATCAACTTCGTTGAATTTATTTTTAATACGTCATTCCCCAGTAGTCCATGCGTTTTTCGGCTATTTGTAACTATAATGGGTACTATTTCATATTTTTCTTTTAGTTCTATTGAACCTTCAAAGTAACTCAATATTGGTATAATCGAGCCATCAAACTGACGTAATTGTACGTTGCTTTTTTTTAAAAACGGTTTTCCCATTTTTCCCACAAATTTCTGGGTACTATCGTGACTTCACTACCTGTGTCGATTTGCATTTCAAAAACATAGTCGTTGATTTTCATTTTTATTTTTGTATCTCCGTTCTTAGATCCATTATTTTGTATATTATCATTTTTTACATTACAAATCTGTCTATTTTCATCCTCTATTCTTTCCACATTTTTCGTTTTATATACTTTTTTGAAGTGATTTTTTTAAAACACATTGAACATGTTTTTCCATAGGCTGGGCATTTTTCTTTTTTCATTTCATGAATTTTTCCACAGTACGTACAATTTTTTCTTTTTGTTTGTACCGTATATGTTTCGGCCCTTATTTCTTCGTAGGATTTATTTTTATTTTGGTTGTAGGTATGTATTAATTCCTGCTGTTGTATAAATTCTAGACACATATTCAAGGGCATGTTTGTAAGTTGTAACTGTTCCATTAACTTGTATCTATGTGCTGAATTATGCATACCTTCAATTAATCTTAGTTGGATTAATTCTTCTTCCGTTGTCTGCTCTCTTATTCCTAGTTTTTCGAATTCACAGTATTTACTCGCACTTCTTAACCGGTGTAAATATTTTACTATCGGTTCATCCACTTCCTGCTTCATTGCCATAAACTTGGTTCTTTCTGCAATCACCAGTCTTTTCTTTGGCCTCATGTTTCCCTTGATAACCTGACTTATTTCTTCGAAAGTCATTTCTTCTACTTCTCGAGGGTACACCATTGTAGCAACCTTTATAATCGCTTCACAACCAGCGGTAGCCATGAACAAGTCGGTGATTTCATTTTCCCCTCCTCTGTTTTTGTTGTCTTTCAACTTTTTACATCTCGCATTAGCAGCGAAGCAACGAATCCACGTATCTACGTATTCTGGGTCTTCAAGGACCAAAGAGGATCCTGTCGGCGACGCCATTGTTGTGTTGTGTATAATTCTAAGTAAGCGTTATTGCCTTGTTCTAGATGGTGTCAGTTTATAAATATGAGCTACCTGCTCATATGCAAATTATACTAATTTGCATATCACTACAAGTTCTATGCTCTTCTGTGGCTACAAATGTTAAATAAATACTGCAAAAGGCTTAATCCTGTCGATTGGCTACGTGAGTAATCCCTGAATAAGATCTTCATCTTCTCAGTATACAACCACAATCAGTGGGGAATATGTGCAGCCGATCAGCTGCCGAGGAAGCGCTGGCCTATCACCCAACATCCCTTGCCGAAGAAAAGAACAGGATTAAAGGAGGGTGATCAGCAATGCCTGAGAAGCCACCGCCTTCAATAGATTCTCCAACGCACTTTGTAAAAAGCATTAAACCCTTGTGAAAGTATCAGAAAGCACCTTTGAACTCGCAACAGACACATTTACCCAGATATGATGTTTGAGCAGATTTTGTGCGGGGTTGTTGATAAGATTCCAACATTTCCTCGAATATACATATCTATGTCAATATGATTTTATATCTTAATTTGTTTCGGTATGTTTGACTCTCTGCCTGTTTGTCACTCTTCTTATATTATTCGTCTTTATAAATTTATCCCCCCTCACTCTGTTCATTCTGTTCATATCAACTTATCCGGTTAACTCTCTTCTTCCTATTAACCTATCAACCAGTTTGACTTTCTCATACTTTTGAATCTATTTATTTCCAGCTTTTACAGCTATTGATCAGAAAGAACAGCGTTAAATTCGCGACATCGTGCGACTAATCTGAGTTACAACTCGCAGTCTCTATTTGCGAATTACTTGATTTATTTCTCACTTATTGGATTTAATTAAGTTCACGGAAATTCTGATCTGTCGAGGAAATTGGGAAAACCTGTTTATGAGAGATTCCCCAATAAAAAGAAAATCTGCAGAAATAGGCAGAACAATATCGCATGAATAAAATATATGATAATTATATTTTATATTACAGTAAATACGAAAATGATGGCCAGCTCATTATAAAGAACGTTCATGTTTAAACCTGATATTATAAATAAAATATGTATTAATGATGTCATTAAAGAAAATAATTATATATTTTGCAACATGATTATTACATATCCTTGCGACGCTGGGATGAAATTTATGGGAGCATGACACCATAATCCATTTAATTTCTGCTTTAATCCATATTGCGAAGACTAATCATCAATTTTCGAATAAAACGACATTTGCTGAATGAAGATCTTAAGTACGTTTAACTATATCGAATATTTCACTAGTGCTCTATATTCATCAACGGATCTTGGCAAAATAGAGTCGTGAATGATGTCTCCAAAGGACCCAAATTGAATTAACAAATGTGCGTTGTGGAGCTACCACTAATTTTAAAATAAGAAAAAACGTGTTTCTTCTTACATCGAATTTTATTTTAAATGATAAAAACATGTCTGTCATTCTTTCTTATTTATTCACTATCATCCCATGCAAGGCAGTAAAGCCACAAAAACACAAGGAGTTACTGGGTGTGGAAGGGAAGATGAAGGTGATGGTACTCTTCCTCTTGTCAATGTTTGCACAAAAAAGCCTGACGAAAAAATGGCAGAATTCTCATACCATATGAAACTGAAGTCAAACTATAAGATAACATTCGGCTTTCTATGTTTGAATTACACAGTAAAGCTGAGTTTTTAAAAAAACACACAAAAAAGAAGAACTGGACATTTAGGTCAACAATGACCGGCGACAGTCTGTTTCGGCTGGAACGCAGTCTACAGGCCATATTTTAAAGCATGTATTCAAACATGAAATTTTCACTGCTCTGTGTTGACCTCACATTGAACTTTTATATTTATATACGCTCTATCATTTATATTGAACAATTTCCTGCTTTTAAAACTATCTTTTAAGCATATATATATATATATATATATATATATATATATATATATATATATATATATATATACATATACATATATATATATATATATATATACATATATATATATATATATATGAGTGTGTGTGCGCACGCGCGTGTGAGTGTGTGTATTTATGTAGGCGCGCGGATTAAATATTCATTGCAAACACCAACAATAATAATAATAATGATCGGATTTTTTTGTGATGCTGAAAATGTCTGACATAAAATGAGGATTAATGCTTACGTTTATCTTTATTTATAATGGAATTGGTTTTGTACAAAGAAAAGATCGATTGTCGCTGTCAGTACAATTTTCGATGAAATATTATCTGAAATTCATGTAAAGACAGTTGAAAGCGTGTTTGATATATAAAAGGGAGAGCATAATGATGCCGATAATGATTATGAAAATGATGACGAAGGTAAAATAGAGGGTAATCAACTTGATATCTGCTTGCAGTCAATCGGCGATTTCACTACTGATGTTGAGTAACCAAAATCAAATATTTTTACTTCAGATATATTGGCTTTTAAGTAGTATTTTAAGAAAAGATCTGTCTGAAATAAATTATTTCGTATATTTCTATTTATTATAATTATCTTGACGGCAACCGAATATATTACTTTACTTTTGCATTAATTTCCACACAAAAGGTATGACACCGTCTCTCTCCTCCCCTCACCGGCTAGGAATTAATATTAACTAGTCCAGGGCAATGACAACGCTCGATTCAAGACTTGGTCTGCGGCCAACAACTTCCTGTATAAACCTATTGCAACAAAAATCGCAACAGTAACACCGCGCATGCGCAGGTTATAGCTCTATACGCATATTTATTGTTTAACTTACATCTTTGGTCGGATTTATACACATACAGGACGATTGGTTTTCTTTGCAGGTCACACAAAATGCATTTCTAACCTCTGATTCATAAAACCTTTTCATATCTTTCGAGTTCGTCTGCTTTCAATCAGTTTCTATTGACAAGCTACTGAATAGCAGATTCTCACAAAAACCCACGGAAGCACGCCAACATTGCCATAGATTTGTTTGCACATTGATGTATGCAGACATAAAATGATTGCCACTTAGAGACTATAAAGCCCTTAAATTTTTCACGCATTCTTGATTACAAGTGTTGTAGAACAATGAACATATAAGTAAACATCAATCACGTAGTTTACCAAAAATAAGTAAGTCCTTTTGACTACACATTTTTCTTATTTTCTTTTGACTTGGCCAGGAAGAAATTTATTTATATATGGATGGATTTTTTCCAAATCAAATCTATTGAGAACGTTAACTGTTACAACAATACCACAATGTGAAGACTAAATACTGATTAATGTTGTTTATCTATTTGTCTGTACGATCCATATATTTACTGTTTATATCTTTTGATTTTTCTTTATATATATATATATATATATATATATTTCTTTATATATATATATATATATATATAAGGTAGCATCAGTCATCTAAGTCACAAACTTTTACTCATACTAATTATATATATATATATATATATATATATATATATATATATATATATATATATATATATGAGGAAAAATATGGAAAAACAAAAAATCCGAATATGCAAGTTTACTGTTTTTAATGTTGTTTCAATGTCGACGTCAGACGTTTCGGTCTAGTAGACCTTCTTCAGGACATAGTTATTAAAACATAATTAAAATTAGACGATATTCAAGTCAACATGAAAAGACGATAGACATAAGAATAATCAAAACAAAATGACTGAATTTTAAGATCAGCGTTCCGTTTTGAAATGCGATCCCGTCGGCGTCACGTTGGCGATGTTAGGAAAACGTATTCCTAAAATAGAGAAACTTACTTATAAACTTTAGATTCTAGTAAAATAGAAGCATACAGACATCATCAGGTATGAAAATATATTTGTTTTTACATCCAGGTAATAACAGGACAACGAAAGAATAGATGTAATCCGAAATATGTTTTTAGAAATGTGTTATTGTTAATTGTAAGAAATTTTGGAGCGTGCGGTCGCAACGCTGAGGTTGAATTTTTAAATTTTAAGATTGGGCGTTTTTGTACTAATATGGTAATAGGAGAATTCTTTTGTACTGGTAGGTTTTTCAGTCAATGTGGCATGAACTAAATTGTTCAATAAATAGAGGAATGTCACAGTTATTATCCGAAATTTGCACGTCGGATCAGTTATTTTGATATCAAGTATGTGGTGCAGTTCGATTTACATTACATGAATCATTCATACAAAAAAACAGATATTGAAGTTAATGATATTATTACCTGGATGTAAAAAGTATATATTTGTTCATACCTGATGATGTCTGTATGCACAGATGAAAGCTTTAAAAAAATAAAAAAGACCTTATGCAACTGGAATTTATAAACAGGGATCATAACTTTCATCTACAGGTTCGTGGTTAATGTAATTTATTAAATTTGTTTGCGAAAATGTATTCTCGCCATTTATATCATTAACTTCAATATCTGTTTTTTGTATGAATGATTCATGTAATATATATATATATATATATATATATATATATATATATATATATATATATATATATATATATATATGCAATTTAATTTTCATTGGAGATTACTGACAAATAAATGTGATTAAATTTACCTTGCATTCGTACAAGTATTTTCTTTTCTAGATATAAGGAGTGTAAAAACTGCCCAAATGTTTTATGGATCTGTGCACTTTCCGCTATTCTGTGATCCATTATCAAAGATTTTTTCAACGTAATATGTAGAAATGTATCTATATATATGGGAACGTCTTATTAATTTCCGAACCCAAAAGAACGTTATGACCGTATTCGTAGAGAATATTATTGAGTTTTCTTCTTTTTATTATTGGTACTTCCAATATTTTAACTTTTATTTTCTGCACGTGATTGAGGTTATTTTGGATGTATTTTCTACAAGTATGTCCGCAACATACTTAAAAAGCTTCATCAGAGTGAATTGACAATGGAACCTGTATAAAAGAGGGATTGCTGCCCAAATACACTATGTACAAAAATATATGCGGTTGTCAGTGCGTCAGTGTGTCACACTTATTCAAATTTACTCTTATAGCCTGTAGCCCAACATACCATACCATTTTAGTAATCAGGCCGATTCCGTGAACAAATTAAAAACATTCCGGACCAGATCCCTAGCTAGCCTCAATCCGTAAATTTTGGATTCCCCAATTTTTCATTACTGCCATTGTTTTTGACGATTTTTTACGATTAATTTTTTCTATGCTAACAATTCTTATACCATAGAAATAAATTTGGGAATAATCGAAATTAATTGCGAAATCCGGCGAAAGTCCCCCATGAAATAAAGGTAATTGTTTGTACGGAAAGTAAGGACATACATAGATCAAATTGTCTTTAAGTTGCGGCAGAATTATCGTTGAATTTTTAAAAGGTAAGCTTAAATATTAATGCAATAATTAAATGCATTGATCAATTTTGAGATCTTTTGTAATTTGAATGCTGCCTATTGCCTACGGCAGCAGTATGCCTCGCAAAAAGAAATCTCCGCCAACAGATGACCAGACTGCAACCAAAAGAGCCACGGCTGCAGCAAGGAAAAAAGTCCCCTGAAAATGAAAACCCTGTTTAAACAGCAACCAGGAGTAATTCCATTGGTGAGAATATGCAAAGACTTAGGCACTCTTGAACAAGACGAAGGCCCAATGAAGAGCCCTCCGCAGGCTTTTATGCTAGTGTGTATAATGTGGAAATTAAGGAATCACAGAAAGACAGGGATCGGAATATGCAAAAATGGAGATACATTTCTTTTAGGGAGATAAAGAACAGAAGTAAAATAAAGTAGACGACATACTAGACATTGTTTGTGTCGACCGCATTCTTTTTCGCGAATGAATTTAATTAATATTTGCATAACATGTATGTGCAAACATATAAGGATAACGATTAATGAAAACGATAACAGATAAAATGAGAAAATGAAGGGTGAAAGAAGAACCTGAAAATACTGTATAATCTTAGTTACAATCTCCCCACGTAGCAGTAGAAAAGAAGTAATACTAATAAAATTATTAATTGTGCAAAAATGTTCATCTATCCAGTTTTTATCCAAACTAGAGATTAAATACCCAGTAAAGAAAATCCGTTTTTAATAGTAGTTACGAACCTTTACAAAAAAATCTCGTAGAGTAAGTAATAATTTATTGCTGTAGCGAAGAGATACTTCGACGAGTACATTTGGCGAGGCATTGAAGCCATAACTCGATAATAGCGGTCGATGTCGACATTATCGATTTCAAGATGAAAGCAAAGCAAAGGAGATGTAAAATTAGATCGATAGAATTCAAAATCAATGACAGCAAAGTCTGTAATTACCACTGCCAATAAAATAAAGAAAGCCAAGTCTGGAAGAAAATGGCTGAAGGGGACTCAAATCTGTTATGAAATAAAGAATGAATAACGACCACAGGAAGTTAAGAGGGACTATGAAAACGAAGACAGAGAGAAGAAAAAACAGGCTGTTAGAGAGAGAGAGGGAGAGGGAGAAAGAATGATAAAGAGAGATATGAGGGCGAAAGAGGAACATATATTCATAGTTTAAAATTCATCTCTCCAGAGCTATGGGTTAGTTAATAGGACTTGTATCAACAAAATCGTTAATATCTACAAAAACTTCTTACGATCTATATTTTGTGGTATAAATACAAATCTATCAGTCAAACAAACATATATATATATATATATATATATATGTGTGTGTGTGTGTGTGTGTGTGTGTGTGCATGCATATATATATATATATATATATATATATATATATATATATATATAAGTGAACATAGAAGTCAACACTTAGAGGCGACAGTCTGTTTCATGCCAGACGCAATCGCCGTGGCCTGACGATTGCATCTAGCATGAAACAGACGCTCTATCTCTGATATTGAGCACTTTATCCCATAAATATAGCACACTTTAAGACTATATTTCTTCACATATATATATATATATATATATATATATATATATATATATATATATATATATATATATATATAAAGAAAAAACAGTAAGATATATAATCCGGTGTTCTTATTGATATTTTTATTTTTACAAAACAATGCTCAATGTATATTTACAGTCCATTAATATTATAAATTAACTGATTTAAAATATGTTTTTTTTTGCTACACAGTAATAACCATGTTTCAAAAATGTAAGCTAAAAACTTCGAATTTAATTTTGTAATTAAATTAAAAATATTAGTTCCATTTCATCTTCAAGGGAATTTTGGAGTAACTTATTTTTTAAATTTACTGAGTTTTAAAAGCACAGAAAAAAACATAATTCACTGTTTTCAAGGATACAGAGAAATCCAATCATTCAGACAAGGGGTGGTAGCGTGTTCATTTTTATTAACTTTTGTTGTATCAGTTATTAGTTACGTTCGAAAATGAGGTTATGTTTAGGTAGGGTAGGGATGTATTTTTAAACGAATTCTGACATCCGTAAATGCAGGTCGTCTGTTTTTTTTTTTTTAATTTTATAGTTAACGGTAAAATATTCTCACGACATCTTTTCTATTTGTATACTTAAAGATTTTGGGGGATGTTTAGGTTAGAATACGTTTTATTCAACTACAAATTTAAAATATTTTCACTTTTAATTTTTAATAGACTATATTTCTTTATTAAAAAAAGTAAATGTACTAGAATTACTGACAGTATATAAAATTACTTTTTCACATCAAGTTTAAGTATGTATATTACCAGGTCATTTTTTTTTAAATTTTACTTTTAAATATTGTTTAAGGAAATTTTTTGACAATGACGGCAAAAAATAGCTAAATCATTTCTCTGATTCAGTAAACTTTTATTTTTTATAAACTTAGATACATATATATTTTCTCATGTATGTACAAAGGACATGGGTCATTTAATGGCCTACATATTCTAGCTTTTTGTCTTACTTTCATTTTACCTTAGGTGTTTTATTGGATTCATTTAAGTGCTAGAAGTACTTTGACAGAGATGTTTAGGTTATAATACGTTTTATTTAACTACAATTTTAAAATATTTTCACTCTAAATTTTAATAGACTATATTTCTTTCTAAAACAAATAAATGTAATAGAATTACTTACAGTATTTAACATTATTTTTTCATATCAAATATAAGTACGTATATTACCAGGTCTCACTTTATTTGTAATATTTTAATATATAATTTAGTATTTGGGAGCACATGTTAGCGATCACTGTCTCAGGAAATAATATCATCAGGTTCTTTTTTCAGAAATGTGTGCTTCCTTATGGCTAGCATACCTCTCACTTGTGTTATAGCAAATATTCCCTTATATGGTTAGAAAAATATAAAATTTATTTCTGCCATTAAATACTTCATCAGCTTGATTGTATTTGCCAATTAGTGTTTCTCCTCAG
The DNA here is from genome assembly GCA_964036315.1 of Acanthosepion esculentum. Classification (NCBI taxonomy): domain Eukaryota; kingdom Metazoa; phylum Mollusca; class Cephalopoda; order Sepiida; family Sepiidae; genus Acanthosepion; species Acanthosepion esculentum. Next base: position 119,533,345 of record OZ038489.1, on the reverse strand, counting down.
TGCTCACACAACAGGTATTAGTACCATGATTATACGTATTGCTACATTTTAATACCTGCGACATTAAAAAGGGGGTTAAAGTATATTATTCATTCATATTAATAATGTATTTTAACAATGCACTACTGTGTCTATATTTTTCTTAGTTAAAAGATATTTTTTTATAATATCTTTGCTTGAAATTTTGCCTCTGCCGGTCCTATATATACTTCATAACTGTGATATTCGAATTCTACAATGGCTTTGTAGACTAAGCATTTAGCAAGATAGTGTCCATCAAGCGGGCAATTGGCATTCTATCTACAGTTACACGGATCTATTATGTATCTCTTATATACATATATTATGGATGTATTATGTATAAAAATATAAAAGTGTGTGTGTGTGCGTGTATGTCTGTTTAGACAGAAATTAAAATTACTACAATTCTGAATACCTATTTCGAATTGTTAAAGATTAATCTGCTTTGCATTAAATGATAAAAATTCAAATTACTATATGCACAGTCTCCAAAAACGTTGTATATCAACATAATTCAGAGTCCATATTAATACACTGCATGTCTTCTTTGGGCGTTAACACAGATTTTCATCGTAAATACATACAATTCTAGTGAATACAATCCTTCTTTATATTATTCCACACATCTTACAATAATATTTGCAATACAGGAAAAATATTAAGCTGGCTAAATGAACGAATCAGGAGTTGCCCCTTCATGTTCTTTACAAAATGATGCCAAGTTTGTTAGCCAGATAATCACTTATATCTTGGCAGGCATGTCAAGTGACCTTTGCGTAATGAGAGCCGGTATTTCTGCTTTGAATGACTACAAATAGAGGGAGAGTTCAAACCTTTTATAACAAAAGAAACCATCTACTTTCTAAACTTATTTCCATTCAATAGTCAAACTTTAATTTATTGACCAAGTGCAACTGGGGTTCAGAAATAAACTGATGTCTACAAGATAGACTAATGAAATTTAGACTCATCTCTCTCACACACACATACGTGCACACAGAGATAAAAACACCACCAATATATATATATATATATATATATATATATATATATATATATTCCTATAGTAACATTAATGATTCTGCAACACATGACTCTATTCAGCATTCCCTCCTGAAAGACCAAAGGCAATCGAGATTCGCATATGTCCTCCACGGTATGGGGTTAGAGGGTAGGCTAGTAAATCTTGAGTTACTACACTCTGGAATACTTCAGTCCCACTACCTACTTTACTCCGCCTCCTCCTCCTAATAATAATAATAATAATAATAATAATAAGCAGCTATTTTATATTTTTTATACACTAACCATAGGTTTTCACTGTCTAGACTATTCAAATCATAATATTTCCTCTGCTTTCTTTTGATGCTGTTTTTTCCACCTAAGGGATTACACACATCAAATTTGAAGCGTGCATATTTAACATTTCTTTGACAATCAGAATCAACGGAATCGCTATCGTTCCTCCTTAAAAGTGAAAGCGAAAGTGAAAGTATTCATTGAATATTCACCAAAAATATATCGGTGTTTGCATAGATATAGTAAATTAACTTTTATCTATGGCAGTCGATAGAAAAGCCAATCTTTCATGATAAGATAGACGGAAACTGATAAGGTACTTAATATGATATTTTGTATTTTTGATAAAAAGGAAAGTATTACACTACCTCCTGGTAAAACAAGACTTAATATAGTCAACGTTATACAAAAAAAAAGAAATATATATGACAGTGATATATATATATACACGCACACACACACACACATGTATATATAAATATGTATATATATATGTGTGTGTGTGTGTGTGCGTGCGCGTGTGTGTGTATATATATATGACAATTTGATTATTGAACAAAAAAGGAGTAAAACAATTGTAATGAAACACCATGAAAGTGAACTATATTTTGAATGTTTCTGCTTTGAACGACTACAAATAGAGGGACGGTTCAAACCTTTTATAACAAAAGAAACCATCTACTTTCTACAATTATTTCCATTCAATAGTCAAACTTTAATTTATTGACTAATGGGGTTCAGAAATAAACTGATATCTACAAGATAGACGAATACTAATAAAATTTGGATTCATCTCTCTCACACATACGTACATGCACACAGAGATAAAAAACACTAATGATGTGTGTGTGTGTGTGTGTGTGTGTGTGTGTGTGTGTATATATATATATATATATATATATATGTTGGGGAAAATAAGTATTTCATCCCCCTGCTCATTTTATGAGTTTGCCACCTTACAAAAATGGGAAATGTCTATAATTTTCTGGATAGGTCCGTCTTGAATGTGGGAAATAGAATACAAAAAATTCCTAGAAAATCACATTATATTAATTTTTGAACATTTATTTCTTTTTTATTGAAAAAATAAATATTTCATCCCCTACCAACCAGCAATGATTCAGGCCCCAGAGACCAGTTATGTGACCAGGAGGCATATAGACTAGTCCTATTACTCAATTATTACTCCTAATCAAGTACTCTTTACCTGTATAAAAGACATTAGTTCACAGAATCCTTCAATGAATCAGAATCTAATCTCTCCACAATGGGCAAGACGAAAGAATTGTCTAAGGACATCTGGGACAAAATTTTATACCTGCACAAGACTAGAATGGGGTACAAGACGATTGGCAAGCAGCTAGGTCAGAAGGAGTCAACTGTTGGTGCGATAATAAGAAAATGGAAGAAACACGAATTGACTATCAATCTCCCTCGGTCTATGTATGTATATATATATATATATATGTGTGTGTGTGTGAGTGTGTGTGTGTGTGTGTGTGTGTGTGCGCGTGTGTGTTGTCATCAGTATCCACTCATATTTAAACACACTTTTCTCAGATATTTAATGATATATCGACACACAATATATATATATATATATATATATATATATATATATATATATAATTGGACATTGAAGTCAACACTCCCAGGCGACAAACTGTTTCATATTAAACGCAATCGACAAGCCACATGGTTGTGTTTTTAAGGACCATATATATATACGGGTCAGTGATGCATTATGGGTAGTCTATTGCATTGTGGGGAGTCAATTCTAACGGTCACTTTAGCGGGAATGGTTTCTCAATTTCTTTATTATTTACTTTATTTATTTATTTATTTTGATTAATCTTTTTTACTTGTTTTTGGTTATTTAATTTAATTTAATTTAGTAAATACGTGTGGCCTGACGATTGCGTTTAGCATGAAACAGTCTGTTGCCTCTGAGTGTTGGCTTCAATATTCAATTTTATATATCATATTTACATACGGTCTATCTCTGATATTGAGCACTTTATCACATAAAAATAGAAATAGCTTAACATTATATTTCTACATATATATATATATATATATATATATATATATATATATATATATATATATATATATATATATAATGTAATATAAAAGGCTCAAACGCTAACATTCCATGGTTATAATTTATTACATTGGAATCATCATCATGATCCAATTCATCAGACCTACAAATTCAAAAATTTGTAGGTCTGATGAATTGGATCATGATTACGATTCCAATATAATAAATTATAAGCATGTAATATTAGCGTTTGAGCCTTTTATATTATATTATATTCTATTCTTACTCTGTCCTGATCATTGAGTTCTACCTCGATTCTATCCTCTTGGGAATTTACATATATATATATATATATATATATATATATATACACACAGACAGACTGTTTAGCTATTTCACAGCTCAACAGTGTGTCTAGACGTCCGGTTGCCTCTAGCTACGATCGAAACCCGACTGAATTTGCATCAGTCGGAACTTCTCCCACTAAGCCGTCGGTGCACGGCAGTGATGAAGGTCAATTTTAGCGTGTTTTTATTTTTAGATTTAGATAAACACACAGTGACTGACAGTGACTCAATTCTGCCGAAGTGTCGTGCAATATTAGCTTAAATAGTCACTGTTTACAAATTCACACCTCAAACCAGAGAGCTCAACCGAAATTAATTTTTCAGGAGCCAACATTTTTTTTTATATATACCTATATATATATATATATATATATATATATATATATATATATATAGGTATATTGACCACTAAGATTATATATATATATATATATATATATATATATATATATATATATATATATATTTCATTAAATAATATAGACAATTGTTGTTTATTTATTTTATGTTAATTTCTTTTCATAAAATAAATAGACAACACTTGTCTATATTATTTCCGAGGTGGCATAGATCGGATTTAACAGAAAATTAACATTTTCTTGAAGACTGTAGCTGATTCCAGTAATATCAAAAGCAGGACTGTTTAAATACTGTCCCCATTAATCCATTCCTGTTTTGACCTTATTTTCTCTCGGTTCCCATGTGATTTGTGCTTCTAATGCTCATCAGCTTGAATGCACGCGCGACTGAACTTGAAACACATTAGTTACTTGAACACGTTTATCCCATCAACACACCGTGTGCTAAGAACCAGACTGACCATTTCGAGGCATTCTGCAGCAAATTTCGCGAGCTACACGAAGAATTTGATGCAGGGCGATCTCACAAAATTGTTACCAATCCTAAAAATATTGTAATAAATGAAGATGAATAAATCAAACGAAGCTTTTTACTTGATTGATTATAAATGAACAGTAAGTTCGCTTTCATTTGATTTAATCACAATATGTACCGTACTAGACGTTTCCACTTTGACTCACTGACACACAAACACTATATATATATATATATATATATATATATATATATATATATATATATATATATATATATATATATATATATATATATAATGGACTCTCCCGTCGTTTTTCGACGTATTAGTGTCTTTCAGTATTTACATTATTCGGACTATTGTCCTCATCTTTGTTGCCATATTTATCACAGCGTTTCGGCCTTTGTACGCTCCGGCCTTTTCAGATGCTTGGAATGTCGAATAGAACCCTTTATTTCGCTCACTGGGGTAGATTGTTCTAGTTCCACGTGTCATGTTTTACTGGATGCCAGTTATCAGTTATCTTCTGCTTAATTCCTCAAGGACACATGACACAGTGGATAAAGGCGTTAGTTAGATCCAGTGACAGGACCCAAAGAGTGTGAGTTCAATACCTGGTTAAGGCGGTGGAGAACTTGGAGAGGGAATTAAGCAGGAGATAACTGATAACTGACATCCATTAGACATGTTACGTGGAACTAGAACAGTCTACCCCAGCGAGCGAAATAAAGATTTCAGTTCGACATTCCAAACTCCTGAAGAAGGCCGGAGCGTACCACGTCCGAAAAGTTGTGATAAATATGGCAACAAAGATGAGGACAATAGTCCGAATAATGTAAATAGTGTACATAACACCTCATCTCAGAAATATAGACAGATAGTGTATTCAGTTCAGTTTATTTATGTCTCGTATGAGACAACAATCCTGAACGCAAAATTGGACTGTAGACTCTACCCACAGAAGATTGGTTTCGAGTGGTAAAAGCTTATGTAGGACCAGCCACACTTTTTGAAGCGCCGAATACAGAGATCTGGTGCACCGTGTGCCACAAGTTCCCCAAACCACCCTCCGCAGGTTTCGAATTCTGAGTTCTCCTTCTCCTAGACTAGTTGACATCCAAGACTATAGAACCCAGTCTGTCTACAGCTTGGAGGAGAAGAAGATGATTTATACCTTTCCTAAGCGTATTTGTACGTAAGTGAATGTAATGGATTCGACTGGAGTTCTAACTTGGATTTCCGATCTTTTTAATTTATTAGAATGAATTCCTCAATCTGAAGCGCTATCCATTACTTCATCATGCCATATTTTTATTAATCTCACATATTTCTATCAATGTTCGAGAAATCTTATTACAGAAAGATTTGGGCTTTTCTGCAGGAATCGAACCTGCGTCGCACAGGGTAGGAAGAGCTGTTTAGCCCGCTGTGCCTATGCCGCTGCACCTACGAAAAGACAGACGGTAGTGCGAAGCGAAATTTATGGTTTCAAGCGAAATTTCTCTTGTCAGTGATCTCTCGTTTTTCATATTTGCACGCTGAATGTAAAGAAAGAATTTATTAGAATGAATTGTTATTAATCCAACAGATGTTTCGTAGGTAGGCGAGAATAAATAAATATACTCTTTAATATATAAACGGAGCGTCTACTCACACACGAGTATCTACTAATAATAACGGTTAAAGTAATTCCCTTTTCCTGATAAACTGGCATTTGACTGTTAAAAATAAAACTTGAAAAGCAACTAGTAGTGACTTCAATTGAAAATGCACACAATTGGGTATCGTTGTGTTTTCAGCTACAGAAAGAGAAGTTAGTCCCCAATGACATTTCTGTTGACAGGGTTGCTACATTATGGGATGACGTGCCAGTTTTATCAACAGCGCAAAAGTGAACGGCTGAATTTAGGAGAGGAAGGGAGAATTTGAAAGATGTCTCAACATCTGGTCATCCTGCAGCTGCCACCATTGTAGTAAACACTGATTGTGTTCATCGCATGATGATGGATGGCAGGCGATTGATTATAAATCAAATAGCCGATGCTATTAGCATATCCCCCGAGAGAGTTGAGAATATTCTACACAATGAACTTGACGAAGGTTTCTCATTGGTGGCTGCCATGCCTCCTGATACCTGGTCAAAATCACACCAGGTTAATCATATCAAGGAAAAAATCTGATATTGTTTGAGGTGGATCCAGTTGGTTTCATTGAATGTTTCCTAACCCAGGATGATTGCTGAGTTTATAATTTTGAACCTAAGACAAAGATAAAATCCAAGCAGTTCGAAACACCTGTCTTTACCTGCACCAAAGATGACCAATTTTGTTTAATTTGCTGGGAAGGTGGTGGCCTCAGTTTTTTTTATGCAAAAGGCTTTGTGTTTATTGACTAACTAACAAAGTTCCACACCATCAACGGAGAGTGCTATACCAGTTTGCTGTAGCTATGAATGACTACCAAGACCAAATACACAGCTCCTTGGTTTCAGTGGCTGCTGTGGCTGATTGTGGATTTGGACTGGTTCATCAACCTCCATATTCTCCTCATTCCGCCCCATCTATCAACAACTTTAAAAAATCACTTCGGTGGGAACCAATATCAAAGTGATGATAACATCATATCTGTTGTTGATGAGCTTTTTGACCTCCAAGATGAACAGTTTTTTTAAACTTTATATATATATATATATATATATATATATATATATATATATATATATATATATATATATATATATCAGGCTTTAGTATTTAAGTTAATGTTTTCACAATTACATTAACCAAGAGATTTAAAATTTATCAATGTATTTTTACATGATAAATAAACCATGGTAATTTCTGGAGGCACATGTCTATGGAGGAGTATGCTATAAAGGAGAAATCTACGGAATGGAACGGCCTGCCATTTTTGCAGGATTAAATCCTTCATGATCTCGTTTAGGTGGGCAGTTTAAGCAGGTCAATGGCGCCTTTACTTCCGATTTAGACTGACCTGGCCAAGAGGAAGGTTAGTGCAATACCACCGCACCCAATTTCTTTTCCTAAATTTATAGCCAAACAAGATTTGTTCGATAAATTTTGTAATGAACAACAGAAGCGAAAATAATAAAATTAAACAAATTTATGATTTTAAGCGAAATTTCTCTTGTCAATGAAAGTGGTGGCTCGGCTTCTGTGCAACGTTCGCGCTATATCGACCGAATTCTAGTTAGGAATACCAATTTAGGACTCTTAGCCTGTCCACTCTTTTATAACAAAGATTATTTGAACCATAGGTGCTCCAGATTAGAAGAAAAAAAAGATATATTAGATGTCCTATTAGGTCTTTTGTTACCGGCAATAGTAGTTAGATTTACGGCAAAAATGCTATTGAATTTAAATCAAGTCATGCATATGAACTACCAACTGATACGGAATAGTTGACCTTATTTCTTATCAAGAATTATACGTCATAGTTTTTTAGAACTAGATTAAAAATTAATCTGCCGAGTGAGTCGAGTGCAAAAGAACGCCAAAATGCTACTAATTAGCATATCGCCACTGCCTTTTGTTTATTGGTTAATTTTCTTCCACTTGCTTCAAAGCGACCTCTGTCGGTTATTTAATGCCAAAATATAAATATTTTGTATGTAATATTATACTTTCAAGTACCGATATTTTATGCATAATTTTATATTTTCAAGGAAACGATGTTTTAGATATACAGTTTGTAGATCATGAAATGTATTGTTCGTAATGGGACTATAAAATGTATTTTTATATATTTTGGTGTTGCATTCATTGTCATTTTGCTATAAATGTACTGTTAATTTTTGTTTGGGGATTCACTATTTGCCCATAGCTGGATCCCTAACAGGTACAATCACCCCGGTCAGGACCGGCCTGGGAACAACAGCAGTTAAGAGGTGGTTCCATGCTCCTCAAAAATTCCAAATTCCTGATTAGAGGCTTTGCCGCCGGATGTAGTTTATCGTCGTACCCAGTATGATAGCTACTGTCACATCACTAGATGGACAAACTATGGTGACAAACGAAGGTATCTGGGACGAATTTAGGGATTATCACCTATTTTCAGATTTTTTTGTCTTGATGGGACAGAATAATCTCGCACCGAAGGCCATTGAAAAATGTTGAAAAGTCTCAGACCAGACAAGATACCTGGTATCACTGTTCTTCTGTAGGAAGTGTATGTTGGAGTTTTTTGGGTACTTTATATACTAGTGAGACAACCAAAATGAGCTGACTCATTTTATAGTCCACCAAGAACAGAGTAAAAGAATCAGAAAGCACTGAATATTCAATCCCACGTGTATAAAAGCAGCCATTTTGTTTTTTCTCTGAATCTTCATTGCCAACCTCAGATATTGAAGATCTGAAGAATTACTGAACAGATGCTACTAGGGATATTGGCGTTGTTCCATTGAACACATTACGTACTGCACTGGATTCTATATTCAAAGACTACGACGAACATGGTCAACAGTGTACTTGACTTTGTCACCACTGACTGTCTTCGTGCAAACGTTAGACTATAGCTACTGTATGAAGGAAAGGAGTATTCACTTATCAAGGAGTATAGTGAACATTTTACGTAAGAGCAAAATGTTCGGGATAGAATTAAGAATTACTGTACTACAGAGTTAAAGAAACAACTTGTAGTCTTGGTTAAATGATTACAAACTGTGGTAGATCATCTGACAGGCTTTTGCAGAATAAAACCAAGATAATCTGCATTTGTTGCATATGCTCAGGTAAAAGAATTAGAGCGTGAAGTCAACCAGACCAATTTAGATCAGTTCAAGGCCTTTGATAGGGTCAACCATCATTACTTGGGGTCTGCCTCGTCTCCGTACGAATGTAGACCGCTCTTCTTCGCATAAAGATTAGTTTATCGTATACGACAACCGGAGCTACGATGAGTGGGAATGTGGTACAATCGAAGACTTTTCTTGTAATGAGATATACTCCTCAAGGTCGTTCACTTTTTGCCTATACTACATATTCTTACACTGTATCAATTCCGTATTAAATTGATGGATATCTCAACCATATGTGGAATCGGTTTTCCTGATGCTGTCACATCGGGTAAGTAATCTGCTTATGTTAATGACGTTTCTCTGCTTGTAAAGAGCAGATCCCAGACTGAATAAGTCGGCAAAGAAATCCGTTTGTAGGAGAGGGCAAACACAACACGTGATAAGTCCTCTGGCTTTGCGGAGAGTTAGAGTTACTCACAAGAACTTCGTCATCTGGGTAGAGGCCGGTCTCAATCTAGAGAGGAATGAATCGTATATATTAGAGAAGCTCAAAATTACTCTTATTCAGCGGTCTTTAAGGAAACTTTCGTTGAGAACGGGGGACAGATTTGTACGTCTCGCGCTTTGTCTCCCTCATCCCTTAACGACTCTGAATTCTTTCACTCCCGCTAGCTGAGTAAGAGAGAGCTCCCTGTTCCGTCAAAGTTGCTTCCGAGTGTTTAGGGCTACCGAATATCCAAATTTATCAGCATACATTATAGTTACACTTCCTCTGCCACATGAAGGGGATTCTGAAATGAAAATGGCAAACAAGCCTTTCCGGCTTTTGGTGGTATGTGCTCGGATGAAGGGGAGGCTCTCGAGGAACCTTAAAGCTATTGTTCCTTTTATTGCCTTTCTCATTATTTTCTCAAACTTTTGACATCTAAAGACTACCTCGCGCCGAAACTTGTGAATGATAACATAATGAGCGTTATGTTGCCTTGCTAGACGATTTGATCGGCGTACTTGCCTTGCTAGACGATTTGATCGGCGTACTTGCCTAAATGCAGAGTACTATAACATCCTATGGATTCCACATCCGGGTTCATTTACATTAATAACTCCTAGGTATCCTTCCAGTGGTTGCTTATTCGAACTACACTCTGGATCTGTAAAATATTATCTATGGATGGACTGTTTTTTTCACCAGAATACCTGTTATGGGTCCTTACCTATAACTACAGAATGAACTCTTCCTAACACTATGTATACTACGCCTCTCAAAAGAGAGAGACGAATCGAGTCGAGCCGATAGTAGTTCACTCCAAACCAGACTGACAGTCATACTAACACCTTCCACATCTTGTATTATTATTCAGTGTGATATATCTTCGTTATTTCTACTCTTGTGTTCGTATTGTTCTTCCTTGGTCCTAACCTGGACCATAACAATACCTGCACTGCATTTTTATAGATGATTTTCGAGCGCGGTATCGTACACCTGCCATGCAGGATTGTTGAAGGCTAAATGCTTCACGTATACGTTTTTTGGTTTCGAAGCCAAATCTATCAATAGCAACGTGTGCCAGTTGCTCGGCAATAAGAAAAATAGGTGTTTATCAGCGTGAATTTCACTGAAAACTTAACAAATGACAAGTCAACCTACGAAAAAGTGTGGTATATGAAAAACCGCAAAACGTCTAATTAATTTTCACAAAAATCCACGCTATATAAAAACTAATGTTTTTGTGAATTTACATGTCATTTGGGATATTTTATATCCAACAGTAACAATAAACAAACAACATATATATATATATATATATATATATATATATATATATATATATATATATATATATATATATAAAAGTGAACATAGAATTCAACACTTAGAGGCGACAGTCTGTTTCATGCTAGTGCAATCGTCAGGCAACTCAGAGTTGCCTGACGATTGCACTAGCATGAAACAGACTGTCGCCTCTAAGTGTTGACTTCTATGTTCACTTTTATATTTACACACGCTCTATTTCTGATATTGAGCACTTTATCCCATAAATATAGCACACTTTAAGACTATATTTCTTCATATATATATATATATATATATATATATATATATATATATATATATATATATATATATATATATATGTGTGTGTATATATATATATATATGTATGTATATATATATATAATCAAAAAATTATTTTTACATCATGTGAAGTATAGACTATTTCGGCAGACGAATTAATTTTTTAATAAATTGCTCAGTTTTAATATTTTTATATTACAAGGACCCACTTGGATTATATATATATATATATATATATATATATATATATATATATATATATATATATATATATATATATATATATATATATAACTGTCTAAGGATATTATAGTGGAACACCAGTGAGGGTACAATGAATATCGAATCACCCACGGGAACAAAAGGGCTCTGAGTTGTGATTTTCTGATCTTCCTGGCTCTACGAGAAGGCATCCTTGCCTTTAGTGTATAATATCATGTCCTACCGAATTGGTTATTTGTTAAACCTCTCCCTTGTCAATCATTTATCTCTCCTTTCGTACTATGCGAGCGTTAGGAAATTGCAATTTCGGATCTATCACTTGACAGACGCGCATCGTAATCCTGGTTTATGTTAAGCGCTCTTGTAAAATATAATAACGAACAGACACCTTTTTTGTTCATTTTCTCTCTTTTTATGCCTTTTTTTTTCTTTATTGGTGAATCTATCTTATTCTTACCGTTTTCATTCAATCTTTTCTTTTGACCTTCCACATGTGCTTTTTTTTTCTTTTTACAAACTTCCTTCTTCCACCGCCGTTTCTCGCCTGTCTTCTTCATTTTCCAATGTTTTTCTTTCCTGTCGTTCTTTTTCATCGTTCTTTTTCTCAATCCCAATTTTTCTTCCCTCTTTTTGTTTCATGTTTAATTTCATTTCCATCCTATGTCTTCCCCGTTCACGAACCGTCCTTTTCTGTAATTTATTTTCCAATCTAGTCTCTCTTCTTCAAATCTTTGTCTTTTCCGTATCTTCCATTGTGTGCTTTTTTATTTTTATTTTCCGTGTTGTGAACGTAACCTGATAACGTCATCGTTTTTTTTATTTGCTGACCAAACTTTGATGTACGTGGTCAATTATATGGCTCTGAATTATGGTTGCCAATAACACGTCGTATCAGGTGTGCGTCGATGTAACGGATACTAGATGCAACTGTTCCATGAATGACAATTTATATAACTTACTTACCATTACTAGTCACAGTCAATAGTAAATCTAAATGTGTATTTAATCTTATCAATGGAGGTTATTATCTTACCAACAGTTAGCTTGGTATGGCAGAAAACATTATTGTGAGGCAGGCTCCCAGGAAATGTCGGATTTCCTATTAATTAGAAAAAAAAACATACTAACTACTGTAATATGTTGTGCGCTGACTTTGATTGTGTTGGTTTACACAGAACGATTTTCTTTTTCATTAGGCGGTATTAGGAGCAATGCCACTCTTACTTAGGCTGATAGAAAACATTAAAGGCGTCCAATCAGGATAATTTTTGTCTGTTGGATTCGTTGGTGATCACTGAGACATTGTTAAAAATAAGTTTCATACATCCGCCATCTTCATCAGATACTGAACGTTCGAGTTATCATTTATTTTTGTTTAAAGAATTCTCTTAAAGAAATAAGTTGCTGGAAAAATGTAAGAGGCACTAACTGCAGTCCTCTTCTATCAGGATGAAAATGCGAAGTTGTTTAAAGGAGAGAAAAATATAGTGGAACGGAACAGTAATTATATTTGTCAATAAAGTTGATGCCTCTAATATCGATTACAACATTAGAAGGTCAGCGTTTTGGAGCAATCAGCAAAGAAGAGACCGAGACATTATATAAAAATTGTCTGAATTTACTATCAATTGCGAACAGTGGAATTTAATCAACTGAAAATTGTCATTGTAACGGATGTATGCAGATTGTTGTGTAAATGAGAGATATAAACAGAAAATGGCTTGGTATGGCGACGTTACATTGCTTTCTTAAATATTTTTGGATTGGAGAATCATCAATTATTTATTAAATAAAATGTCATCTTCAAAATATGTAATCATTAATATATGTGTGGTCCGAAAGTCTTATCACCACTACATAATATAATTTTCTATTTCAGATGACTGACACGAAAATAGTAGTGTTCATACAGACCATCTCGATATGTGACAGCCTCAATGGAAGTGATTTTGACTACTGTATTACTTGTTCTTCTATTGCTCACATTACTTTTTGGTTGGGGGTGACAAGACTTCCGGACCAATTTCATATATATATATATATATATATATATATATATATATATATATATGAAGACAGGAAAAACTTAAATAAGACGACGACTCTGGGGAAATTTATCAGCATACGAACCAGTCCGTTAAGATAAGTTTTCCTTTTTTTTATTATTCATATTGTTCTTTTACATATATACTCTAGCTGAAATATTTACACATACACACACACACACATATATTATATTATTATATATTATTATTATTATTATTATATATATATATATATATATATATATATATATATATATATATATATATATATATATATATCGAAAATATTGCAAAGATAATATAATATCATTAGTATTTTGGACAGAGCACAAAATGATGCTAACATCAATAAAGAACGCATCAGTTTTACGCATAAAACTAAAATAAGCAAAACTGGTAATCTAATCACACTTTTAATATGTATCCTTTAAGACTGCATGCTTTTGAAAATGAGATATATATAAAGCGACCAGTTAGCTACAGTTATGAGTTGAGAGAGGATTTTTCTGGTGTTGCGCTTTAGCGCCATTCCATGTAATTGGAGCAGAGGCCAATGGAAATAGAATTGTTATGTAGCATCATTCATTTTTTTCAAACATTCTTTGTTTGCAACGAACGCTTTAAATCAGTTAACCTCAATGAATCAATTTGAGTATCTTACCACTCAGATAAATCTTTCCATTCAACTTATAAACCTCATACAGACTAATATATCTAGAAAGTGAATAAAGTTAACTTATGAAAATTCCCATCAATCTTTCTTAAATTAATTGGATAATTTATGTGTGAAAATGTCAGTCCGATAAATCCGTTATCAGTACTAAACGGCTGATGATACCATTACCTTAACTAATGGACGAAACATAGTAGAATTGTAGATCAATATGCAGTAAGCAGCTGATTGTTTCCGAGTATAATCGTCTATCCGGATGGTTAGCTAATCCCTACTCAGGCACATTAATGTTTTTTAACACCCACAAAGCCAACGCGTGGTTTAGACTTCAACTATGCTGAACAGTTTCTGGGAGGGGGCGCATCATTTGGTAGGATCAGAAGTTGAACAAGCTTAATGCGCTCTAAAATTCGGTTACGGTGAATTCTAGCTTCGTTTCAGCGTAATCGGTGACTCCATCCACACACATTCGTCTATTTCATTTCCCTCACAATGCGCTTGGGTGAAACAGTGATATTATATATTACTTCTCGATTTAATACTTCCCAACGGTGACACATGCTGGGATAGTCTCCCTAGGTTGGTATAATTAAGAAGTTAGCGCCGAAACAAATTGGTCAGGGTGAGATCCAAACCCGATTCACATAATAAGGACGCTAACGTTCTAATCACCCGGCCACAAGTCCATAAAGGAACAATGGATACCACACTAATACTCCAAACTATTGAAGTATTACTGAGTGCGCCACACTTATTTTCTTTTGCTATACGAAGCAAATTCGTGAATATAATAAGGGTGACTTGTTTTGGACTAGTGATCATATGACCATATCTGGAAAATAAGTAAAGTGGGTTGAAACTAACCTTGAACCTTCATGCGTTGTGCCGTACTTAAACTGAGCAAATATTGATAACTGTTAAGAAATTCTCTATAATTATATGAAGTGTAATTATTTTTTCAAAACTTATTTAGTGTATTAAATTCAATCGTTTTATTGCTTTTGTTGCAAATAAAACTTTTCAGTCGATCGATTCTACAAGTTTCTTTACAAACACAATCAGTAAGAAAAATGGCTGACGAAAAGAAAATGACAGATAGTTTATCTGAACCGGCTTCAATTAATTTTTTAATAAATTGCTTTAACAGATCATTAAATATTAAGTCACTGGGAGACTCACCTATGTGACGTTGTGTCGTACTTATGTAGCACCGATGGCTTGAGAATAAAAACTCAGACTGATACAAAATCGGTCGGGTTTCCCTCCTGGCTTAAAGCATTCGGTTGTCTATTCGCACTGGTGTGTGTGTGTGTGTGTGTGTGTGTATGTGTGCGTGTTCCTAAATCAGCTTGTAAATATTTTTTTAAATATTTGTCAGAAATCTTTTAGAAAACCGAAAAAAGTTAATAGAAAATATAAATCAGCCACCACTGCATTATCTTAACACATACACACACTCACATATACATATATATATATATGTGCATATTGATCGACAATTCTACACACACAGATATATATATGTATGTGTGTGTGTGCTGAACATCAAAGACATCCTGGTTGCTATTTAAATATCTGTATGTAGAGAAGTTATTCTTCATGGTGTCTCTTCAGGTTCATTTGGAAACTGTTAAATATCAAGGTTGTACAGAATAAAAGAAACAATCCCGAATTCAGACGTGAAGCCAAGAAAAGATAAATTCAAAAGAAAAACTGACAAAACTAAGCGATAAAGAAAGCAAGAACAAAAAAAATACCAAAAACTAAAATAAAATATAAAAATGTTAAGATAATAGTGAGAAACTTGTATACTAATAAATAAATAAGTACAGAAATAATAGAAAAAAGGCGAAAACTCTTATGTGTGAAAGCAACCCAGATTTTTTTTGTTTTTTAATATAGCAAGATAAGAACTTTGTCTCGCTCCAATTCCTTTCTGTGACCTTCTAGGATGGTGACGAACATGATTCACCATAATTCTATACATTGTCAAGATTACTCTTGGGAAAGATATTTTGGTAGTAATTCATTGCCTTCTTCTCAAGTTGGTTGATAATCAAGGTGAATGATTTGTCTACTTTGCGATTTAATTCAAATATTGGTGTGATAGGAAAAATGGATTCATGCCTTTCCTAATTGCAATAAAGTGAAAAGAACACTTCTTCGCCAAATTGGGAACTCTGAAGTTTGTCGATTCTGTTTAGTTTTCTTAATCGTTAATCCATTTGCAATTCCAAGAGATCGAATGCATAAGTTGAAAGCCGTTCTGTCACATCGAACATTCGAAAATAAATCTCAATAAATAAACATAAAAGTTGACTAAAGTAATTGGTGAAATGAAAGGGAATGGCTTTAAGAAGAGGAACATCCTCCTTTTGGTGTGGCTGCTTCAATTTTTTTTGTTTTTCCTCGCGAAATAAACAAACAAAGCTACTGGGTTATACGTTCTTTAAATAAACGAATATATATTCGCCGCTATTACTCCGGCTTGCGTTTGTGTTAAAGATTTCGTTTTCTAACTCACATATTCGTTCAAAACACTTACGTTGCAAATATGGCTGCGAATAAATGATTGTTGTTCTGCTGTGACCTCCTCATTTCCTGTGTGTTCGTGTTAAACACTCAACAAAATTATTGCAATTCATGAAACAACAACTCACCATGCAAGTTACAGACGCATCATCATATCATATTAAGTGTCACTACTGAAGTTATATGTGATACCGCCATATTTAGATGTGCCATCTATATTTAGGATGTATGTACGGCATAAGATGGAAATATAATATTTGTCAATAAAATGAAAATGAAAAGATTTTCAAGAAGATAAATAAAGGTCTGGCGTAAAAAGAAGTGTGATTTGGGAAATGTTTGCATCTGATGAAAATTACAGAAGTAGAAAAAAAATGATTGTAAAAGTGATAAGGAAATAAAGAAATGAGACAGAGGCAAAAATAGAACGAAATTTGTAATAGTATTAAGGAAAAAAGAAAGAAGAAATTAACGAAAAGTGAAAGAAAGTAAAAAGAAAAATAGAAAAGGAAATTAGGGAAGAAAGAAAGGAAAGAAGAAACTAGAAACAACTGAAAAGAAAGAAAGAAAAGATGAAAGGAAAGTAGTCAGAAAGAATGAAAATTCGAAGCAATTGAAATAAAGAAAAAATTAAGAAAGAAAAAAAGAAAGTGGAAACAACTGAAAAATGGAAAAAAGAAGAAACAAAAGGAAATAAAAGACGGAAAGAAAGAAAATTTGAAACAATTAAAAGAAAAAGAAATTAATTAAGGGAGAAAGAAAGGAAAAAGGAAAGCGGAGGAAATAAGAGAAGGAAGAAATGCAGTCAGAAAGAAGGAAAATGCGAAGAAATAAGAAACAAAGACACAAATTAAGGAAGAAAGAAAGAAACTGGAATCGACTGGAATACAGGTGGAAAGAAAAGAATTAAACCTTCGAAATATTAAAAAAAAAGAAAGTAGAATAAAAATTGTAATAAATAAGAAAGAAATAAAGAGATAAAGCATGAGATAGGTCATTTAGAATCAGAATTTGAAGTAAGAAAGAACAAATGGCAAACAGCACGAAAGAAGGGGCGAAAGAAAGAAAGAGCGAAAGGAAAAAGAAAGAAAAAATAATGAAAGAAAAAATAACAAAAGAAAAAAAAAGGAAGAAAGACCGAAAGATATTTATGGTGATAAAATGTTAAATGGAGTAGAATTGAGTAAAACTGGAAAGGATTGCCGGAAAGGATGGAAAGAAAAATGAACACTGGGATTAATCGAATGCAGACGAGATGGGAAACAGTTAAATGTCATGAATAGCGTACACAAGTGGACATCGGTCTAAGAAAGAAAAAATAAATAGAAATAGAAAAATACCACAAATGTTGAGAATACAAGCGAAATTACAACTGAGCCAGCTTTAAATATGGCAGACTTGGATGCCTCCACGTGTTGCGGTCATTGAATAACATTTGGCAACAGACAAAGTTTAAAGTTTGCGTAATCTAGAACAAGTCACTAGGGAATTTATTACTAACCGCAAAAGGAAATACCTATTTGTTTTGTGTGTGTGTGTGTGTGTGTGTGTGTGTGTGTGTGTGTGTGTGTGTGTGTGTGTGCTGTTGTTGTTGTTGTTGTTGTTGTTGTTGTTGCTGTTGTTATTTATCTATAAATTCCCTATCATACAAACACCCATTTGTCAATGTATTTTGGTAGAGAATAATAAAACGATAACACCTTAAAGGATGATTCAGATTTTGAATGCCTAACTTATGTATAAATTATAACAATTAAACTGACTCTAATAAAAACAGGGAAAAGAAACAGAATTGACGGTTGGATTACACTTGGTACGATAGATCTATACTTGTTCTGAGTAGATATCCTCATAAAATATCCAAAGTCTTCGGTTATGTTGTAACACTTAGCGCTTAGTGCATCCAATCTGTCTGACATTTAGACAGAGACGTGTTCCTTGAAACCTTTCAATATGGTGACAAAGTCCAGTCAATGCAAATATCATTTTACAGAAACGCACATTTTCTCTGTTTATTCAATTAGAACCGTTTCGGATGAGTTGGATTTGGGGCCTTCGAAAGGCTGGGAGAAATACTGCGCATCGGAACTACTTTGATGCCGGTAAGATTACATTACCTGTAGACGAGGATATGACAGGAAATATTCTCCATAGTGTAATGTGGTATCTATACTGATAAAACACATAATTACAACTGAAATGGCTAGATGTAACCGTAAGTTCTATGTTAACATTTTCTTCACGCGCACTTCTCGCTTGTAGAACTCTCTTCTATCTTCTTGCTCTCCTGTCAACATTGATCTTCAAAAATGTAAAGACAACGTCATTCATCGGTTTTCTTAATTCTTTTTATTGATTTCTCTTGTTTTCTTACATGTTTTACACCCAGTAACTATTTACGTTTTAGTGAAGTTATTGCTCTGCTTGGACTTTAATTAACTAAAAAAAAAGGTATTGCAAGATCATTGGCAGTCGGCACAAACCAGAAGTGTCAGCACGCTGAGAATCGGATACTGGGAGATGAAAGAAATACGCCCAACTTGTACTGTGCATACCGCTAAAAGTGACGTGACAGACTCACATGAGGGATACAATCGTATTCTCTGGAGTTATGTGTTTTGCCTTCATGTAAAGTCGTCTTCGTGTACGTAGTAAGACTCTGTAGCCATATATTCTTAAATCTATTCCTCTACAACACACAGATCTAACTCCTCGCTTATATTATGGCGCAGGGTGTCTTATATTACAATTTTTGCTCGCCATTGGTGCTTGTATAGGGAAGGTTGAACAGCACTAAGTTTATCAACCCGATTTACTGTTATTTCTAAAAGAAAAAGCAATGTGTAATTTCAGTAGAAAAATACCAGCGCCATGATTCATGTGATAGTCAACGAACACTATAATGAGTCCAATAAATCTAATAGTAGACACGATCAACAGAACGTTGAATATACATACGGTATGATGGAAAGGCTCTTGTCTCTTTTACTTTTCTCACCTGAATTATTAACCTCATGCCCAGTTTTTTTTCCTAAACTACTGAGGTAGATAATCCTTAATCTGCACTGCTATTTAACCCACAACTGGGGGATGAAAATAACTAATTCGATTGTAACTCGTTTATCCGAGTTTTCGTTTGGAATCCTTAACTACGTACTACACTACCATACAAATATACAAGTACACATATATTTGCATATATACGTGGGCTGATCAAAAAGTACCAAGAGTGGTGTTATAAGAATAAACTACAACATGTATCAATTCAGCATTTAATCTCCTTCGAAGTAGTCCTCTTTGAAGCCACACATTATAATTTGTCATTTCCATTAATGGAAGTATTCCTGAAAATCTTATTTGGGGGATAGCAAGCCGCTGACTTGTCGCATTCTCTTGGACTGCCTCGACTTGGGATTTGATTTTTAGACAGGAAAAAATTGCAAGGTACGTGATATAGGGAATATGACGATTTTCGGACCTAGTGAATGTTGTTCAGAACAAACCATGGTTACCGATGGTAACTCTGTGATGTGTTGAGACAACCACACGCTACACACTTTCCTTCCAAGCATTGCTATAAACAACGAAAGTGAGTGAGAACGTTATAACTTAGTGCGCATGCGCGACATTATTTCAAGATCTATCTCTGCCAAGCTGATTCACTCTGCGTACTTTAAGCTCCGTTAGCACAGCAAAAATCTCGGCACTTTTTTATCAGATCTCGTATTTACTTATATTTCTATGAATAATATGTCGGCATTTGCAATTTATCTTCACAAAAACTGTGGGCAAGTTCTATTAGCCTGCCACGTTTTACTATGCAAACTAAATACTACATATTTTCCCTAAATAATTCAAACTTTTATAAGGCGAAGAAACGTATATTTCATCAATACAATATTCTATATGTCTCAATAAAACATTATTGTATCATTTCATATCTTATTTGTCTCATTTCCATTCTATAGCTTCTGTAAAAGTTTTAAACGCTTAACTTTTCTTACAACAGTTTATTCTATTTGTTTGGGTAATCTGTTCCATTCCGGTCTACATTACTTTTAATAAAATGCTACCATTATTCTATTGGATTAATATTTGAAACGTTTCAGGGTCAATAATTAATTTGGTTTCTTTGAAAACTGCTTGCTATAGCAAACATTGCATAATACAAAGGGAAATCGTCTCAGACAAATGCAATTCTTTGTTGTAAGCAACAGCGTCCAATAAGTGTTTTTTTCTGTTTATCTTGAATCCTCATGGATTTTGAAGATACCTATAATTTGTCGCTTGGCAATCGTAGCCCAAAACCATTGAACTGGTAGCTTCGACATTGGGATGCTTGACTATTTATCT